>OY783194.1:11615950-11673450 GCA_963678675.1 Xiphydria camelus
CATAAAGTTTAAGATCGCTGTGAAAACATTTTTTTCAAACATATTTTTGACTCCAAAGAAACAGTCGATCCTCCTTAACTAACTTTTACTTCTTTCAAAGTATTTATCTTGCACGAATTGTTGATCGTAGGGGGCAACGATCAATGATTGTGACTAATCATAGACAAATTATTCCTGCGATGATGTTCCAGTCGCAAAGCATACACTAGCAAGTCAGCTTACAGAGCATCCGATGTTTAGTATCAACTTACCTCTTTTGGAACACCCATCACCCGAGCATAATCACGATTATGTTAACGTTAATTGCCGAATAAACCGCGAGCTCGGGCACATTATTGCAGTAGTACCTAGTTCGGCACACCGAATTGCCTTTTAGTTTCAATAGACGAACTTGTCTACAACGAGTCTCTATTATCGATCGCTGCCTCCTACCACGAACAGTTCATAAAAGGTTATTACCCAGTGAGGATTTCTCACGGACCAATAGTGGGCGTTGTGATTATTCACTAATCCTTCGTTGTAGAATTTCGATTCATCTGTGAACAAAATCTTCTGACGAACGAGGGATCGTCCTCTTGCCGTTACAAAAACCAGTCGGAATAGTTCATTCGTCGAGCTGGATCTATCTAATTGTACGCTGAAACATGCCCAAGTCGTATTCAGCCTTGAGAAGATTTATTTTTAATATTGGACCAAAGGTACGGCAATCCAGTAGTCTCATAACCGACAGAAATTACGAAAGTGAGATTTATGTTAAATTATCTTAACAAATATTTAATTAAGAAATTACATCCCATAAAACACGTTTTTACAAGTAATTTTTCTGATATTCTTGCGATATTTTGCAATATTTTTGAATACTACCCTATGTTAGAAATATATCTTTCTCGATAAATTCACAAAGTTGCAAAACGTTATAGAAACATTTTGGAATCATTACATTGAAAGACACAGCTCGATAAGATTGTACTTGTCAGAGCAGAATTATATATGTGATTTCTATAATTATTTTAGAAAGACCTGAAAGAATACGAGAGCAGTGGAACATCGATGCTCTCCTAGAGAGAATAAGACTATAAGAAATAGAAAAGAATGTTCATCCTTTTAAAATGAAGTACATACATGCACCGGAGAAAGCAGATCCAGCTCGACGAATGAACTATTCTGACTGGTTTTTGGAACGGCAAGTGGACGATCCCTCGTTCGTCAGAAGATTTTGTTCACAGATGAATCGAAATTATACAACGAAGGATTAGTGAATAATCACATCGCCCAATATTGGTCCGTGAGAAATCCTCACTGGGTAGAAGAAGTCGAAGGCGATGGAGTGGAGGCGATGAACTAAAAATAAAATAAAATTTAGTATATAAATCGAAACTTATAGTAGGAAGGCAGAGGGCAAGCACCGATGAGAAAAAAATAGAAATAAAGTATTATAGTTACCCCGATATTGTAGTTACTCCGATGTTTTTGTTCTTCTCCCACGACTTGGATTCTCCAATATGTAGAAAGATTAATTCCGCTTAGTCCTCAAAGAGTTCGTCCCGTCCTCATATGCAATGCTGAAAGAAAAAAAGAAGTGACCACAAAGATATGTATTCTTTATAGGTTATCAAAATGAGGTTAAATGAAGTAATTCAGAAATTAACTTATCTGATTGTATTTCGACTCCTTTTCTGCTGTCTATGTTCGATGAATGACTACAGAAAAATAGCACGGCTTCTATTTATTAATAATAAAAACACAAACTGCTGTCACATTTTTCGGCGCACCCATCACCTACACTAAAAGTTAGCCGATGTTTTTCAAATTGATACGTCTCTTTGGTTTGAGTCCGGGCTATCGGGGTTTGAGTCCGGGCTAACGAAATTACCATTAAATTACAGGAATCGTCGGTATCTCCTAAGCGCCGAGCGATATGCAACCCATTTGCTGGCGTGTATAGTGCGACTGACCCTGTATGTATGTTGTTACATATATTAACTCGAGACGTTGGAATAGTTTTAAAAAATCTTTTTGCATGCACCGCTGAAATTTCGCCCTTACTCGTAAATAAATTTCCAGCACAACATCGATATTTCGCTGCACTAGTGTTCTTCTGGGACTACCTAAAATAATTATAAAAAAACCCTATATAACCAACATAATACAACATAGGGCATAATCCAGCCCTAACAAGTACAATCTTATCGAGCTGTACCTTATCGAGATCTTTCGACTTAATGATTCCGAAATATTTCTATGATGTTTTGCAACATTCGCGAATTTATCGATAAATATATATTTCTAACATACGGTAATGTTCACGAATATTGTAAAATATTGTAGGAATGTTACAGAAATGTTACTTGCAAAAATGTGCTTTGTGGGGTGTAAATGATGATATTTTGTAATTTCCATCGCTACACTAGAGGCGAAGAAGAGATGAAATAGAAGTGAGGTACATGTACACTTCACGTTTGACAGGTCGGTATATAAATTGGAACTTGTGATAGTATAATACGAAAAAGGAAATATATCGATAAAGAGAGAAAAAATAAATAAAGTAGTTACTCCATTATTGTAATCCGATTCCATTGTGCCACGACTTTGATTGTTGATAGTAGATGGATCAACCAATACATTTGATTTTTCTTCACTATTAACGATAAAAGTCGTGGCAGAAAAGTAAGGGACACAATGGAATGTGATTACAATAATGTAGTAACTACTTTATTATTATTTTTCCTTTATCGATATATTTCCTCTTTCGTATTATACTATCAGAATTTCCAATTTATATACCAACCTATCAAACATGAAGTGTACATGAAAGTGTACGCGAAGTGTAAGGAATAAACCTCGACGAGTATTCGGGCTGTGGTATGCACTCGAGACAGCAGATCCAGCTCGCCGAATGAACTAATGCAACTGGTTCTTGGAACAAAAAGTGGATGATCCCTCGTTCGAAAGAAACCCCCTCGGGTTCGCATACGATCTGTAACAAATTGTAAATAACAATCATATGGGGTTTTTATAATTATTTTAGGAAGTCCCAGAAGAAAACAGGTGCAGTAAATATCGATGCTGTGCCAGAAAGAATAAGGAATAACCCTCGAACCCTAATCGGTATCAGTGATTCCTCATTGACTGTGGTTACAACGGAGGCGAAGAACGAATGAAATAGAAGTGAGGTACATGTACACTTCAGGTTTGACAGGTCGGTGTGTAAATTGGAACTTGTAATAGTACGAAAGAGGAAATATATCGATAGAGAAAAAATAATGATAAAGTAATTACTTGATTGTTGTGATCCAATTCCATTGCATCTCCTATTTTTCTCCCACGGCTTTAATTGTGACAGAGAAGAAAAGCCATCAATTCGTCTCGTGCTCGCATGACGCTGAAACAAAAAATAGAATTATCACAAAGAGATAATTGTCCTTCCATCGAAAGTGAGGTTAAAGCTGTCAGATGGCAATTAAACTTATTTGATGGCAATTCTTCTGAGATACTGCCGTCTCCTTTCCTGCTCTTTATGCACAGGCAACCAGAGGAACACAGCACTGCATCCGTTCACTATCTCGATTATCGAAAAAAATACAAACGATTATTAAACTATACGGAGCGTCTGTCACATTCACCACTATTGAGATTCACAACTCCGATTACACTGAAGTTTTACATTTTATTAACAAGCGCGTCCGAGGATCGAAATAAACGCGAGGTTAATCGTTTCGCGAATGGAAATATTTTATTAACTTTGAAAATACCCAACATTTAAGGAATATATTCCCTCACACACTCTCACATACATTTTTGATGGCGTATGCGTGTGACCGCATCTGTGTACACATTTCCGATCATGGCCGACTATCCCCGAAGGTAGGCGGAATTTTTGTGATATTTTGACATATATATATCGCCCGAGAAATCGGATTCTCGACTTTTAGGCGCAAGGGGCGTGTCTTCGCGTTGCTAAGGAAGAATCTCTGTTAATATGTAACTTATAACATTTATTCTGGTCTCTATCAATAGAGAATAGTCAATTTATATGGCGTAACTAAGCATAGTTTTGGTTATAACCGTATATTTATTGAGAAAATTCGGTGTAAAAATTGAGGGGTGCAGGGGGCAGACATTTGTGGTGTAAAGAGACACGGGTGCGCGCGCGCTTGCGACATCAGCGCTGTCGTGCCTGAGCGCGAAACTATAATACTTGAACGAACATGCCGCGAGACACTGCCGTGTCTCTTGATTTTTTTCTTAGAGTTCATTTAGTAGGAGAAAATGAGGAATAAATTTCACAAGATTAGAAAATATGAGAAATTTCAATAAATAATAGGACGAGAACGCAATGTTGGATTAAAAAGAAATTTGAGAATTTATTATAAATGGTAAAGTACTACATAAAAAAAATTACAACAAAATCTGTGACTCAAAAGTCGGCGACATTTAAAGTTGACGTGGAATCCCCCATATGTAACGAGTCAGTGCACCGACTGAAATATAAATGATTTCAATTAAAAAGTCTCACGGGAGAACAATAAAAAAAGAATTTCCTGAGATCTTTTTATTTTTATATATTCTTTAACATTCTTGGAGATAGCTACAGTAAAAACTTGAATATGACTAAGACGTAGGTTAACTTTTGGCAACCATTGCTAGTATATTTTATTAAACATCAGAATAAAGATAACATTTTCTTAAATGCCCAACTGCAGCATTCGAAAAGGAATTCCTTACAATATATATGTTCTAATAAGTTTTATTTCTATCGGTAATCAAACTCGAGATATACATGATTGCATGTATCAAAACAAAACATTTTCTTTTTAGGAAATACTAATCGCAATCATGCTCCATCAAGAAACTCGGTAGAGTTTTGCGCCAAATGCAATGCGCGAAAAAGGCAAACTTTCTTTACAGTAAAATTCGGTATGAGAATCCAATAAATATAAATCCAATAAATATCTTAATTCTGACAAATTATTATGAATTCAACTATGGCTCAGTTGAAAGAATTATAATTGCCGGACTTATTCAATTCCATTTCAATAGCGAGGGCTTTATATAATTCTTATTTGAAGAATATGTACTTGAAAGATTTCAAGGTTGGTCTCGAGAATTCATTATTCAACGTCGTCATTTACGTTTCGCGCCACTTCGTTGTTTCGCACTGTCTATGAGGATATAGTAGATAAACAGACATGAAACTAACAGTAAAAAAGTGAAAGCAGACTCCGATTAGTGTCCGCGCGTATGATCGTCCGAACCATGTGTCGAATGTGGTTTTATGGCTCTGATCGTATGCTCATACCAGTGTGAGAAAGAGGTAAGGATACACGAGACGTTTTTCGCCAACTCGTCAAAATACCTCGTGTGTCCCCATGCTTAGCCTGCCTTAACGTCAATCTACCATAAATAACAGATCTAATTTGTAGATTGGAATTTAGTCCATAGGAATCGTGCGAGTACAAGCTGGAAGGCTGATACAAACCTAGTAGGCGTTCCTATTATAAATCGAATGACGAAGTTTTTGAAAGGGTAACAAGTACAGATCTATATTTTTTTAAAATTCATTTTCTAATTAGTAGTTATCAGTAAAGGAATATAGAAAATAATGACGTTACAAAATGACGTGAAATCACCCCAAAAGACACCTTCGGTGTAATAAATTCTCGCCAAATATATTGTGATCATTATTTGTTACTCTTCAAAGAAAAATTAATCGTATCCTTCAAAAATGAAAAATTCATAAAATCAGTTACTTGTACCAAACACAAGAACAATATCTCTAGATACTAGAATTTTAAACGAAATAATAATGTTGAGTAAAAGTATTTCGAAAGTTGAATGTAAATGAAAATTTGGCGAGCCCCAATAGACCCAAGAACAACGTGTCCATCCAACCAGCTAACCAAAATAGCACAAATTTATGAATTATTTGAGGCACGAGTTATTCGTCGGTGCTCGCCAAATATTTTCGTTTCATTTTTCATTTATATTCAACTTTCGATACACTTCTACTCAACATTATTATTTCATTTTTAATTCTACTATCTAATGATATTGTTCTTGCATTTGGTACAAGTAACTGATTTCATGAACTTTTCATTTTTGAAGGATACAGTTTCATTTTTCTTTCAAGAGTGATAAATAATGAGTGCAATGTATTTAGCGGAGGATTCTTTACAACGAAGGTATCTTTAAGTATTATGTATGTACGACATTAACGACTTATAAGAAGAGGATCGCATTTTTATGGGAGAGGGACACCGGGAAAGAGAAGAATTCGAAGAGGGAAGTGGAATAACTCCAAACGCGAATAGTTTGAGGTAGCGGATAAGTGCAGTTAGGAAGGAGCGAGCGCGAGCGGAGGCATAGGGGTGGTTAGCGAGCAAGTGTGCGGGGCAAGGAGAGCGCACCCCGCAATGCGGTACCCAACCCCGGGCGGCTCCCGATCCGAATGCGAGAACCACGGTTGGTGCCCGGGCAAGAGAGTAAAAGCGAATGCTTCGCTTGCGATAGATCGCTCGTCTCGGCTTTTGCAGGGTGGGGCGCGTTGCAGCCCAGTCGAAACGCGAAAAAAGCGACCTTGCGAAAAAAGCATCGCGTACACAAGCGCAGCTCTCTGCACATGGTCCGAGCCTCGCGATCCTCTCTTTCCCTCCCTTTTCGAAGGCCCGACCGCATCGATGAGTTGCCGGAAAGAGGCGACGAGAGCAAAAAGGGGTATACCACCATTTAACGGGTATAACAGCGGAAAGAGAAGTACAAGAAGGGGTGAAGGGACAATGAGAAAGAAGGAGGGAGGGTGAGACGACAGCTAGAATGACTTTCGTGTATGTAGGAGAGCGACAAACAAATCTGCTTAAATAAATCTTATGGCAAGGATGTTATCATTTTCGTAAGAGGATGAAAAAGCGGTCAGGGAAGAAGGAATAAGGATGAGAGAAAACGTAAAGGAATGACAAATGATGTGACACCGATAATAATGATAATAATGACGATAGTGATGATACAAAAAATAATGATGATGACGGTGATGATAATGATTATAACGGTAAACAGAATAATAGCATGATAGCACCTTGTTATTGTCATCAACATTGTCATCTATTATCATCCTCATCAATTACATCATAATCATTATTTATTAGGTGTACAAATAAGTTTTAGGACACTTTTACAAAAATTCAAAATTTATTATTGAAAAAAGTAATACATTTATTTATCAAAATAATCCCCCTCATTTTCAATGACCTTTAGCCATCTTTTAGGCAATTCACGGATGCCTTCCACAAAGAAAGTTTCATCTTGCGAGATGAGGAAGTTATCGACCCGTTTTGGACTTCTTCAAATGTTTGGAATCGCACGTCAGGCAATTCGTTTTGCATTTTCCGAAACAAGTAAAAATCAGTTGAAGCTAAGTCTGGTGAATACACCTCATTCCTCGCATTCCTAAGATTCCAACGGATATGCCATTTTAATTTAAGAGATTGCAATTCTCAATTCGATTGGCGTTTGCAATCACCATCCACAAAGCTTAGGGCCAATCTTTAGAATTATGCGATTTAGATCTAGACACGGATTGCTTCTCACATGGACAATTATATGTTGCGTGTTCTAGACAAACTAGACAATCTCTATATCTGCACAGCCAATGGAACAACAAAATATATTATATACCCACAAAAGCATTGTGAAATTAAACATATTAGAAATGTACGCTTTCTCTTTTCTTTCTTTTCCATTTAACCAGACTGAGCTACAGCAACGCGTGGCAGGGTACAGCTAGTGTACCATAAAATTCTCTATGCCAAATTATGTTTGTTCGATAGTTACTCAAAAATTATATGTAATTGCGATAATTTATTTCTTAAATTACGTAGTATATCTCTCAGATAATTTTTAATAACATTCAACGATGCTATGATGCAATTTTTCTTTATCGCATTTCTAAAAGTAAGAGACTCTATAAAAATCACTTTTCATAATCTTTATAAAATTAAAATCAAGAGGGCGAAAATATTACTTTTCTTTTCAAATGATAAAAATATGCTAGGAGGGTGTAAGAACACTCTAATGAAAAAAAAATTGTCGACACAACCTTCTGTTTTTATCTTTCACTATTTAAAAAAGAAAAACACCGGAAAGGCGTGTCGATTAATTATTTTATTTCAGCATTCCCAAACGTTTTTCATATGTTTTAGTGACTGAAGCAAATATAATATTTAATACGCGCTTTTAATTTCAAACTGACTTTTTTATCTTATAAAATCCTTAGCTGAAGAAGACCCAAGAATTTTAGTACATGAAAAAAATACTACTTAGTGGTACTTATTGATTTTAAGAGGACAAAAATCAATGACATTGGTAATATGTTTACCTAGGTATGTATAAAAGATGAATATAAGCAGCTAAGGTAAGTAGTAAAATATGTAATATCTATTGATTTATAAGAGTGGATCAGTGTGGCCCCAACAGAAAACTGACTAGAAGGGAGAAGTATTGCAGGCGAAAGACCTGCAAATATTAGAAAATTTTGACGAAGATGAGGCTTCTAAGGTAAGAGTAAAGGAAGGAATAAAGAAGATTATTTGGAAATATTAAAGTCCATTGTATCAATAGTAATTGATAAATAGAGTAGTATTGTCGCGAGAAGATTTGTACTCTTATCATTAAAATGTGATTGATTTCCTTCTTCTAGAAGCCCATCACCGTCTTGCGTCGTATAGTGGTTCTTTGGCTGTACGAGTAAATAATGAAAGACTGCGTAAGAGAGAGCTGGCCATGAAGTTTTGTACTTGCAGGCTTATCGTTGCGTCACTGATTCCGAATCCCAAGTCCATTGAAGGGAACAAACTCAAAAATCCCTTTAAAGAGTAACATCGTAACGCTTTATCTAAAATGCAGAGTCATGGCGCTGGAAATCGTACATACATAATATGAACTATATAAGGTTCGTTCCAACAAGCATTTTAGGACAGTTCTAGAACCGTCCTGGAACTAGTTAAGAATTATTTAATGCGCATGCGCCAGTCAGATGCGTTCTAGAACTGAATTCATGGGATGTGTTGGAACACAGGATCGCATACAGCACAGGGAGGCTTGTCCACCTTTTGTATACATTTTGCGGAAAATCACGGGTTATCCTAAGCGGATGTGTGAGTTCAACTAATTGTTGAAACGTAAAAAACATTACAGTTTTCAAGGGCTTATCATGCATAAACATTCAAAAAAGCAGAAAAAGGAAGATGAGTCCAAAAAGAGTACAAGTGCATACATTTTTTCCTTCTATAACTTGGAGGGGAGTGATTTTTTCGGATTTTTTATTTTCAATTATCATTTACCTAAAAAGTTATCACAACTTTTATATCATGGCCATTAACTCATTGTGGAGTTATTATGTTTTTTCATTTTTTCTCGAAACTATCTTTATGCATTTGTACTGTTCTTGGACTCACAGATTCAAATAGAGCGCGTCTCGCGCCTTACTACGCGTGGGCTAGAAAATCGTCCCAACTCAGAACTAGGGACTGGAATTACCGTTCTAGAACCGTTCTGTTACAGTTCGCAGTTTAGTTGGAACGCTTTTTGGAATCGTTCCAGAACCAGTTCTGTGTTTGTTGGAACGGCTAAGTCAGACTGCGCACACTCCACCGAGTTCAGAACCAGTTCTCATGTTAGTTGGAACGAACCTATTATAGTTTCAATCTACAATAACGGCTAGAAGAACATACCCGAAAATACATTAAAAATGTAAAAAAATACATCAAGGACTATGCGAGGTCACTTAAAAAAATAACCCGCTAATAATAGTGTCCACAAAAAACTCAGCAACAATTCCATCCCGTGGTTCCACTTTGCCCCCCCCCCCTGCAATACACTTAAAAATTATTGATATCCAAATTTAGTACCAAACGCCTATACCCAGTATATTTTTCAGGATGAGCTATATAAGAGGCGTATAAGTGCGAGTAGGAACTTCGAACTTTTTCGGGACGCGAGGCCCGTATACGTGGCCCGACGCGGCAGTTGCTATGGGACGCGAGGCCTGTATACGTGGCCCGATTGTCGCGTTAAGGTGCGTATACATCTGTGAGCTGAGCGTGAGCCGAGCGGCTCACGAGTCACTCGTGAGCTGCTCGTGAGCCCTCCATTTAAATGAATGCTTCCAAGGAACTTCCAACGACCAGCCAGATACATCTGCGAGCCGAGCGGCACGCGCTCGCTTGATTGGGACGTGGTTTAGAGCGCTGAACTAACGGCTTTGAACCGCTCGTGAGCCGCTCACTGAGATCAGCCTCCCGTGGCTCACTGTGAGCGGCTCACGAGTCACTCATGATGATCCGTCTTCTGTCGGTTTTTCTGGTGAACGCAAAGGCCGAAATTTTTATATTCATTTGATACTGAAGACAATGCTAATTTTGCTACTTCAAATTGTTGCAGTGCTTTAATAATTTTCTTTTTTTTAACATTATATAACAGATCTATGAACTAGTCCTATACTTTTTGCAACTATTATGATGATGGAGTTACCAAAATGGGTTCGATTTGGTGCTTCGTCAAATATTGTAATTGTCGATGTGAACAACTTAATTGTCACTGTAGATTTGAATACTTTGCTATCATTCGAAAGCTAGTTAATGACAGCATATACATAGCAGAAGTTGATAATTTTAGATACAACAGCTCCGGCTTTTTCCACAAATGTCATCAAATAAATAATGTAAAGGCCATCCCAATTAGCAGTCTTATTACACCTGGTATATACATTAATCTCAATAATGAATTATATGTGGTTTATCCTATTAACATTAAGGAATTAGAATAAATAATGTAATATATAAATATTGTTTTCTACTGTTCTATGTAGTTTTCATTTTTATTCTATTATTTTCTTGAAAATTGTAATGTACAAAAAACTATGATACTTCAATTCACCTTATATTATTTATTGAAGGGGTTTTTTCTCTTAAAAATTTTGATGAAATACATTTTCCTCTTTTATAATGCATGCAAGTATTAAATTCATTGACTTCTATTGTGAGAACGCAGGTGAACGACGTAAAGATAACGTACTTTTTTAATGTTGGTATATTTGAGGAAAGTTATTACAAAAATCAATCCTTGTCACCTCTTCAATAAACTTATTTAATATTATCTGAAGATGTTAGGTTTAAGTATTCTTTCACACGTCGCCCTAGTCTACAGGTCTGGATTGCGAGGGGTCAAGTCACAGTATCTGTTTTTTAACAGAGATCCTTCAAATAAGCGTTAGTCTCAAGTGGGAAGCATTAATTTCAACAAGTGGCTCATGAGCGACTCGCGAGTCGCTCGGCTCCGCTCAGCTCACGCTCAGCTCGCAGATGTATACGCACCTTAAACCACGTCCCAATCAAGCGAGCGCGAGCCGCTCGGCTCGCAGATGTATCTGGCTGGTCGTTGGAAGTTCCTTGGAAGCATTCATTTAAATGGACGGCTCACGAGCAGCTCACGAGTGACTCGTGAGCCGCTCGGCTCACGCTCAGCTCGCAGATGTATACGCACCTTTACACACTCAGCGCGGCGCGCGCGCCAAATCCACGCCAAATCCACGCCAGCGAAAAATCGATATGCCAAAGTTGTACAGCGTGTTTTAAGCTTCATTTACAAAAAAAATTACACCGATAAGTCAAAAACTGTAGATTTTATAAGCGACGAAAGAAACCTAAGGGATATGCAACCCGCGCAGCGCTTAAAACAGCCGCGCCGAATTGCTCCGCTTCGGGGAAACGCGCTCCCTCCCAAAAGGGTTAATCCTTCACACATCTCCTGTTGCCCAACCTGCAAATCACTCGGTATAATCAAGCCCAACGAAAGTAACCAAGATCGAAATGACAACTGACTATATCAAATCAGGCTACCGATGTTCAAAATATTACTTGGCCGGCCTGTGTCTGCAGAAAATGTTATTCCTAAATGCACATATTATATTTAGATAATTAAATCAGTTACCGTAAATTTTAAATACATTAATGTTTATTGCAAGATCTTGTTGAACAAGTAATATTTGGAAGTATAATGCAGTTACCGATCTGTACTAACGTTTTAAAAAGCTGTACCTATTTGATTATTTAAAATTAGAAATGCACGAGGTAATTTATTCAGGAGGTTCGTATGAGATAACACTTCATTTTGGCGTTATTTATCTCGTCAACAAATAACAAGACTGTAATGATCGTTGGAATAAATTATTGGTCAGCTTTAGGACTAGTTAATCACTATTTAATTCGTCATTTAGTAATGTTTTTCAATTTGTTGACAATAGATATTGGCAAAATTCTTATTATTAAAATATATTTTGTATGAACCTTATGAGTAGAAGACCATGTATAACTGTCATGCGTTACATAGGCAATATATGTGTCAGAACTTATACCCTACTAAATAGAAAACATAAGTCATACGGTAAATAAATTAAAATTTCCGCTTTTGTGCAGTTTAATTGAGGGATTTTAACATACTTGCCATTTCTTACTTTATGTTCGTTGACTTCTATAATAATATTCACTCATTTCTTGAGGCACGCGGGCTCGCCAAGTAGAATTTTGAACATTGGTATCCTGCTTTGGTATAGTCATTTGTCATTTCGATCGCGGTTACTTTCGTTGGGCTTGATTATACCGAGTGATTTGCAGGTTGGGCGACAGGAGTTGTTTGAAGGATTAAAGGCTCCCCCAAACCCAACGCGGAAAATTCGCAGCACCTGTGAAAGTTCGCACCGCTTACAATTCGCATCATATTGTTTCCCCACTGCGGTAAATGTACAAGTTCAAACCCACACGATTTTTCTTCGTATTAACCTCTTCACGCCCTTGGCCACATATGTGGACGTTTAGTTTTCCACTATTATAGCCACCGTCAGTAATAAATAAAACAAAAACCCGACAACAACTTACTCACTACAGAATCCCCCAATCAGAGAAGGAAAAATTCCCATTAACATAAAATGAATAAATCGCAAAAGAAAAAAAAAATATTAAGTCATCTTTTTCTCGCCACAAAAAAATTGTCCCTGAAGAGGTTAGACTGCGAATTGTCTGCGAATGTATTCGCACGGAATCTTAGTTCGCAATTGGAAGCGGTTTTTTTCGGATTCATAGTAGTTTTGCAGTATCTGTAAATAAGAAAATAATTATAATGGAAAAAGTGATTGAATTGGTTCGAAAGTATCCCATACTATATGACCTTTCTGATGAAGATTATAAGAATATTCGGAAAAAGGATAAGGTTTGGAGTAAAATAGGAGATGGGATGAGATGTACACATTTTTTGTGTATTATAGGTAAGTAAGTATTATTTGTTTCTCGTTTTCAGCAATAGCATTCAACCTTTTCGATACTGAAAATATGACGCATATGATGCGATTACATTCGCTTTGATGTGAGCCCTACGGATTCCGCCACGAATTTCGCTGCGAACTTTCCGTCACGAATTCGCTGCGAATAATTCGTGTTAGTTTGGGGGAGCCCTTAATCGAAGTTCCCACTTGCACTTATACGCCTCTTACACAGGGTGTTACTTAATGATAGGCCGTAATTGCAAGGGCACATTACTGAATCAATTTCCAGTAGAAAAGTTCATATTAACATGTCTCCTAAAATGTCTGGTTTTCAAGATACAGAACGTCAAAGTTTAAAAAAAATCGGTTTTTTAATAATATCTCAAAGATCCTTGTGCCGATTTTGTTGTTAATTACCGGACGGGTCGAAATAATCCGTCTCCCGTATTAACTATACCTGCAATACTTGTAATTGATCTTTTGAAATGAAACCAAGTGGATAATAATCTACATAAGAAATGATGAAAAATCCAATATACTACATTTCGTTAGGGTAATTAATTAAAAAATTATAATGGTTGAAATGTTGCAGTAATTTGGTGAATTTCTAACCCTCATAATTTTTTAATTAATTACCGTAACGAAATGTAGTAAATTGGATTTTTCATCATTTCTTATGTAGATTACTATCCACTTGGTTTCATTTCAAAAGATCCTAGGAGTTGTCAACTTTGAGGGTTAATTTTACAACCTGGAAATGTTTTTCCGCACATAAAAATAATACGTATCTCTTAGATTTTGATGTAAAACAACATATATCAGAATGAACGAAATCGGCGAGGTGCACCTCGGACGGTTTCCTTGTCGGTCACACTCTCAACCACACACTCCACCATAAAGAGAGCCCAATTCTCAGTTTTATACTCGTTCCAATTCACAAGCAATGCAACATTAAAATGTATAGGGCTTTAATTATAGTAATACATTTTAAATGTTACTTTTGTTCATAAGATATTCTACAATTACTATTTTCTTTATATAATTATAGATATTCATTTCATTAATAGATTTTAAATATTGATTTCATTCATAGAGAATTCTTATTTTATTAATAAATTTTAAATATTACTTTTATTAATAGATTCTAGGTATCAGTTTAATGTTCATTAATTTTGGAATAAAATACTTAAATATATTTCTATATATATTTTTACACTTTACCTTTAAATATTCCTCCTTCAAGGTCAAATATATATATTTGCAAGTCTCTGGGATAATTTTTCCCAGAGCTTGTGGCGAAATAATTGCGCTGAATTTTAAATCCTCCATACTGCGCCCTGTTGTCAAATATCTCAGGGTCACCAAAAGCCGTTCTTCTACGGTAATTGCTTGCCGCATTACGGTGTCCTTTTTCGTAATATGTGGCTTTACCAAATTTAGCAAGTACTGGAAATAATTCTCGTCTATCCTCAGGAAATTTTTCAAATCACTTGCACTGGATTGACGAAGTTCACGTACGTGCCCCACGTGAGATAAAGTGCGTTTCTTCAACCACTCTTTCATCCAAATGTGTCTCTTTTTTCGTTTCCTCTGCTGGTTTGTCAAAATAACAAGTGCAGCTGCGTATTCTTTTTGCAACATATTTATACTCTCAATGTGTAAAATCGTTATGCTACTATCGAAGCCGGCAGAGAACTGACGGACGCATTCGGTGAACAAAATTGTAGGTGTAGTTTGAGTAGGGTAAACTATACAGTCATTGGCCATGCGATAGTGATGGGCCCACTCTTATAACAAATGCATTCGATAGAAAGAGGAAACGATAAGCCAATTACTGTATAATTTCATCTGTTTAAAAGGCCAATCACTGGGGGTTTTACCCTATCGATAACCCGCGGCCGGCCAGGACTCACGGCCGACTGAACGTGTATGGGGCCCTTTAGCTCTCTCTTCCACCCTTAACCAACTCCCCGCTTATATGCTATTACCCCCTCTCTACTCCCGTCTGCCCTTCTCCGTATATCCCTTGTGCTTGAGGAGCGGCCTTGCTGGCCGCTACTCAGGCCCCTCGCCTTCCTAGAACTCGCCGGCCATTATTGGAGCCCCTAGCCTTTCTAGAACTCGCCGGCCGTTACTCGAGTCCCTCGCCTTCCTGGAACTCGCCGGCCGTTACTCGAGTTCCCCGTCTTCCTGGAACTCGCCGACCGTTACTCGAGTCCGTCTCCCAACTACTCTTTCAATCCTACATACATTTCTTTAAATCGTCGGAAGAGTTCATCAAATTTCCAAGGAGAAGTCGCTTCTGATGATGAACGCGTTTTCCGGACGTATCTTTTATTAAAAAAAATCTTTTTTACCGGGCATCATAGCGCTGATTTCATCCGGGAAACGCATTCATCATCAGAAGCGACTTCTCCTTGGACATTTGATGAACTCTTCCGACGATTTAAAGAAATGTATCCCACTGCTTCCATTGGATTTTCTAGCTTTGCACAATTACGCCATAAATACTGCGTTCTTGCTGGAGATGGTGGAACACACACAGTATGTGTGTGTACCATTCACCAACATTTTAAATTAATGATGCTAGGTATTTTTTTCCTTAGTGAATCTATATTTTGCTTTAATTCTTTTAGCCTTCAATAATAAATGGCCATTATTTTTTAGAGTGTAAATTGCAATCAATTTCATGCAATAGCAATCTCTGTCGTCCTATGGAGACATATGAATATGTTTTGATGCTGCTTACATCTGCAGTGAATTTCCATCCCACGACGTCCAAAAATGAAATCACCATGCATACGGCAATAGCAAATGAATCACATATGTTTCATGGACGTATAGCGACGTTTCTGTATGAATCATGTGACTCATGGGACAGTCAATGTGTTCATATAAAATGAACCAATGCTCATCCCAACTTTATTTCGGGCTTAATATTTTCCTCATACACCAAGGAATCCATGGTAAAAATTTCGTTAAAAACACAAATGGCGTATTTCAGATAATTAAATATTTGTAAAATAAACTGTCTTTTTCCATAGTATTCATTTGTTTAGAAATGATATCAATTTTTTTCTACTAAGTTCAGGTTATAAAGAACATTTTTTGTACAAGGAATTTTTTTCTTAGAGTTCATTTAGTAGGAGAATATTGGGAATAAATTTCAGAAGATTAGAAAATATGGGAAATTTCTATAAATGATAGGGGACGAGAACGCAATGTTGGATTAAAAATAAATTTGAGAATTTATTATAAATGGTAAAGTACTACATAAAAAAAATTACAACAAAATCTGTTACTCAAAGGTCGGCGACATTTAAAGTTGACGTGGAATCCCCCATATACGGTTGGAAATTTTGTTTTTTTCTTGTTAAAAAGTATCTTTGTAAAAATTGTTGTCTTAAACTTGACATACTTTGATGTGCTATTTTATCACAATTCACATGCGTTGATTTATCTTGACGTATTTTTAATGTAATTTATATGTAAAAAGTAAGAAACTACGAGATCATGTATTCTTTAGTCTCTATTCAGTAAAACTAACTAGAATTCGGACAGCTGATAAACTATAAGTCTGTCCATTTCTATTATAGTTTTAACTACCTGAATTATGCATCATTTATAGTCAGTATCAAGTAATTAATTCTTAGGCAGTAAAACTGGTCAGAAAATGGACAATGGCTAGAAAAACTATCTACTTTTTGTCAAATTTTTAGCTAGTCTTAAATATTTAGTTTTTAAATGGTAAAACTACTTAGAAAGATGTTAGCGGCTAGAAAAGATGTTCACTTTTTCTACCAACCCCGATATAGATTACTCAATAGTATTAAAAATTAACACCGTTTCTTTTACCGCGTACATAAACACCAAATATCAAATTAATGAGGTTCGAAGAATGCAACATATGAAAATCTCAATACATCCCATCCTTTCGCATAGTTCGAGCTCTTTCGAAGTCGGCAAACTAGTCAGCATCCGCTTGATGACAAGCCTCAATTTCTGCCCGTGTCGGGAGTGCAAATTGTTCGCTTCTAAAGATTCGAAAGAGATTGCACGATGCCTGCAGCGGCCCTCGAGTAACGGGGCGTTCCTTTTTTCGACGGCGAATCACTCGAGAGCTCCTTCGCGCGACTGCGGCTCGCCCGCGCGCTCCTGAAGTGACGCAACGGTCGTGAACAAGGAATTAATTGGAATCAGAAGGCAGGATCGATGCGACACCGCTTCCGTCGTCGTGACAGATTTTAATTTTTGTAGGAATCCCTTCTCGATTAATCACCCGCGTTGTCACGCGCTTTTGTGTGGAAAAATCTCAATTTTGCCTACTGGAGAGAGGGACCCTCCCGCGGAGGACGCGCGCCTCCCGGATGAAGCTGTAGTTATTTTGAATGGACGCGCGAGCACGCTCGCGTTCGCTCGTTCGGTTGCCCTGGTGGTTTTTCGGGTCTCCAATGAAAGGGATATTATGTTAATTTTATATCCCGGCTAACCCGGGGATAGGGTTGCGCGAACGATGACAAATCATTTCTAGAGCGCGTACGCCATATCCCTTCTTTCCGGTCGAGCCAAATTTTCTACGATGACTAATGAAATTCGTCCGGACATTTATCACGTCACGTATACCGCGTTTCTCCTTTCGTTCTCTTTTTTTCTTTCCACTCGACGCGTAAACGCCGCGTTATACGTTGTACGCATACCGTATGCCGACGCCCACCTATGGGCAGGAAGAGCGTACAAAAATAATATAAAAAACCGATGGTATTCACCTATCTTGAATCTTCCAGCAGCCGAATATCGAGACGCGCATCTCCGTACCATTCCCGCGTTCGCTGCACTCGTATGAAACGCCTGGAGCGTCTGCAGTCGATACTAAGGCGCTTTCCCGTCCGCTCGAATGGTCTCGCTTTCATACACATACAGGGCGTCTCATTTAGGATATACGTGAGAATTTTTGGAGCGAAGCTTTGCACTAATCGGTTTGAAATTTGAATTCCGAAGCTGTCGACTGCCGACAATGAGTTATCAGGTAATCTTTTTCTCGAATTCCAAATCATCTATATTTTATCTATGATATACATATTTTTACCTGGGATAACTCGGGAAATGGAGCACTATGCTATCATTACTAACAATAAGACATAAAATGCTTTGCTGGTATCAATTTGAGGAATTTGATATCTAAACTACATTCGTTTCAGAAAAATTCGTATTATTTCTCGAGATGTCTTTCTCGAGAATAATATTTAGATATTATTTCCTTACAAAATTTGTCTTAAAAGGAAAATTATATATCCATAGAGGATGATATAAAATAAGAATTTATTGATCAGCACCTTTCTCTTCGTCACTTCCAATCCTTCTCTACTTATTCTATTGACAGTTTGGAATCAAATTATCGAAAACCTGGTTAAAAAATAAGCTCAAAATACAATATACCAAAAGAAAAATAATTAAAATTATTCAGTGTTTATAGTAATTGATTGAAATACTTAGTAGTATTACAAAATACAATCAACCAGCCATTATAAAGTTTTAAAAACTGAATTCGAATCTTAAACAAAAAGTGGTTAGCAATTAAAGTTTTTGGAATGAAATTGAGCTTATAGGTATATGATCGAACTTTATTACATAACTAGCCGTACCCTGTCACACGTTGCTGTAGCTCAGTCTGCTTAAATGGAAAGGAAAGAAAAGAAAGCGTGCGTTTCGAATATGTTTAATTTCACAATGCTTGCGGGTATACAATATTAATCCATCGATTCGTCCCGTTCTCGCATGACGCTGAAAACAAAAAGTAGAATGACCACAAAGATATTTTTATAACACGTGCATCGAAAGTGGTGCTTTTCATGCTAGTTTTACGGGACGAAAATAGCAAATTGCACGCTAGGATAGAAAAGTTGAGCTCGCGCATGCGCATTTTATACTTGCTTCACTTTCGTCCCTTGGGTGAATTTTCGTTCACTTTCGTTCCTGAAAACTAGCATGAAAAGCACCACTTGCATTCACTTGTTATAAAAAATATCGTGTGCAACACGGACCAAAGTTAGCGCCGACGAGTGTGATTGCAGCCCTTGCTTCGCTCGGGCAACAAACTTCACACTCGTCGGCAATCGCCAACTTTCTGCCCTTGTTGCACAAAATATTTCCTCACTCATGCCCATTCCGAGGTCTAGCCTATTTTTAGACCGTAAGATGGCGTTTTTCCCGCGTGACACCGAACGGGAGTCCGCAGGCTGTCAAAAGTACTTTACTCAGACTAGCGCGATTGCTTAGTCCGAAGTGGGTCCTTTTTTCAAACTGATGAACGCAACGTGAAATGAGTCGTGTATATATTTTGTTTTGAGAAATGGGCATTCGTGAGAAAAAATAGTATATCGTCGCTTTGGTGGTGAACTGTTCTAACCCACATAAACAAGAACTTGAGCTAGCGCGCTTTTAAGAAAGTTCGTCATCGAGAAACTCATGTTTTCTTCTCTAAAACTGTAACCAGAAGACAAAACAAAACAATTTTTTGATATTTTTATTTAACGATTTTGCTTAAAAACTCAGTTGCTAAAAGTGCTAAGCTGCTTATGTCTATTCACTACAATAAAATATGGGTTACGTCCTTTAACAAATTTTGTGTTATAAGGACATTAAAAAGGTTGTGGGTTAGAATACTTATAGGAATAAAACTTTATGCTTTTTAGTGTTTGTTAACACTTTCACTGCCGGCGCAGTTTTTCGGAAAATGTGCATGCCGCCGTTTCCACGATGTATACTGGTCTGGCCTTTATGGATATCATGTTCACTGTACCGACATAATTTTTTGAACATCCATAAAGGCCAGACCAGCATTGCATCGTGGAATAGCGGTATGCACATCACGCAGGGTCTGCGTGATCGGCCGCTCGGCAAATCTCGCATCACGCACTGCGTGACCGGCAGTGAAAGTGTTAACAGTCTTAACTCAATTTTACACTTTTTGTGGGTTACGACTGTTCACCACCAAAGCGACGATATGTCATTCGGCTGAAATCCTCAGATTTTTAAGACTGTGTTTAGATCGTAGCACGAGGCATGGTGGAGAGACGAGACAATTAAACACAGTCTGAAAAAACCTCGGATTTCCGCCTAATGACATAAGATACTATTGTTGTTCCATTGTCTGTACAGATATAGAGATTGTCTGGTTTGCCGACTCTAGAATACGCAACATATAATTTTCCATGTGTGTGAAGTAATACTTGACTAGATCTAAACCGCACATTTCTAAAGATTGGCCCTAAGCTTTGTTGATGGTGATTGCAAACGCCAATCGAATTGGGACTTGCAATCTCTTAAATTGAAATGGCATATCCGTTGGAATCATATAAATGTGAAGACTGAGGACATCTTCACCTTTGAAAGGTCCTGTCAAGATTGCTGCTTCTACGACGTTGCTGATTAATTTTTTTACTGGAAGCGGCGTGCCGTTGTAAAGCTTTGGCTGGTTGATAAATTTGTAAGCCGATTTTCAATTGCAGTACATGCGGTGACATCCCTGGCAGATCGAGAGAATTCAAAAATTCTGTTGGATAATTAACCGCTTCATCTGCTTCCATAACTGTGTCGATGGACTTGTATGTGACTGCCTCGCTTTGAATGTTAAACTGAATAATATTGTTAAGTGCGTAGACGTCTTTGTTCTTGGCCGCAAGAATAGCTCGTTCACTCAGCCAATCGTGATTTTCATACAATTGATTTAAATATTGGGAAATACTTTTTCAACCAATTCTTCTTTTGATGTCACTAAATTCCCGAGTCCCGTACCTAACGGGTATGAGTAACGGTTGCTCTCCCCTGACCATAAAGATGGGTCAGTCTACCTCAAATGATGGTCCGATCCTTTGTACCTAGATGAGCCAGGTTTTAGGTTTTCTCGATCGGTCATCTATTGGGGTTCGTTGTTTCTCCTCCTTTCAAAGCAGATTCAGTATTCGAAGTATAGCGGTATTTATTAGAGTGGGTGCTGTGGAAATGTTGAAAACAGTTTTGGCCTCTCATATCGTATTTTCTTGATAATTCTATCATAAGTTTTGGCCTGTCTGCAACCCTATAAATTCAAATGTCTCAAAAACGAAGCCATAAATCAACAATTTTCAAGGGTAATTTTTTTGTCTTAATTGAACAGGAAATCCAAAAATTCAGTTTTCTTTGTAAAATATCCAGTGGCGTCGAAAATTGGGAGGAGGAGAAAGGGGTACCGGCCCCCAGTATCTACACCACTGGAGAATTTTTAAAATGATTTTAATCATTACTTAGAGGTGTACTACATTAGTCTGTGTGCGAAATTTAATTGAAGTCGGTCAAGTGGTTTAGAAGTTATGAGAAAATAATTTTTTTTCCAAAACTTTGACACCCTGTATTTTTGTTAGTAAAAATTTTTAAATAAATTTTTCTTATGAAAGTCTACTTTTTGTTGTTGTTCTATCACCTATCAAAATTAATGACGTTAAACCTGGACCACCCTGTATATCGAATAATAAGATATATTCAGTAATAATAAAAAATAATATTCAGATGTAATCATCAAGCGATTTGACCTCTTATAGCCCAAATTTCATTTCAGTGTAGAAATTATTTTTGCTTGTGTTTTTTAGGTTCAAAGGTGTTTACACAAATAGTCAAAGGTATTAGAAACTTATATTTTATTAATACCAAAAAAAAATTAAATGTGCCCCAAATGAAACAATGGCCCATTATGAATTAAACACGATACGTTTTCATGTTCGTTCCTAGTTAGGAGCACTGGGCTATGGTGGAATAACTACAAGGTAGAATGATTTACTGGTTTTATAGCTCAGAATTTCGTATGTTCCAAGTATGGAACAGTATGGAACAGTAGGCTATAAGAGGTTAAACCGAATCAACTGTTTCGCGATATTCTTTCGTAAAGCCAATTTAACTTTCCGAAACCGTCTAAGCACTACCGTGACGAAATCGAAAGAAGAACCTTTAAGCCCGGATGACACGTGTCAAGTAGCTAAAGCAGGTTACTAAATTTAGTTACTTGTATAATGTAAACCACTTGATTTAGTACTTGCGCAAGTACCGAATTTAGTAAACTGTTTAGTCAACTAAATAGAAACGAGTTCTATTTACTTGAGCAAGTAGTCTCCCCCAGCTCTGCTTTCCAGCAACTAAAACGCCGACTAAACGAGTGTAGACATGTCAGTTTAGTCAAGTTCATTAGTGCAGACTGTTTCGGCACGCGCATGGCTTTACGAACCTTTCCCAACAGCCATTTTTAACCCATTATCAGCCAACGTCCCATTACTGGGACGCATCTATTTTTACAGGTACCTGCAAAGCAAATGCAGAAAACAATGCTCTGGCACCAAAGAGTATGTTGGAACGTTTTTTTCAATGATAAAGGAAAATTTTCTGTAATTATTTACAAAAATAGTTCAATTATGATATACGTAGCGTATTGAAAACAAAAAACATTGGTTTTCATTCAACTAAGTTATGGCTGGTAATGGATTAATCAACGTCTAAACAAGAATACTAAATTGAAATGTAGACGCTCACTAAAACAAACGGACTAAATTTTAGTTACTTCTTTAGTAACCTGCTTTAGCTACTTGACGCCTGTCACCCGGGCTTTAGAACGCACCCGGGCGGTTGAAGATTTAACATTCGACGTGCAAAATATATCCGCAACGTAGCAGGCCTTGGATATGGGAGGGGAAATCGTCAATTATACGCAGAAAAGGTTCGTTATAGGAATCTATAAATACTCTTTATCCGTGGAAATAGGCTGGAGCGGATGGGTATAAGAGGTATATAGCGAATAATATCCCTGAACCTACCAGCTACGTGGCCGGGCGTGTTATGCGGTGGTACCAGCCGGCGCGGCGCGGCGCGGCACTAGGCGGACAGACGAGTATTGAGCGGGGGATCGGAGAGAGAACTTGGCAAGAGAGGTGGGGAGTAGACAACGGCGCACCAAAGAGAAGGGGATATGCGCTACCTAGGGTGCCACGCTGTCCTGGCACGCCAACCCCTACTCTCTCGAGTTCGCATTTATATCCGCGGAGCCAAACTAACCCCAAGCGTCTGACCGACCCGTGGCTCTGCATCACCCATGTGTCCGGGTCAGTTCTGGCCTATATACTGTCGAAATACTTAGCATCGCGCGGAGATCCACGCGATAGATATGTTCCCAGTTGATCTCTATGTGGGTGGACGAACGTATTCTTGAAGTGTATATCTGTACATAGCTCTTACGCTATGAGTAAACATGATCTGAAGAACTGACCCCACCTTCACCGTTCTCTCGTCGGATAGCAGTCTTTGGACTTCGATCCTGGAAATAGCCTATTTGGGACTGGTGAAACGAGAGCTAGTAGATACGCGCTGGTAGCCCGCCTTTGAATCTTCGTTGCTTTGGGGCTCGGTACATCAGTTCAACACACACACCCCTCGAAAGTTTTACCTTCATTCTTTCAGACTCGACCTCACCGATAGACTTTTACATACAGGGTGATTTTAAAGTGAGTGATCATTCTCGCGTATAAGTCAAACAAGGAATAACTATTTGCTTTTCAATGACCCTGCATGCACGTACAAGTATGTAGTGAAATTTTATCGTAGGTACACATATCTGAATATGTAAGTGTATCCCCTCCTACGCGTGAGAAAATCATGTCGCTATTTAAAGTCAATTCGACCTTAACCAAATTGGTGAAACTCTGGTGACAAGTCGCATAAAACCACTCTATTTACCAACATTTTATAAAAGCGTGGGTGGGTAAAGTGGGTATTTACAGATATGCACATATCGCTTCGTACGAGGCCCTTACATTTGACTTATGTATCGCCAACCTCGACTATCCTATTCCTCGCGTAATATTTATATAAAAATGTCCTCTTAATGGTTTTCGAAGCGGTTCTATCGCATCGTGCAGCGACAGGCACTGCGCGTGTCTATCTTTCGCATCCCTTTATTTAACCAGAATCGCCTCGTTCCCCCGGCTATAAGCTGTATTTCTCCTTCTCGCCTTTTTCTTTCGTGGCCCTTCCCTCTCGCCTTATAGGGAGCACCCAGTGTGGAAGGTCGAAAAACAACGCTTTTTTCATTCGTATTAGGTACTTTTAAAGATATTATATTTTTTTCGCATATCAGTTATGGTGATCTGAAAGTACCTACATGTATTAAACTACTCAAAAATATTTTTTTTTAGATTACAAAAAAATAATGGTGAATTTGTAAGCATTGATACAGGACGTCTCGAAATGGTGGTGTCGAATTTATGCGAGTTCTACTGTCCTTTATAGTAAACCTGCAATATGTGGAAAAAAATTTTCTAGTTAATAACATTTATAATTCGTCGGTAAACCAATAATATGTAGAAAAATATGGGAAAAAAAATTAGATTGAGGTTTGATGTAAAAGTCCGACTTTCTTGCTAAAATTTCGAGTTATAAACATTTATAAACCATTTTTATAACAATTATTTCACAAACAAGTTGGTTTAACTACGATCTATAACTATTTTGTATAACTGATTAAAATTTCAGGCAAAAATCTTAAATAGTTCTCGAGATATCATTAGCACAAATTTCGAAAACCATGTTTCGAGAAAAACACGTTCAACTGCGCGTAAAGTGGCGGTACAGCTCTGAGAAGCGTTACGCTTAGACGGCTGTAATTCGAAAACTAATATGAATATCGCTCTAAAACCTTTCTAGGAATATTCTACATAGCATTGGGGAATTTTTAGTGATACAAAAAATCCATTTTTTCAACCTTTTACACTGGGTGCCCCCCTTAACTCGCGAAAAAGCATAAAATAATCCTCTCACCAGCATCTTTACGAGCACTCGTATACACGCATGCATATACAGGGTGTCCGTAAAGTATGGAAACGGTTGAATATCTCGAAAAGTACGCTTCAGAACGGGAAACGAAAAAATACGTATCCGATATTTTTTTTTAAACTATCAAATGATACCAAGTTTGATCCCACACCCCAACCCCTGTGGGTGGGGAAGGGGGAAGCTTCAAAATCTTAAATAAGAACCCCCACTTTTGATTGCATATTCGCATTCTACATTAGAAACTACATAACTTTTATTTGAAACATTTTTTTCGATTCGTGGCAGATGGCGCTATAATCGACGAAATTCAAATTTTTCGGATTTTGCAATTGAGAGTCGATTTATTCGATTCTGCAATACAATTGCGATAGAAATTTACATTTGCTGTAATTTTTGTTTTGCAAATTTGAATTTACAGTAAATCTTTTGTCGTTAGACATTTAAAAATCTGGTAAAAAAGTACTTTTAGCGTAACCCAGAAGCAACGACGTGGACATAATAGTTTTCTGTTTCCTTCGGGGTGCTTGATTCAAGTGAGTCCCTTCGCCTCTCACCATCGGGGTGCTTGATTCAAGTGAGTCCCTTCGCCTCTCACCATCGGGGTGCTTGATTCAGGTGAGTTCCCTCGCCTCTCACCATCGGGGTGCTTGATTCAGGTGAGTCCCCTCGCCTCTCACCATCGGGGTGCTTGATTCAGATGAGTCCCCTAATTAATTAAATGTTGAAATTGCTCACCTCCAGCTACTTGACAGTGTCCCAAATCGTGCATACATGTTGTCATTTACCTTTTGCAAAGTTTCTGCTGTTATCATATTCGAACACTGTATTTTTTTTTCTCTCAATTCATCGACATTTACAGGTTTTGTTTTGTACACTTTGCTGTTTGTACACAAACCGAAAAATTTGAATTTCGTCGATTATAGCGCCATCTGCCACGAATCGAAAAAAATGTTTCAAATAAAAGTTATGTAGTTTCTAATGTAGAATGCGAATATGCAATCAAAAGTGGGGGTTCCTATTTAAGATTTTGAAGCTTCCCCCTCCCCTACCCACAGGGGTTGGGGTATGGGATCAATCTTGGTGTTATTTGATAGTTTTTTTAAATATATCAGATATATATTTTTTCGTTTCCCGATCTGAAGCATACTTTTCGAGATATTCAACCGTTTCCATACTTTACGGACACCCTGTATACAGCGTCGTGTACCAAACTACCGTAGGTACCAGTAAGAGATGGTGAATACTTGCCATAAGTGTAGCGGACATAAAATGCTCGCGAAATTTCCATTTTCGTTTCAATAAATACTTGTTGATCTCTAATAAATATTTCCCGGTAAATGTTATTTATTCAACAGATTTCGTAATATATTTTTGAACCTTTTTAGTAGTTAGGTCTAACATATTGCTTAATTTTGAACTATTCTAAGAAATTATCTTTAAGGTAGTCCGATGAAAAAACCTCATCATCTCATCATATGTTTTCTCTTAGCTCAATTGAAAGAGCGAACTATTTTGGACAGTTCATATTAGAGGAAAGAATTTATCTACCGTTTAGTATTAAAGATATTGTTGTATGACGTTACATACACACTTCCGGTGTTGGCAACACGATAATCCGGTGTTGTCAACATGTATCCCGCCGACTTGCAACTCGCTGACGGATACTCGGCAACAGCCAGTATCCCGAATGTAGGTACAAACCGGGATACAAAATGTTGGCAACACGAGTATCCCGTCGACTAGCGACAATTTAATTGCTACTCGTAAACTGCGGGCGGCATGACATCAAAGAAAGCTGTTGCCTGTTTGAAACCCATTTGAAATGGGAAACATCGGAAACATCGCTCTCTCTGGACTAGAACCTACCTACCTACCTACCTACCTAGCTACCTAGCTACCTACCTACCTACCTACCTATACCTACATACGATAATGTTCCGTCGCACGAGGGACAGAATTTCAGAAGGTCGATTGAAACCTTTTAATAGTATCGATCATAAATAACATATATTTCTTGCATAAATTTTTCATTGAATGCCACATTATACAGGCCGCACAGTGTTCACATGGCAGATCGGACGGCGTATCGTATTTCTCATTTTACAAAGCAGTACTCTCTCACTACAAGTGTATGTTCTTTCTAGATTGAAAAGAAAGGCACGTAATTATTTCTCTCGGCAGAGGCACTCTCCCGATGCGTGATTTCGCGCATACGGCTGCCAAGTGGCACGTGCGAATATCAAGCCACGTTCAGGCTTCTGTCGGTAAATTTGAGCCGCGTCAAAGGAGCTTCGAAATATAGCGATACCTATTACCGCGGGCACTGCAGAAAATGACTCATTCTTACCTGTCCCATATCGCCCGCCTCGCTGGGGGTATGTTTCGGCGAATCTAGGCTACCTGAAGGGTTAATTGTCGAACGAGTCGTAATGAACCCCTTACCACAATACCCATTGTAATAGATACCGCTATACTTTGAATATTAAATCAGCTTTGTAAAGGGGAGAAATGAATTCAGTACGTGACTGATGCAGTTGATGCCCAATTAGGGAACACTTAATGACAAGTAACTCCGCCATTAAATTGTCACCATAGCTTGTCCCGTTTTGTAAAAACTGTCGCTGCCTCCACCTTCTTTTTCGCTTCTGGAAGGCTATTATGATGAAAGCAGCACTAACACCAGCAGCAATGGACGGTTCTATTTTTTAACATCAACACTTCGTTTCGTTTGAACGCTCAACTGGTTCTGACCGCATGTATCCGGATACAAGTCGATGCATCCAACCGTATGTTGCCAACAGCGACATCGTGTTGGCAACACTCAATGTTGATGTTGCCAACAGCGATGTTGATGTTGCCAACAGCGATGTTGCCAACAGCCATAAACGTGTTGTCAACATGTTGCCAACATTTTGTATCCCGGTCTAAACGTACCTTTAGGAACCCCGAGTTTCCCTTTTTCCAGGTCAAAATAGGCAACGTTCCTTCGTTTATTACATTACCTGGATATTGCGAGAACCGAAGATTTCGCTTTATCTAACGTCCTTTGGCTTCCTCAGACCATCCAGTATATCTCCCAGAAACTTCTAGACTTTTACCTGCTGTAACGTTGCAAATCGTGCACGTTACAATGTGACGAAGTCCTTTACGTCGCACCGCCGGTCCCGCCATCCCCAGAGCATTATTTAGAGCGTTAATAATTAGTTTTGTTAGAACCGGCTGCCGTATCTAGATCTGTAAGGGTAAAATAGAGCTACAAGGACGCTGGAGCTGGAGGACAAGGGGCTGCAACGAGCGCCAGATGCCGTGCGGCAAGATGCCTACGACTTCCCTGCCAGGCGCAGGACTGGGACTTGCAAACGAGCAGCGTACCCGGCGAGGAACGTAACCTGTGTAGACAGGCACCCCGTTTCTTCGGCACGGATGGACCATTTGGGAGTTAGCGCCGCATCGAGATTCTCCGCGTGATCCCACAGGGGAATATTCCGGAGGAATCTTCGAGGGCTAACTCCGTATCGGGATCCTCCGCGTGATCCCGCAGGGGAATGTTCCGGAGGAATCCATCAAGTCGTCATCCGTGAGGGGATAGTTCCGGAACCACGGAGAAATCCAGCGAGCTGCGCACGCATCCGAACCAACAAGGAAGGCGATATTGTCTTCGATTGGCGATCTACGGAGCGGGCGCGCAGCGGTAATAGCAGCGTCGCGCATGCAAATCAGCGGGGGAAATCGATCTCCAATTAGATTGCGTAAAGGGCTCCTAGAGTGGGGAAGGGCCTTCTCTCCGCCTAACGAGCCGCAGCGATCCCTGGACTCTTCCTCTTTCGTGCGGACCAGCGGTGCGACTGGACGTCAGCGACTAAGCTGTCATCTGCGGACCTTTTCCGGTAAGCCGGTTTCCTATTAGCGACACGTGGCCGTGATATGTGGCTACTCGATAGAAATGTGGAACCATGAACCGTTAAATATCATCATTAATAGACGAGATTGCTATTCAAAATAGAAATTAATCACATTAATCAAAATTAAAATGGATCAATAAAATAATTAGTAAATTAATAAAATTAGTAATAAAATAAATAAAATTTCAAATAATTACAGAAGGGTATGGACATCGCGGTGCTAAGTTTCTCGTCTCGTATAGCGTATCTGACCGTAAACACGGCTCAAGGATAGAGAGTAATGGGGAGAGGTAGTGATAGGGGAACCAAGAATCGTAAAGTAAATACGGGCGAAGGGCAAGGAAACAAAGCCTATTCTACGAATGTAAGAAAGTAGTGACAAAGGATTACAGCCGAAACGGCTACGGCAGTTACGCGAAATGAATACAAAGTATCAACGTTTCAAATATCTCACGTCGAGATACTACTTCTCGAAAATTCTCGGGAAGGTTCACAGTTCCTAACGAATCGCTCGCACCAGTTCCTACTCGCTCTCTCTCTCTCTCTCTCTCTCTCTCTCTCTCTCCCTCAGGGTATGTTCGTCGGAAATATTATTTAGAAATTCAAAACGATCTATCTTAAGCCCCTCAAATCCAATCAAGTTTCTTTTCTCTTGGGCGCTACGTTGGGCGCCAATTTGTAACGACGCTACCCGGCGCTACCGGGTAGTCGCACACTTCGGCACGCTCTCTGACTGGCCCAGCTCGGGTAAGACAGCAGATAAAGATATGTTGGGCGCCAGGTGTCCCGAGACACCAGAGATATTCGCGATAGGCCACAGTCAGATCACGTGAACCGGAAACGGAACTCCGCTAGCTCAGCCCCGTATCGGCGAAGGAGAGGGGCGGGGTCGCGAGACACAGAAACGAATTTGAGGCGGCTTTTAATCAAAGAAATAACACTTAGGGTTTATTGAGAGAATACTTATGCTATGTAATAGAGTCGGATAGCGCAGATATCCGACAATCACACGAAGACGGTACGCGACGATAATACACGGAAATACGCACGAAGACAACAGATAACCGAATTCGCAACGATCGCGGAGATACGCCCGAAGACAGCAGATAACCGAATTCGAATCGCAACGGTCGCGAGATACGTCCGAAGACAGCAGATAACCGAATTCGAATCGCAACGGTCGCGGGATACGCCCGAAGACAGCAGATAACCGAATTCGAATCGCAAGGGTCGCGGAGACACGCCCGAATACAATGCGCTCGGAAGAAAAGAATCACCGGCACTAACGGTAATCGCGAGTCGATACTAGACAACAGAGAGTAAAGAGTCGAGAGTCGAGCACACGGAATGCTTCACAAAGATTTCATCGTACTATCGGCACTAGATATTCTCCTACGCCGGTAACCGCACTACCGGCGTTACATATTCTACTAAATTGGTGCCGAGCTCAATTCGTGCCGGATGCTACCGAATTTCTCAAGCATCCCCCGATATAATAGCTTAAACGATATCACTACGCGATCACACACGATCGACGATTGACACGCGAAACGAAAAGATAGAGATATTACAATTCTACGCGAGTACACGGGTCCGCTACCTCCACGCGATAAACGATAGGCCTTTCAGGGGCAATACGATATTAAGAGAGACTAAGAGATTCTACTCACGGCCACGTGAGTGTGTTATACAAGTTTGGTATAACAATATATATGCAGCAAAATCGGGGAAAAATCGATTTTCACAAAAGAAATCATATCTCAATCAAAATTTCATGTAAAAATAAAACTTTTGCGGGATTTTATAGCTGAATATATGTACTTTCAGAAAAAATAACCGCAAATGCTTTACTTTTAAAAACTATACTTATTTTGAATATTGAAAATGTCGTTTTTTTGGGTAAGAAAAATTCGGAACACGAGTACTTATAGGTCTTATTTTCCTTTTATTTACCAAAAAGCTTTTACCAAAACGAGTACTTATAGGTTTTATTTTCCTTTTATTTACCAAAAAAGATACGGGACTGCAAGCGCATTCACAGCCCCTGCTTGGCCTTAACACTTCCATTGATGAAATACCATCGCCGTCTGTACACCGGGTCTTTTTGGGAACACTGGGCACTTTTACTCTGTGCTGTTCAAACACCAATCGGCCTATCTTTGAGTCCTTGTGCGAACAAGTTCCCCTCACTACCTAGTTTTTTTAGGGAATGGAGCGAAACCCCGCCCCTTTCGCATTTGGGAGAAGTTTAACTTGAAAATTCGGTTTGTTCCCAAAAAGACCTTGTGTACAGACAAAGGGTCCTCGTTTTAGGTTTTCCGCGTTTTTATCTTGGAAATAGTACCTCGGACATACGCCCTAATAAAATTGAAACTATAATTTACACAATATCTCTATTTCCGAGCACTCTTATATGCACAAACCATTTTTCACCTATACAAGATAACTATTTACGCATTGTAATGGAACGTTCTTTTATTAATAAACAGCCGGAGAATTTATAATTCATTCATGAAAATCGCAAGGAAATTGACAAGCAAATTGGCAACTACGATACTTCGAGCAATATTAGACTTTCTGAGTACTTACGGTAAAATCGAGTGTCAGTAATTTGTTTTTAGGCTATCTCCGATTTAGCTCATTTGATGATAATTTCGTCGTTATGGCAAGTTTCACAATCCCACGGAACCATTTTTTGGAAGTGCTATTACACTGTGAATAACGGATGTCTAAAAAATCTTAATTTCTATAAATTTCACTGCTATCTCTCTTGGTTTAATAGTTTTTACATAAGAACTATGATAGCTCACCAAACTTTCTGAAAATCTTATTTATCATTATTCGCAATACACCCTTGAAGTTATAAACTTCACATCGACATGCATACGATTCTCAGTTTTACCGTAATTGTTTTGAAACTGTCAAGCTAACAGACTAATTGTAAGTATAAAAGAGATGTATTTATAATTTATTATACAGGGTGGACCAGGTTAAACGTCATTTTTTTTATATGTGATAGAACAACCAAAAAAAAGTAGGCTTTCATAAGAAAATTTTTTTCAAAAATGTTTCCTAACAAAGATACAGGGTGTCAAATTTTCGAAAAAGAAAATCGTTTTCTCATCATAACTTCTAAACTACTTGATCGATTTCCATGAAATTTCGCACACAGGCTAATGTAGAACAGCTCTAAGCAATAATTAAATAATTTTTAAAAATTCTCCAGTGGCGTAGATACTATGGGCTGGTACCCCCCTTTCCCCTTCCCAATCTTCGGCGCCACTGGATATTTTGCAAAGAAAATTTAATTATTGGATTCCTCGTTTAATTTAGAGAAAAAAATCACCCTTGCAAATTTTTTATTTATGGCTTCGTTTTTGAGATATTTATTTTAGTTTATAGGGTTGCGAGCAGGCCAAAGCTAGGTTGAACTCTATTAATTGTGATATGTGATAGAGCTACAAAAAAAATAGATTCTCATGAGAAAATTTTTTCAAAAATGTTTTCTAACAAAGATATAGGGTGTCAAAGTTTCGAAAAAAAATGGTTTTCTCATCATAACTTCTAAGCCACTGGATCGATTTCCATGAAATTTTGCACACAGGCTAATGTCGTACAGCTCTAAGTAATAATTAAATAATTTTAAAAAATTCTCCAGTGGCGTAGATACTATGGGCCGGTACCCCCCTTTCCCCCTTACCAATCTTCGGCGCCACTGGATATTTTGCAAAGAAAATTTAATTATTGGATTCCCCGTTTAATTTGTCTGAATTTTTTATTTTGAAGGAAAGACACGGGAACTTCTTTTTTATGCAAATTTTTTTATAAATTTTTTTAGTCCAATTTTTTAGTCCATTTTTTCCAATGATTTACAATAATTTTCCTTTCAAATGATGCCTTTTATTTTTTATATATAAATCTTGAACATGGCGATCTCAATTGATTTCAAATCTTTTTTGGAGAGTATTTTACGTATCATTTTTTTTGGCACTGAATGAACATGCCGCCTTTTTTTTATAGAGAATCTGTTTTGTTGGCAAGCTTTCACTACTTTTTGGAATTTATTCATGAGGAGAATATGTACATGTAGGAGAATAGCTTTTTATTACAATAAAATTAAAGTCTCACGTTTTATACCAATACGAGCTAATTAATTATAACCACGTTACTTTTGATTTATTCTCGTGTAGGAGGGGGTAATACGCACAGAGTGCGAGTAGACTATAACTGGAGTTTATTCGGGATAAGGGCGTACAGATGGTAGTGTGTGAGTGTATGTGGGGGGGGGGGGGGTATCCCAGGAGGGATCGAACTTGGAGAAGCGTTGGAGGTGCTGCCGGTCGGGCTGCTCGTAGGCGGTGCGGGAGCGTCGTCCTCTGGAATGGCTGCGTCGGTCCTGGTGTGCCGAGTGCTGCTCGCGTCCCGGGTATCGTCGCAGGGCCGTGAGCGGAGGAGGCTCGTCCACGTGGAGGTTCGCCTGTTAGGCGAAGCAATGTGAAAACGTCGTTCGAAGGGCCGTGAGGATGCTACGGTGTTCGCTGAGCGATGCTGCCGCTAGCGTACCTCAAGCCGGGACAGCGTAGAGCTGTCAGAGAACTGCGAGCGAGAGGGTGTCCGCCGAGCGATGCTGCCCTCTCGATTGCTCGAGTCAGTGAGCCACGAACGTGAGGGTGTCCGCCGAGCGATGCTTCCCTTACGGTGTTCGGGCCAATTCCCTTGATAGACTGCGAGAGCTAGTGGTGTCCACCGAGCGATCCTGCCACTATCAGACCTGTGTCAAGTTAGCCCCCCCACCACCAAATAAAAAATTTTTGAATACATGATCGTTTGCCCATGATTGCCCATCACTTTCTTTTTTTGTCCAACCCACTGTTTAGAAAATATAGCTAAAAATAGGGCGGGGGCTAACTTCACGCTAGCCTCCCCATAACGTAATTTCGAAAATTCAAATGCATGATCGTTTGCCCTTTGTTTGCCCATGATTGCCCATCACTTTATTTTGTTTGTCCAACCCACCGTTTAGAAGGTATAGGGGGGGGGGGGGAAGCTAGCGTGAAGTTAGCCCCCCCATAGTGTAATTTCGAAAATTGAAATGCATGATCGTTTGCCCTTTGTTTGCCCATGATTGCCCATCACTTTGTTTCGTTTGTCCAACTCACCGTTCAAAAGATATAGGGTGGGGAACTGGGGAAGTATTAGATATACAACTTTGCCTCCGCCGTCTTTCTCGTAAGCCATCTACAATAGAACGGCGGAAGTAAAGTTGTAAGTAGTAACACCTCGGCATCGCTTGCCCATTTTTAGATACAGTCTCAATATGCATTTTCGACATGATGCTAGTTTTCAGGGACGAAATTGAACGAAAATTCACCCAAGGGACGAAAGTGAAGCAAGTATAAACTGCGCATGCGCGAGCTCAACTTTTCTATCCTAGCGTGCAATTTGCTATTTTCGTCCCGTAAAACTAGCATGAAAATCACCACTTTCGATGCACGTGTTATAAAAATATCTTTGTGGTCATTCTACTTTTTGTTTTCAGCGTCATGCGAGAACGGGACGAATCGATGGATTAATCAATACATTTGATTTTTCTTCACTGTCAACAATTAACCCAGATAGAAAAGAATTCTCTAGAATTGCGGTACAATGCCACTGTAGGAATATCAGGTTCTACCGACACTACGAGCTTCCGACACGACGAAGTAAAGCCGTAGTTATTTTAATACTAGCAGCCCGTCCCGGCTTCGCACGGGTAGATTGTGGATTGATTCTGTCCGTCCACCATTGTTTAAATACATTTTTAATACAAAACTTTTAGTATTTTTCCCGGGCTACGCAATAGTCATATTGGATTTGACTTTGACCATGACCTTCAAGGTTATATCAAGGTCAAATTAATTTTTTTTCACGTTCAAATGTGTCCTTGACCATTTTTTTATGTTACCTTTATTGTCAGCGGAGGTCAAATTTAGGTCAAGTATAGTTCGACTTTTTGAACACCCTGTATAAGATTTACTAACAATAAGAAACCTTCGCGGGCATGCGTCCAACCATTCCCCAAAGTTTTATCGCAATCGGATGAACGGTTTAGGAAGGCATTTGATATTACCTTAAAGGTCACGGTCAAGGTCAAATCCAATACGACCACTGGGTAGCCAAGGGAAAATCCTTAAAGTTTTGTATTAAACATTTTTCTCTAAAATGTTTTCCCGCTGAGATAATCGGCCGTACCGGGACTTTTTGAACACCCTGTATAAGATTTACTAACTCAGAAACCATCGCAGGCATGCGTCCAACCATTTCCCAACATTTCATCGCAATCGGATGAACGGTTTAGGAAGGCATACGAGACATACAGACAGACAAACATTCATTTTTATATATATAGATAGATGGAGACTTTTACGGCCTTACTCAGCACTTATGTATCTGTCTAATCTAAAAATAGAAGTGAGGTACATGCACTTCACGTTTGACAGGCCGGTGTATAAATTGGATCTTGTGATAGTACGAAAGAGGGAATGTATCGATAAAAAGAAAAGATAACACAGGCACACAAAAAAAAAGTTCCTGTTCCCGGAACCAGACCAGTATATGTTTATGTTTTTGAGGTCGCTGAATCCGAATCCGGTATCCGTTTGTCTCCATCACGTCACGTTCAAGGACATTTCAAGGTCAAATCCTGGAAAAATAGTCAAATCGCATCAAATTATTATTCCTATATATTTTTGGGGTCGCTGAATCCAAATCCGATGTCCGTTTGATTCGACAAGGTCAAATTCAAGGTCATTTTAAGGTCAAATGTATTTATTCTCCCAAAAATGAATTTTTTTACTGCAGATTCTGAAAGAACGGGAAATTCTACGTCTAGATATGTATCCAATTTTTTTGTTAACAACCCGTAAGGTCATTTCAAGGTTACTTTATATTATTGTATGGAAGGTTCATATGACAATTGCAAAAATAAGAAAATGTGTCTTCACGAGAATAAACTACCACGTCAATATGTTTTCGAGGTCACTGAGTTAGAATCCGAAGTTCGTTTGCCACCAGTATGTCAGGGTCAAGTTCATTTCAAGGTCAAATTCAGCAAAAATGTTCAAATCTTTTCGCATCATCACTCCGTTATATTTTTGGAGTCGCTGGAACGTGTATTTTGTATTTCACTCTGCTACTTCTTCATCGTTTCGCCTTCTTTTATAACGTACTCGTTTATTCTCAAAAGATCTGTGCAAGGGATTTCTCTTGCGTTTTTTTTCCTTCTCCGCGCTTTCTCTCTGCAACATCCAACAGAAATCTGCTATCATGTTTTCATCCCATCTACCCTGAAATCTTCGTTCTACATCTTTTAAATCTTGGTGGAAACGTTCTCCTTGTTCTTCATTGAAATTGTGCCAACATTATCTGGAAATTCGTCCACATGACTGTCCATCATCTGTAATTTTAAACTCATGTTACATTCCAATCTCCTGAAATTCTCAACCATATCAGATATTATTTTGTTGTAGTCCAAGCTCTTATGATTGCCTAGAAAATTACTACATACTTTCTTGAAGCTGACCCGCGCATTCTTCTCAATAGAGCTCATTTGAGTTACAAAGTGATTGTCTCTAAACATTTTTCTGATCTGAGGTCCATCGAATACTCCCGCGCCTACTTTAGCATCAGATAGACCTGGAAATTGATCTCGTAAGTATTTGTAACATTCGCTTTCTTTATTCAATGCTTTGACGAATTGTTTCATGAGTCCTAACTTTATATGTAATGGAGGTATCAATACCTTCTTTGAATCTATCAACGGCTGCTGTAAGATATTGTCGGATCCTACAACGAAGGATGTTCTAGGTTCCCAAACCTTTTTCACGCAATGATTTTGTTTATCTCTACTATCCCATTTACAAAGATAACACGGTTTTTTTGTATAGCCAGATTGCTGTCCCAGAATCATTGTGAGGATTTTAAAATCTCCGCAAACTTGCCATTTGTGGTCATCATATTTTATTGCTGCTAATAGAGTTTTCAAACATTCATACGATTCATTCATAACAGTCGAATGCGCAACTGGTATTGGTGCGTATACATTAGTATTGTGGAGTAAGACTGCTTTGAGACTACGTTTACTAGAATCGATAAAAAGTCTCCATTGATCAGCACTATACGTATCGGGCTTCAATTCGTCGATTAATCCTTTGACATTATTACAATAAACGAGAGACTTATTTGAATTACGAGAGAAAAAGCTCCTAAATTTTTGTTCTCTTGTCCTGTAAAACGTTACCTTCGTTTTCTTCTTCAGCAGATTTCTCTTTTTCAACGTAGAAGCACAGTACTCAGCAACATCTTTCGGCAATCCCATGTTACGAATGAAATCGTTCAGTTCTTCCTGTGAGAACAATTGAGGCTTTTTATTCTTACAACTCGTTGGAACGTATTCATGAGAATCATCTTTAGTTTCACTTTCTTCATCATTCGTTTGGCCATCTTCGCTGCCACTTTCATTTCCGCTCATATATCTCTCATCGTCATTATCAGTTTCATTTTCACTCGTGTAACTTTCATCTTCGCTATCAGTTCCACTCATATAGCTCTTATCTCTATTATTATCATCGTAATGTTCATCCTCATTCACACAATCTCTACGCTGATCTATATTTTCTCTTTCAACATTTGCTTTAATCTCGTCTATTTCCATTCCATCTGAACTAAAATTCCGTTTGTTTGTATTGTCCTCGTTGGAAATAACAAGTAGTATGACACTCGTAACGTTAGCATACTTTATATGTGATTTATTTTTCATAGTGTACCCAGTTAGATATGTTTTGCAGAAATACAATCTTTTCTAGATTGCCCTTTGGTCCAATGTATTGGTATAAGAAAATTGAGATATTTCTTGTCTCGAGATTTATCATAACGATGAAACATTGTATTACAAGAAGCACAAATGATGTGTGGTACCCCATCATTACCTTCATCTATCATGTTCAAATCAAAACAATCCTTATATATATTCCTTATACGCTCTGAAATACGTTTGCGATTCTTTGATGCTTCATACTTACCACAAACATAGCAAAATGAATCTGGATCCTTATTGCATATGTGATCCGAACTTGTAGTGATAGACTCTACAGTAGCCAAGTTTTCCACCAATGCAGAGCTGCGGTCGCTTGATGACGACGATTGCGGGCCCGCTTGCTTACCCAGATCAATCGCCGATACTGGGGTTCCTTGTGAGAACCCCTGTATCGTAACACATTTCCGCGTGCCTGCCATGACGGCTTGGACGCCTTCATCCAGGGATTTTGCCGGAAAAATAAACAATAAAAAAAACCGTTGCCCGCCGTCACCGCGTGAAGGTACCCTGGGTGCAGGCACACCACACATATTCGCTGTATCAAATTTATAACGATGAGCTCCAATTCACTTGAATTGAGAGATCACGTGACTGGATTTCAAAATTTATTTTGCGGTACGAGAACAGATTTATTCTCGCTCGGAACTGAGTGAGTTGATGCATGGAAAAAAAAACTTGGGAGATCTCCAAACAGACCTCCGCGTCTTTTAAACGCCAAAGACGTGTACCGCTCAACGGATCATACGGTCATGGACGCCGATCCGCGGTAATGCATTGAAGACACGAGAGAGCTAGGAAACCGCCATAGGCAACAGCCTTCCGACTGACCGCTCCGTCACGGCCTCTCTTACTACAGACCCGAGCCGGCGCGATCGAAGCTCCGCTATCCACTCCGCGCGCGACCCGGCGCTCTATGAGTGGAAACATGTCGACCGACACTCCCATGGAGGGGGTCAGCTTGGACTTTAGATTAGAACATTTTTGCTAGATTTGACCTTGAAATGACCTTGGGGGTTATGTTATCAACAAAATTGAATACATATCTAGACGTAAAACTTCCCGTTCTTTCAGAATCTGCAGTCAAAAATTCATTTTTGGCAGAATAAATACATTTGACCTTGAAATGACCTTGAATTTGACCTTGTCGGATCAAACAGACATCGGATTTGGATTCAGCGACCTCAAAAATATATAGGAATAATAATTTGAATAGATTTGACTATTTTTCCAGGATTTGACCTTGAAATGACCTTGAACATGACGTGATGGAGACAAACGGACACCAGATTCGGATTCAGCAACCTCCAAAACATAAAGATATACTAGTCTGGTTCCGGGAACAGGAGCCTTTTTTGTGTGTGCTTGTGTAATAATAAAATAATTACTTCTCATTATTGTAATCCAATTCCACTGTATCTCCTATTTTTCTGCCACGACTTTCCCAGGTAGAAAAGTGTGCCACAGGATTAGTGCAGTACCGCCAATATACCGCCAAGGTTGATACAGACCTTGTCGAAGCACTTCGTGTCTGTAGAACCTGATATTCCTACCGTGGCATTGTATCGCAAAAAATTCTAGAGATTTTTAATTCCGGCATATTGGAGGTAAAATGCATGTGTACTGTCAGTACAGGAAGACGGTACCTATATTATCAGAACGCTGTACAGCTGTACTACCGTAATAATGTGCCTGCCCAGATAGAAAAGTGTGTCACAGGATTAGTGCAGTGCCGCCAATATACCGCCAAAGTTGATGCAAGCCTTGTCGAAGCACGTCGTGTCGATAGAACCTGATATTCCTACCGTGGCATTGTACCGCAATTCTAGAAAATTCTTTTCTATCTGGGTTGATTGTTGACAGTGAAGAAAAATCAAATGTATTAATTAATCCATCGATTCGTCCCGTTCTCGCATGGCGCTGAGAACAAAAAATAGAATGACCGCAAAGATATTCGTCCTTCATACGTGATCAAAATGAGGTTAAAATGGTCAGTTAGGAAGTAAGTTATCTGAAGGCACTTCTTCTGAGATACTGATGTCTCCTTTCCTGCTCTTTATGCACAAGAAACCAGCGAAAAATAGCACTGCTTCCGTTCACTATCTTGATTATTCGAAAAAAATCTAAACGATTATCAAACTAGGTATACGAAGCGTCTGTCACATTCACCACTATTGAGATGACCGATGTTTTTCGGACTGATACGTCTATTTAGTTCGTGTCTTACCGGTATTACCGCCGAATTAGAGGGAACCATCTTGAATCGGGTGCGCCTTACCGATATGCAACCCGCTCCACTGGCGTATATATAAGGGAATGGATTGTAGATGCGTCGAAGCGTGTACAGGAACGCATGCAAAAAAATCCATCGGATACAATTCGTCGCGTGTATCAACCCGAATACTCTACTCGTATGGAAATTTTTTTCAGCAAACCCTCTGCGAAAACTCTACCTAAAGCCTACCATTTCTCTGCAAGAGAGTGTTCCAATTTTAAGAGCTGGCAGAAACTTCGCCAGAGCTAGCAGATATTTCGACGGAGATGGTCAAGTTTGCAGATATTTTGGAAGAGTTGGCAAAAATTTCATCAGAGTTCCCTAGTGGAAGTCTTCTTTGCTAAATCTCTACCAAAACTGTACGAAGAATTCTACGAAAAGTCTACCATAACAGAGCTACCAGAAATGTTAGCAGAGCTGGTAGAGGCTTTGGTAGAGTTGGCAGAGAATTCAGCAGAGTTGGCAGAAATTTCGTCAAGTCCTCAAAGTCGGCAGAAATTTTTCAAAATCTTTGTTAACTGTGTGAACTCTGACAAAATTTATGTGAACTCTATCGAAATATAATATGCCAACTCTGCCATCTCTTCTGAAATCTCTGTCATCTCTGTCGAAGTCTCAGCAAGCTCTGCTAAAGTCTTTGCTTACTTTTAACATAGGCATATTCGCAGAAAAGTGGCAGACTTTCAGCAGATCTTTTCACAGAGGTTTGGCAGAATTTAGCAGAGAAGAATGTCTGCCATTTTTGTGGACTATAACGAAAATTTTGCCAACTCTGCCAAAGTATCTATGAGCTCTGCTGAAATTTCTGAAAAATTTGTTATTTCCAAGCTATACCAGCTCTTAAAATTAAAACATTTACAAAGAAGTGGTTATATTAGGTATGGCAGAGCTTCTCACACAGTTTTGGCAAACATTTTATAGCGAAAAATGTCCACTAGGGTACTCTTTGAGCGAAACTTTCCGATAAATGTTGGCTCACTCCACTCAGTCATCGGGGTATCAATGACTGGCAGTGCTATAAAATGATAGATGCATCTATTTTGAGGGCTTTAACGGTAGAGTTGCGAGGTGGCAAAGACGAATTCCAGGCTGACTACATATCATCGTTATCAACACCTAACGCAGTCGCATTGTCGTCGGGATCGCGGTGGAGTATTTAGGAAACTTCCGTGTAGGTGGTACTCCGCGCCATTCATAGACGTCAGGTTAGGTGCACTGGCGCAATGGGAGTACTAAATGGTTGTTATATAAATGTTTCACGTGGCACTTTATCGTCTGAATTATACATACATATATATATCGAACGTGTCATAAATTCCGCATCTGGAGTACACACGGCGCGTATCTTCCTGCAATGGAACGGGTGCGAATCAACTTTGCGACCAACTCATTTTAAGCGGGAACGGGAAATTGACGTATAACCGTTGTGAGCTGAGAAAAGCTTCGCTCGTGACATTGGTCAATAAAAATGAAATCATAATTGAAACTGAATTGATTACCTAGGTCTTAAGTCGCTGACTCAGCAGACAGGATTTTAAGATCATTTATTTCTTATAGCTATAATAAGCACACTAATATTTTTTCATGCCTTACTCTCTCGAGGCGTGTAATACTTGCTAGGTATTGGTTTAAACAAAAATTCTTTCTCAGTTTTCTTTCCTAATTCTGGGCAATTCAACTCCAATGCTGTTAATTATGAACAAAAAGAAGGAAAAGTCACCTGGTTTTGGTAAAATGTTCACTATAACACGAGCAACGTTCTCCATATTTTCTTTATCTTCGGTTCCATCGTCACTTTCTGCATTGCTTTCCGATTGATTACGCCAGTCTTCAGAAGGAGTACCATTCAATGACTCATTATCTTGTGGAGTCAAAGTCTGCTCCAGATTTGACTGGATAGTTTCATGGTTGTTTGGTCTGATTGTTTCACCATCCCTAATACTATGGCCATCAATAACACTGTTTGTATTCTGCGATATATCATCAACGATTCGTGGGTGATGCAAATTCTCAATTGTCTGATGTGACGTAGTCTGAAAAGTTTCTGGCTGAGAATGAGAAGGTTCTTTAGAGGTTTTTAATGTTGTCCCATAATTTTGCTGTTGCAGAGATTCATCAAAATTTGGTGTTGAAATATATGGAGGAGGGGAAAATTTATTTCCTTCTGGACGATCGTATAAATCACGTGTAAAAGGCCACAATGTATCCTGGAGGTCAGTATTTGCGTAGTACAAATTGGCTTCAGGACGTGCTGTTGTCAAATTATGATAACTACGAGGTGACCCAACATTATTGTTTTTGGTTCCAGTCATTTCTTTATTCTGATTGTTATTATCAGTAGCAGATTCTGTCTGACTGGCAAATACTGGTGGAAAATTCACATTGGTCCTTTTTTCAATTTCAGTGCCAGGTATTAATTGAGAGTCAGATGTTGCGGTTGTGCTTAAAGTTGTTTGATTCAAATGTTGATTGTTCAAAAAATCATTTGGAAGCAAATTTGCCCGTTGCGTTGCAGAATACGGCCCAGGATAGGGATAATCATACGGAGAATTTAATTGATGCGAAGAAGAATTTTCTCTGAACTGACTATTTGGAGCATAAAAAGGCTCATAAAAGTGTGGAAATCTGTTACTGACGGGTGGCACTGAAAGTGACAGTGAACGCGTGAACCCATTTGGAGGGCCAAAGTTTTTGAGATCATAATAATTATTATATTCACTTGATGGGTTATTCATTTATTGAACGACATCAGAATAATATGGAGTACTGCCCCTTTGCGCACGCAGAATATTTGCTTTTTCGGGTAAGAAAGAGACATGAGGTTGAGTACTATCTTCGGTTACACTTGCAGGTGTTGACTTCAAATGTTTATTGGGTACAGTAGCTGATGATTGATGGCTACCCTGTTTTGCTGAGACTTTTTTGTTCGGCTGCAGTACAGCTGATCGAGTTCTCTTCATTTTTACTACCTACACCAGTTGTATTTGAAGTTTCACTACGGATACTTGGACCCTTGCGAGGAAAAACTGGAGCAGCAGCATTAATTTCATTGCTTATTTACTTTTGATTTGATCTTTTGATATCTGCAATGAACTTCTCCTGAGCATCGACTTCTTTTCGTTCAGATAGAGTTTATTTCGAAAACAGTTTCGTGGAGGGATCGGCTATTTCGCCAGTAGAAGTGAGGAAAATCTTGTCCAGCTCGTTTTCATTTTCTAAGGAAGCGAGAAAAAAGTAGTCGATATAAAAGAAATAAAATAGTAGATCTATTTTTACTCTAACAAATGCAGTTATAGGTTAGAATGAATAGAAATGAATAATTTTTAATAATTACAATGAGGTTTGATGTCTTAAGTAAAAAAAAACTGTCGATGTAAATGGCTTACCTGAAATAGCAATAACCGTAGCTTTTCTCACAACAGCTTCTTTTCCCGACCCCCACTTCAATGTAGTGATAGCACCAATTACCCGATCACTTTGTTTAAGTTTGTTTAATGTAATAACGTTTTTTTTGCCTTCATCTATCCACCAAATAAGAACATGGTTTGTTTTCCTTGCCATTGCGTGTTATCACAATGAGAATGATGCAATATGTGATTTGTAATACACTTGAGTGATATTTTTAATCAACATCAATTTATTATCGATTTCGGTCAAGCGTTTTCCGTTTTTTTTATTTCACTTGTTTACACCTCACCACGTTCAAGAATATTTTCTTTGTCTGCGAATAATGAAACGGACAGTGGGTTTTTTATTGGTATTCCACCGACTCTAACCTCTGCGTGGTATCTTGAATATCGGCTACCATATGTCCCGCACAGAACCGCACAGTTACAGGGACCTTGAAATTTACCTTCGGCCGGGCTTGGTCGGTATTCGAGCTATTTTTACCGGTAGAAGTCGAGTCGGTAATTAGAGTTGGTGTCAATTCGGGAGATCGAAGCGTCTAACCTTGAAATCGTGAATTTGTGAATAATGGAAATTACTCACCATAACTCACAAATTCACGATTTCGAGGTTAGACGCTTCGATCTCCCGAATTGACACCAACTGTAATTACCGACTCGACTTCTCCCGGTAAAAATTGCTCGAATACCGACCAAGCCCGGCCAAAGGTAAATTTCAAGGTCCCTGCAACTGTGCGGTTCTGCCCGGAACATGCGGTATACCGGCAGGTCATACCAAATCAAAAAAGAAAAAGATGGTAGCCATCTTGAATACCGACAGATCTCACCAAATTAAAAAAAAATACTCTGCGATTAAATCGAAAATACAATATTTTGCAAAGAAATATATTGTGGTTATATTGCTTTTTAATACAATTTTTTTATGAATAAAAACAGAATATAAATATAAGACCGTTTTATGTATTTGTCAGCTACACTCGATCGAGTTCCTAACCTCTACGTATTAAATTTCACATTTTACGTCTTCAACACTGTCAACCACAAGATAAATTTGTATTTTTAATTTTATTAATTTATTTAAATACCTCAATTCGATTGTTGAGCAGTGAATACAAGACGCTAGATTGTGGAAAGCAAAAAACATTAATAAATTTTATTCGTCTAATTCAAGTACTTAATGATTGTGGTTGATTACCGTACTTAATTGAAAGGAAACGAACTCGATAAAAAAACATTTTGTTATCACACTTTCTAAAATGTCTCGCAAACCGCTTCGCGATTTAAAATCAACAAGACGCCGACAAAGACTGAGTGTATTATTGAGACCAAGTGAAGACACAACCAGTAGCAATGAAGAATCACTGAATGATACCGAAGAGGAAAGAGCAATGTAAGGAACATTTATAATTACTAAACATTTTTAGTTTAAAAATAACAGGGTTAATTAATAATTCGTTATTAAATTAAATTTCTTTTTATCATTAATAGAAACCATTTTTGTGAATATTACAGAGGAGCAGATGAGCACGGAGGTCAACATCGAGGAAACCTGGAGCCTTTGTAAGTACTAGCTTTGTAAAAATTCTGTCATAAATTGGTAAATAGAAAACTACTGTGACAAATTGAAATAATTACAATAGTTTCAGAAATATTCATCAAAAAATACTTGTCCAACTGGGTATTTTTTTCTGCACGTTTTTAAATATTCAACTTTCTATGTGGGATTTTTTAAAATCAACAGCTCCAATCGTTTTTTCTTAAATTATTTAGATTTATAAAAAAAAGTTCGATAAATTCTCCTACACTCAATAGTGATAGATGTAATTAAAAAAAAAACACTCTGAGGTCAGCCAAATTGTGGGCTTGAGCTTATATGGAGATATATAGTTTGTGTAGAAGAACTCAAATCCACTCTTTGGCTGACCATGTGTTTATTTTATTAATATTTTTATATTTACCTTGCATTGAAAACATTTCTTGATAAATATTCTTGAATTAAAAAATTTACTTGATTGTTTAGAGAATAATTTTTAAATCATTACTTTCCTTATGATTTCTTTCTTACACTTAGCTCTTTTGACCAACTCATTGTTATGAAAAAAAAATCTTATTGGATCCTGTAGTATAATCTAACTCATGATTATCAAATTATTATTACAGAGCATCACCACAATGTACTCTGAACGATGAGAGTAATGTTCACATGGATTCAGATAACAGCTCCGGACAAGAAGAAATGATCTTGATATTCTATCAACAGTAGAAGATCCGCCTGAGTTTATGAATTCTGATGTACAAGACAGCTCAGAAAATTTATCAGATCAACTTGAAGAAGGTGAAGATAATGAAGATACAATGAGTTTCTTTGGCAGCGAAGAAGAACGAATAACCGATGATAGTCAAGATGAAGACGAAGATGATGCAGAATTGCAGGGAGACGCGTACAACGACTACTATCCAGGAAATGATGATTGGCAAAATCACCGTCCTTTGTATCGCGGAGCGGCCATCACCGTCGGACGGAGCATGTTAATGATATTAGCTCTGATGTTAAAACATAATTTAAATATACTTTGCATAGCGGATATCATTGCGATGCTAAACTTGCATTGTCTTCTAGATGGACTAAAAAGAAATTATCTTCCTGCATTTGAACGCTATTTTTCGCTAAAAGAACAAATATAAAGAAACACTATTATGTACACACTTATTACTGTTCTAAGTGTCTGAGAAAACTTCAATCAGCCATTGATCGTTGTCCATCGTGTCCAAGACTACAAAATTCATATTTTATTGAATTATCCTTTCATTGGTCAACTTAAAGAGATGTACCAAAGAGATCAATTCTATAACTTACTTCAGTGGCGATTTCAACGTCCGAGAGGACCGATTGGCAGCGTAGGTGACATCTATGACGGCTCATTGTATAGAGAATGGATAGAAAATGGTTTTTTGAGAAATCCGAATAATATATCATTTTCGTGGTATACAGATGGAGTAAATGTGTGTGTATTCAAGTCCTCGACTATAAACATTTGGCCAGTACATATATTTGAGTATTAACGAGCTCCCATTTTCTAAGAGGAAAAAAATGGAGAATACCTTAATCGTTGAACTATGGTTTGGAAAGAAAAAACCAAATGCCAATGCTTTCATGTATCAGTTTCGACCTCAGTTTGATGCATTGGCCGAGGGAGTCGAGATTTATGTGCAACAATAGCGTGGATCCATTGAAGTTCGTGGTGTTCTTCTGACAGGAACTTGTGACCTACCGGCTAAGTCGTTATTCTTAAATGTCACCCAATTTAATGGTCTTCATGGATGTCCTGCGTGTTACTGTTCGGGGGAATCAGTACCAACAGAGTTCGGTGGTCACGTCCATGTGTTTCCATACGAAGCCCAATCATACATGAGGATATCGTTGGAAACTGAAGAATGTGGGAAAACAGGAACTCCCGATATACCTGTAATGGGAGTAAGAGGAGCCACTGCTTTTTCAAAGCTAATGCCTAACTTCATAGAAGGTCTAGCTATCGACAGTATGCACGGCGTAGAAGGCGGTGTTGTGAAGAAAATTCTCGGTCTTTTGTTTGACGTAAAATTTTGAGCTTTCCCTTTTTCATTGTATCAATTTCGGGACATAATTGTTGCCCGCTTGCGATCAATCAAACCTCCGAAGTTTGTGCATCGAATGCCTCGTACAGTGGATGAATTAATGCATTGGAAAACATCAAAGTTGAAGATATGGTTTTTTTATTACTCGATCCCAGTGCTTGACGGCATACTACGACAAGATTATTTCGAACATTACGTTTTATTAGTTACAGCAATTACGATACTTAATCAAGATGTAGTGACATTCGAAATGATTCAAACAGCCAATGATTTGTTGCACAAATTTGTTCGAGAGTTTCAAATTTTATATGGACTTCAATTTTGTTCCATAAACATTCACCAACTTTTGCATCTACCGACCGTCGTATCTCGTTTGGGACCACTGTGGACGTATTCTTGTTTTCAATACGAAGATTTAAATGGACAATTCGTAAAGTTAGTTCGTGGAACTTGGCACATTGATAGTCAAATATCCAAAAGACACGAACAGGTAATAATGCAGGCAGGTAGGTAATTTCAATGGCACGATATGTGGAAAGTTTGCCTGAGGGAAAAGTTAAAGATTTCTGTCTTCATCGAAAACGTCAAGTGAAAGTAATTGAAAACATTTTGTCCCTGGAGTCTATAGTGTTGGAATCTACAAAGAATTGGTCCAAATTCCTGAACTCATTTCTGCAGCTTTAAGAAATTCTGGTTATCATGAATATCGATCTCTTAAACAATATTTCAGATTATTGCATGATAAAAAACTGTACGTGTCAAAAGAATATGCACGTCCACTTCAAACTGAATCATATATTGTTAAATATATTTTGGTTTATGGGACTTGGCGTATTGGAGTGATACATAGTTTCATCAAATTATCTCCAAGGTGTAATTGCGCTGCAATTTGTAGATGTCAAACCACACATCTTGCAATTACAAGTGAAGTTATTACTGATACTTAACTTATTGTACAAGGAGACAACGTTGTTTCAAATACCGATGAATTTCTTTGAAAAAGTCATGTTAAGGACCACGTGACAGCGATTCTCCTTGGTAGCATTGAAAGTATTTGCGTGCACATGAATATAAATAATCAGATGTATCTCGGCCTCCCTGTTAACCAACAAGAACTGAAGTAATTTAGAACCAAAATGATTGAAAATAATCGGACTCGTGGTGTAATCTTTTAATGGCATTTGCAGAATTAAATCATAAAATATTATATACATTTCTTATCATCTGATGTACGTTTAAAATGAAAAAAAAAAACTGTACTATTTCGATTATGGCTACTTATTAATAGAATAAGCTAATATGCCAATCTGTGTCAGGTGAAATAGCTGAAAAATAGGTTGAAAACATTTTTTCCTAAATTATCCTATATTAGTTCTTGTTTAAAAAAACTATTTATTTCGACAAATTTTCAATTAAATTAGCCAATTTTTGTTGAGCGAAGAAAGGTTAAAAATAAATATCTATTTTGATTTAAAAATCTATAAATTGTCTTCGCATTTCAATACATTGTTACTTACTTTTATATCAATATTCAGTAACAACTTTATAAAAAAAAATAGAAATGTAAGATAGAGCTACAAACTATTCCTTTTGATTTTTCTTAAAAATGATTAAGTTTAAGAATGAAAACCGAGTTTTTTTGTACGAAATTTATTGATCAATAAAAAATATCTTCACAATTTTTCTCTAATTAATAATTCTACAAAGATTAATAAAAAAATAATTTTGAAACATTGGAAAGCACTAAATTTGTATTTTTACAAGAGAAGATTTTCGTTTTGTTTTATGAATAATTAAAAATAAACCAAATAATAGAAATTAGTCAACAAACATTTTTTGAATTTAATAAATCTCTTCAAAAAATCATTCAATAAGTTTTTTCAAACATTATGGGATGTAAAATAGTTTTGCAATACAAAAATAGAAATTATGGTGTTATTTTTTTAAAAATTCTAACAAAATTTAAAAAATGAAGGTTGAACTGCAAACTATTTGTACAACTTTTTTTATATTTCATATCATACGCAAAAGGAAAGATAATAAATAAACGAAAGAAAAATATAAAATATTTTAAAAGATTAATTAATAAGAAACAAATAATATATTGGAAGTAACCAAATACTTGTAGAACGTTTTCCATTATTATAAACTCTTTTTTTTCGATACTTATGGTAAGATTGTTTAATTACAAAATAATACACATTTTTTAATCTTTATTTCACTCACTTCCAAATATTAAGGGAGCTCCTTCATTATTGAAAGAAACTAATTTACCGCGGAGGCTTTTTTAGTACTACACAGTAGAAATGGCAAAATTCAGTAATAATTTATACTTATTTAGTACTACGTAGAACTTACTAGGATCCACAGAACAAAGTAGGTCAAAAAAGGTTTACAAAAAATAGCACATAGGCCATTTTAGGTTACAGAAAATCTTTGTAGATTCAAATTAGTCAAAATAGTTTTAAGTAGGATAAACTAGAGTAAAATATTCGACTCGGGATCTCACAGAACATCTCAGCAATGTCTTCGGAATATTTTAAACATCTCATTTGAAATTATTCAATTCAGATATTCTAGTAACACTCTAGAGATATTTCAAACAGAATATTTCAAATGAGATATTCTAACAACATTCTCGAGATATTTCAAACAGAACATTTCAAATATGATATTCTACAAACATTTCAATTGAAATATTTCAAAATATCTTGAATAAGATAGTCTAGAATTATTTCACTTGAATCAAATGTACTTTAAATATTCTGATAATATTTTGGAGACATTTCGATCGAAATATTTCAGAATGTCTGAAAAATTAAACATTCTGCTACTATCCGCATTTGAAATATTGTAATAATATTGTAGTAATCAGCCAAAAATACAAAATTATTTTGAAATACCTCTTAAAGAATAATTAAAATTACCTGAAGAAATTCTGCAGATTTGATCGTTTTTTTACAAGGATCATACCTACCTACATGTTGTATAAAACATCATTTACGGAAACGTTATGAATATGTCTCGTATACTAAAAAAATTGTGTATTAACTTTAATTTAATTGCATATAAAACTTATTTAATACGTGGTAATGAAGATTAATATACTCCGTTATAAAATTTATAAGGGCAATTTCGTAAGGAAATATGTTAATTTTCATTATTATGGAGTATATCATCATAAACACGTATTAGAAGAAAGCTTTATACAGAAGTATATAAGAAACATAAATTTTGTTTACAATGTAGCTTCAACATTTTTTTAGATTAAACTATAATGTCTCCAGGTCATCTCACAAATATATCTCGTAGAATATCGTAGAAATATTTCAGAATGTCTCCAGGGTACATTAATTTCGCTGATGTACTTAAGACGTTGACGATACATTCTGAAGGCATCTTTGAGATCATCTCCAGAATATTTAAAAATTCAAATGTAATATTCTGGAGACGTTGAGACATTCTGTGCTGTGTTGGGTTTTTGAGAGAAAATGAAGTGATAGCCATACAAGTAGGATTTCAGAACGTTTTCTATTTAATGTTTTTCAAAAACTGGACGTGCAATTCTTATGCTGCTTACTAATTCGGATTCAGTGTAGTCAACGAGTTTATTAAAAATATTTATTTTTCTTGTAATGCAATGTAGCTGAAACAAACTTGGGCTAAATTTCATCAAAGTTGATATGATACTAATACTACTTATGTATGGCGAACGTCTATCTTTTTTTTTTTTTTTTCAAAAACTTGATCTCCCAGATACTTTGTGCTTACGGAGTTGTTTCAGCATACAAACAAAATGTAATATAATCACTATTTGTGTTTCTCAATGTTACTAATAGTAAGTTCGAAGAAATAGACAAAATATTATCTCGTTCGATATCTATATATCCATATATAGATACAGGGTATTCACGCCCAGGTCCCGAAATTGGATGGAGCTTATTTCAAATGTACCATATGTGCGGACCAATGTCTCAGTTAGCCTCTCTTGCCGTCACTACGGCCATCTATTAATTGGAAATCGAACTGCATAGCTCTCAAGACACCGAAATTATCGTCGTCTAATTGAGCAATGCAACCTGTTAATAAAATATCAACATAACCAAAAATGATAACCTGTATCTGCTCAATGACTCGATGGTTGTTCACATTCCCTATATACGATATAGAATAAATAGAATTGGTCAAATTAAGTATCATTTATTTGAAATAATTCTGGGGCCAATTTTCACCCCGTCCGTGTAACTCTAAGGTTAAAAAATTCATAATTCATGAACGCCATGATGCGACAATCTTATAAAGAAAAACTGGAGCTCTTTTAGAGTAAGTATAACACAGGAAAGAAATCACGAAGCAAATCGCGTGGAATGCTCCATAAACTCGTACATATATACAGCTTCTCACAACAGTCTCCGCCCACCAGATTAACAAAATAATTGTACGCAGTAAAACCAACTTTAATGGACAAAATGAAATAAAGATAGTGTCAATAGAAAGAGTGTTGAACATGCTTTCAAGTAATGTGCATATAATTTAAAATACTTATATTTTGGAATGATAGTAACAATAGTAATAGTAAATATCTAATCACCTAGGAAACACAAAAGTATCTGCCCATATGCAAAAATCGAATTTGAAAAAACAGGAATCAGTCTAGAAACTGCATGCAGTATTTTATATAGTAACCTTTGGTGCAGCGAATGATCATGGGCGGATACTTTTGTGTTATTGTAGCATATACTAACGTAGCATTCTATTTTCTGATTTTACTACACTCGATTGTTTTAACACGTTGACTCAAAGCGACTTTTTACCTTGACGCCAACGGTGGTTTTGCCAAATAGGTCAAGTGCAAAAATGCTTTACTAAATTATGTGCAAAATTAAAATTCCCGGTCAAAATAATAGACCTCGACGGCCTGCGTGGAAACTTTTTTCTCGGTCATATAGACCGAAACGGCAGGCAACGTATTAATCCTTTATAGCTTTTTTAGCAAGATTCGGATAGTAAATTATGTAATTATGTGTTATTTATTAAAGGTTTGCATTTCGGAAATATGAGTGATTAAAAGTCGTACACGGAGAGAAAAAGGGTTAGTATATTTTACTGTAAATCCCAGTAATAGGGTCCCTGGGGAGATGAATCAGCGTACTTCTTACAGTTCGTAACAGTATAAACATTAGTTTATACGTTAAAATTTACCAATCTCCCGTTAATATGTGTCGAGTGCATAATATATTTTACTGTATAAACTGATGTTTATACTGTTACGAACTGTAAAAAGTACGCTGTTTCACCACCCGAGGAGCCCTGTTACTGGGATTTACTGTAAAATTTGTTAATCCTTTTTCTCCGTGTACCTGGACGATGGACAAATACTTTTGTGAGTAGCTGTATATCTCACCTAGAATTACCAGTCAGCTATATATACAGGGTATAACTTGAATCAGGGCCACTGGGTGTATGGCCTGCACCGTCCGACGCAAGCCCATATTGAAGCTCGACTCGACCGAGGGCCGTTCCGTCGCGTTATGCCATATTTAGGGGTATCGACCGCTATTAGCTGGCGTCGGGTGGTACAAACGATGCAGGCTACAGTACTCCCTCCATAATTCCGTACCGACGGGGCTTCGAATTCTACGAAAAATGAATTATGGAATACCCCCACTCGTGAATCAATTCTGTTTGATTTTGTAAAATGAACATCGAGGGATCAGTGTCTCCACTGGATTGAGCGAAGATTTCTGCAATCTGTGGCCAAAGCTGAAAATGAAATAAACTTATTAAAACTAAAAGATAAAAAGCAATGATGGTTCCAGCAAAAATAACTTTTATGAATTTTTTACATACCGGTTTCCATGACTTTTTAATAGTTTCATTTGTAACTTGCTTCCAGGCATTAGCAACCGAGTAAATAGCTTTCCTCATCGTTACATTCTTCAAAATTTCTGTTAATGGAACTTTATTACCGAGATTGTCCAAAATAAATGATATAAGCTGTCGACGATATAATAATTTCAGATTCTCTGTAAACATCCCTGGTCCATGGGTTGAATCAAGAATGTCGTATCTGGTGGTAGACATTCCACACGAATTCCATCTTTTGATAAATCTTTGCGATGCGAAGAACATTTATTCATGAAAAGAATGGCCTTTGGTGAAGTAAACAATTTTTCACTATGGGAACGAACTCCTATTCAAACCATTCAGTGAAAATTGTTGTTGACATGTACGCACTGTTTTGGCTTCTGTACGTCACTGGTAGTGAAGTCATCAAATGTTTTTAATTACCCGAGGTTTCGCTGATTTACCTATTAATATTAATGGAAGTTTAAGGGATCCCGAGGCATTGCTGCATGCTAGAATCGACACACGATCTTTTTGACATTTATGGCTTGGTGCTCCAGCTTCAGACTTTGCTTCCAAAGTTTTGTTTGGCATTGCACGATAATTGAGACTAGTCTCGTCGCAATTAAAAATTTGATGTGGCGTTAAATTTTCTTCAGCCACTAACGCGGCAAATTTTTCTTTATATTCTTCAGCATCTTCCTTGTCAGCTGACAGTTTCTCTCCACTGATCGTAATACACCTTATCCTATGTCTTTCCTGCCACTTTTGAAGCCAGCCTGCGCTGGCAGTGAAGGGTGTTGAAACATTGAGCTGAGTATGAAATCTTAGGGCCTGCACTTGAACTAATGCACCACTCAGAGGACACCCAGCAGTACGACGTTCTTTAAACCAAAGCCATGTGGCTTTGACAACGAGTTCATGCATAGGTTTTCTCAAACGTTTTTTTTTCTTTGGAATTTCACCGTCATGATCACTTTGCCACTGTTTTAAATTATTTTCACTGTTTATCCAATCAGTAACTGTACGCATGGGAGCACCCAAATCTGCTGCAATGTCTTCCCTGGTAACACCATTTTTCAGTTCCTCCAAAGCTTTCAATTTAATATGTAATTCCACTAATTTATGCTTTTGTTGAGGACTTCCGTCTGAGATGTTCAGGGTTGAATTTCCGCCCGTTTGCACTTCTTGCATGCAATCCAACGTACAAATGAGGAGTAACTCAAGCGTTTCATTTTCTGAAAACATTCTCGTCTGGAGCATGAAATGTTTCACATTAAAATCTAATTCTGTGTATGTATACGGTAATCACTAGTTTCAGGAAAACAATTTTTATTGAACGTTTATAATCGTATGACCGGTTCCGTTTAAATTTGTGGAATTAAGTTCTCTAGAATTTAAGCGCGAAATCTCTATCCTTCTTGATCTGTGCACCATAGTTTTCGATGTCTAGATCTTCTGCTTCACAGCTTTGTGTGTTCAGGTCTTCCAATCCATAGCAATCGGTATCCAGGTTTTCTGTTCTACAGTTGTCGATATCCAGATCTTCCGCTCCATAGATTTTGGTCTTCCGCTCCGTATTTCTTGATGTCCAGATCTTCCGCTCCATAGTTTTTGGTCTTCTGCTCCATATTTCTCGATGTCCAGATCTTCCGCTTCATAGTTTTTGGCATCCAGATTTTCCGCTCCATACTTTTTAGTGTCCCGGTCTTCCACTCCATAATTTCCAGTGTCTAGGTCTTCCGCCCCGTAGCAGGAGGCCTGGACACCGGAAACTATGGAGTGGAAGATCTGGACAACGAAGACTATGGAGCGGACGATCTGAACACCAGAAACTGCGGAGTGGAAGAACTGAACACCGAAAACTATGGAGCGGAAGACCTTTTTTTTTAAAGTAGGGGGAGATGCTTTTTATGCACAGCCAGGTTGGGCAAACCCGGGTTATGTGGGTCTCGAGTGATCCTCAGCTATAGATAGCGAAGACGATGCTATTATAGTGCAATGCTGAGGGCCCCCTACCCACTAAAACCTAAACCTCCAGCCCAAACCAACCCTGTATCGTAGGTACTCCCGGTTAGGCCAAAGAGGTTAACCATCCGGAGACCTACGAGGGGGTGAGCTAATGTTGCTCTCGAAAACATGACATGTGCCCGCAACATTCCATGGACGGGAGGGCTGCGAAGGAAAATCCGCAGGATCGCCCACGTCACCACATGGTTGGAGCGGAAGACCTGGACACCGAAAGCTGTGAAGTGGAAGTCCTGGATACCGAAAAATATGGAGCGGAAGGCCTGGACACCGATAACTATGGAGCGGAAGACTAGGGCACCGAAAAATATGGAGCAAAAGACTTTGACATCGAAAACTAAGGAGCGGAAGACCTGGACATCGGAAACTGTGAGGCGGAAAAATGGTTTTCGTGAAAGTGGTGATCACCGTGTACATACACAGCATTGAATTTTAACTTCAAACATTTGACACACTCCAGTTGAGAATGTTTTTGGAAAAGGCAACGCTTGACCTACTTCTCATTTGTACGTCGGATTGTATGTACCTAACAGGCGCAAACGGACGAAAATTCAATCCTGGATATCTCGGACTTGTGGTTATGCAAATAAAATTTTCGATGGCTTGTTGTATTCGCGTTGATAATTACATTACTTTTATATAATATTATAATAGATAATTCTTATAAGTCAAAACTGAAAGATGCACGCCGGTTCTTGAAATCGGAAGTTGATATTAAAAAATTATTAGGTGTGTTTTGTGCGCCAAGTCAAACGATATAACTTTTGTTGAAGAAGTCTTTCTGAAATCACGCTCGTTTGGGAGAGAGAGATATCTATATTCTACTGTCCGTGGCAGTTGGTATACCTGGTACAAGGAATAGATGAGTGGACGTCTCTCGGAGTGGAGTGGAGAAACGAACTGAGGAGATGGGATTCGTGTATCTCGTTGGATGCTTTATTAGCAGCCCCCTCACACGAGAGCACGCGATATTCTTTCGTCTGGAAAAATTGAGTTTTAATACATTAATTAAGATGCTCCAAAAGTACTTTTCTTCGCTAACGTAAAGGTACGCATTACTTCACCTCGTAAACTTGAAAGCTCGTCGGCTAGGAGCCATTTGTGTTGTTCGTTAGGTTTAGGTTTACGACGTAAAAATTTAATTAAGCCTTATTTATGGTAATGGCCGGAGTAAGTAGCCCTTTACAATGGCGGTAAGAATCTGTATAAATTTCGAAATTCCGGACATTCATTTTTCATTTCTTCACTGATCAGTGAGGCATGAAAAGAAGAGCCAGCTTACCTAATAATGGAGACGTCTTATTGTTAATTTATTATAATTCCAATAAATTAAGATCAGCAAAATATGAGGAGCGTTATGTACGTGAGATCGGGGTCCTTAATTAAATAAAATCTAATTTTACTGCCTTTTCTTAAATCTCCATCGTACAGAACATTCTTTAAAATTTTATTACTGGCAGATATTTTCCTTCAGTTTTATTATTATTACAGCTCCTATAACTCAAAGCGATTTAATGTAGGAGTCGTGGTAAATACAATAGCAAATAACATTCAAATAATTTACATAATCTTGACTCAAAAATATCATTGTTTTTTACCATACTCTTAGGGCCGGTTTTACCAACACGGTATAAACGCGGTATAGCGCTATACTGAGAATAACCAGCAATAAGCCCTATGGTTATTCTCAGTATAGCGCTATACTGCGTTTATACCTATTGATAAAACCGGCCCTTAGAATATAAATACGAGTATATAAATCTTTGAGCTTAGGTCACCCAAAGCGTCTTTAATGTAGCTTTTACTTCTACTAATCTTAATAAATCTTAAATTGTTTACCTCAACACAATAGCTGAATGCATAGAATTCAAATTTTGAAATAAAATAGGTTTTAATAATAATCTAAATAGTAACATCATTAAACGTAAATAAAAATTATTAAACGATATGAGAGAGAGAGAGAGAGATTGATTGATTGATTGATTTATTGATTGGTCTTTATTAGCTTTCTCAGGTATTCATTATACATTGAATTACAAGTTATTTCCTATGTGTATATAAAATAGCATAACGTTATGTAAAGTTTTACTTAACTATCGGTATTATAAACTCCTTTAACATTCGCTATCTGCAATTTACTCAATTCTGTCTCACCCATATCCACTAATAATGTTGCACAATACTCAAAGTGAGGTGCCACTATTGCCTTATAAATTACACACCTCGCGTATATGCCGATACATATTGCCCAATTCGATTTAAAAAACTTATTTTTTTACCAAGTTTCTTTAACATATACTCACAGTGTTCATTGAATCTCAATTTATCATCAATAATTATCCCCAAGTATTTCATAATTTCCACTCGTTCTAATTCCACTCCATCCATACACTTTAGCAAAATACTCCCTTTTATCTCT
>OY783194.1:11678450-11793723 GCA_963678675.1 Xiphydria camelus
TATAATATAATAATATTGAAAATGTATTATATATGTACAGAATACACAAATTTTGTTCATTTTGAAACGAAACACATGCGTCACTCACTACGGTTTAACCATTGTTCAATACAACACGAATTGAGACACGACACTTGATGGTTGATAGTACATTGAAGGACACGCTTTTAGCCCCGATTTATATATTCGCATCGTAGCCCAATGGAAGGGATAGCGTGGGCTAACGTGACGCGACGCGACGCACTCTGATCGGCCAGAGGAAGGATGTCGATGACGCTGGCGAAATGGAAAAACTAAGTATCAAAATTCCCCAATTGTTCATCGGCGGCATCGGACACTCCTCTCCTTTAGCCGGCTCGGATCACTTTTATGACGGTACCGGTCAAAGCGGGCACTGCGGGAGATGGCTGTTAACGAATTGTCCGTGATATTTACGACCTATGTGTACGCTCGGTGCGACGGAACAGACCCCGAGCTATTGTCTCTTACCCCCCCCCCCCCCCTGATTTGAAATCGCCTGCAACGCCGAGCGCGCGCGAAATTTACATTTCTTTTTTTGCTGACTGACTAGCTCCGCCCCCAAATTCAGCTAACTGACTTCGTAACCTTTATTTATATGCAATATAGAAGTTGTATACCGATTTTCAACCTTATTAAATTCAAATTATTACCCCCCGGCAGGAACGACAACTTTGATAGCGTCCCTGAGACATATCCCCCAGCTTTCGCTTGACTGACCGCAGTATGTTTGTCTACACAACCACTGTAATAAACTATAAAAAACTGGGCTTATTAAATTCAGAGACCTTTTTTGGCTCTGGCTCTCCGACTATCAGTCTCATTAACACTCGCAGGCAACTGCAGCAGCGCGCGCACACAAACGTCAGGGCGACATGAGTGAGAGCGGTGCGACACTATATATGTTTGCCACAGTTTGAGTAGTCAGTGGTGATCATCGCATAAATCTCCTTCCTTTTCAATTTAGCATATCTTGCAAACCAGGTGAGATACGTTGAATTGCTATTTATCTTTTTCTTCAGAAATAATCCAAAATAAACGATGGTATAATTAAAAAAATTTTTAATTGCAAATTTCTATGTAAATTCAAGCATTTAAAACTTTAAAAATCAATCATGTGTAAACAACAATGAAAATCAAAATTTGGTTTCGCTAGAAAAAATGATGAGATTTTTCTAAATGGGTTACAAAAAAAAATTGCAAAAATCTTAATTTTTCGATTTGTTACGAATATTTGAACATTTCAACTCATCTGGAGGTCCTAGCTTCTTAGGCGTTGAAGATAGGGTAAAAAGTGTAATAGCTTTTTTGTAGATAATTTTATTATCTACAACTTTTGTCTTAACTATTTTTCAATATGTCACGTAGTTTTCAAAATATTAGCGGAGAATCGATTTTTTCAACAATAAATAATTTTTTACAGCCGTACCCGGTTGGTGATTTTTCTTTTAATATGTTCCCTCGATTAATAACATCAAAACACACCTTTTCCCAAGTTTTCGCCCGTATGTCTCAATTTTCGATTTGAACGAAAATTTTACTGGACTAATTAGTCATGCAGCGCTTTCTGACTCATTACGTCGGGGATGGAGATTCGAAAACTTTTAAAGGCATCATAGATTCTGAACCTTATGAAAATTTCACAGTTCTGAAAAAAGAGTGTATCGATCACGTGCAAAAGCGGATGGGTACTCGCCTTCGTAATTAAAAAAAAACAGACAAAAGGTCTCTGGGGAAGGGCAAGCTCACTGGAAAATTAATAGACGAATTGTCAATTTACTATGGTTTTTCAATACGTAGAAATTATGATTCAGTTGAAAAAATGCGTAGTGAAATCTACGCAACGCTGGATCATAAGCTATCGACGGACGAGGAACCGAAGCACGAATAATGTCCGCCCGGAGAAGATTCGTGGTGCTCGTGGCAGAAGGCAAAGGCCACTGGAGATCTCAATTATAATATAAGCATAAGCCGGCATTATCAGAAGAAGCTTACAAGGCGATTTCTCCGATCTATGCTGAATTAATGACTGATGATCTCCTTACTGTTGCCTCGGCGGCTATACACAAAATATCAACGAGAGTTTGAATGCAATGGTCTGGTCGATGGCTCAAAATCGGTCTCCAGTGGCAAGCAAGCATGTCCTTGATACTGCAGTATATACCGTATGTCCCACTCTGTACGGGCCAGTTTGAAGTTACCTTCGGGGAGGCTTGGTCGGTACTTCAGTCATTTAATACCGGTAGAAGTCGAGTCGGTAGTTAGAGTTGGTGTCAATTCGGGTGATCGAAGCGTCTAACTTCGAAATTATGAATTTGTGAATAATGGAAATTACTCACCATTATTCACAAATTCATAATTTCGAAGTTAGACGCTTCGATCACCCGGATTGACACCAACTCTAACTACCGACTCGACTTCTACCGGTATTAAATGACTCAAGTACCGACCAAGCCTCCCCGAAGGTAACTTCAAACTGGCCCGTACAGAGTGGGACATACAGTAGGTATTGCCGTAGGTATCTACAGTATGTCTCATGGCAAAAACGCAGGTTTTTGTCTTTCCCATACTGTATAATGATGGCTTCACAAGTGTAATGAGGCTCATGACCAATTTAGGCATGCGAATCGGACGAATTGCTACAATTTCTGCTGGAAAACTGATGAGCGCCGATCAAGTTTTCAGAGCGCTCGCTTACTGACGCGGCAAAAAAGGCCCGGCTGGATCTCAAATCAGTGAGAATTAGATTTCCATTACTCTTGTAATAAACTGTTCCCTCCGCGTAGTTCTGAAAGTCTATACGTACATATATGTGTAGATTGTAGGAATCGGCAGTAAAAATTATATCATTTTGAAAAATTTGATGATTTAGTCAAATATCCAAATATTCGATCATTGAACAATAATTAATTAATCGGTTAATTTTAAAAATCGTAAGCCAAAATTTTGTTCAATGAGTAATTTCAGTATTAAAGTGATTTTAACGGACACTCATAACGAAATTCTATTATCATAAGTGGTAAATAAAGAAATATATTGAACACTGGAACGTGTTGAAGATTGGAACATTTAACCCTAAGATGTGAAAGGAGAGGAAGCGGGAGAATTATTAGATCTGTCGATATCCAGCAGCTTCCCTTTAAGAACTGTTCCATGGAAGACAGTACAGTAGTTAAGTGGGGAAATTGCAAATCGAAACGTTTTACGCGGGTAATGAAAGACGCCTGCCAGTTCGATTACTGTTCCAACCGTAAACCGCGGCCGGGACACGGAGCGGAATTTTCCTTTCTCTCCGACTCCGTTCTCTCTCGGCGCTAATAATACCCTTATGTCCTCTCACACTTCTCTAAACTTCCATGATTGCAATGACAACCGCACGCAAGCAGCGCTAACTTTCCGACGCGACGTTTGGGCGAAGGTGTCTTTTGCATTCTCCCTCCTCCCCCTTCCACCCCTTCTGCATTTGCTCTCCTCCCATTTACTTTCTCCTTTTCCCCTCTCCCTTTTCTTTTCCTCCTCCTGCCTCTTCCACACTTTCAACCTCTTTCCCTTTCTCTATACCGATCTTTTAGTCTCTCTTCTCCGCATAAAAAATATTACTCAAATATCAGTAATAAGTACCTACTGCCAACTTTCCAGTAGTTATATTATATTGTATAACTAGCGACCCGCCCCGGCTTCGCACAGGTAGTAGGTATAGCCAGATTACTTCTGGTGGATTGATTGTGGCCGTCGTTTGAGGAATTTTTAGTATATAGGTAGAGAGCCATGCTACGCTAAAGAAAAACATGTATTTAATGGAAATAGGAAAGTATATTTCTTTTATTAATTTATCTTAAGGCTAGTGTATAGACAATGTTTTTTGTTTTTTTATTTGGAGTAAAAACGTGTAACTTTTTGGGTGTGCCAACTCTGGAGCAAGTCACATACAATTGGCCGTGCGAAAAACATGAATTTTCCAAATTTAAGCCAGCAATAGTCAACGATTGACCTTGTGTTTTGTTGATGGTAATAGCAAAAGCAAGACGCAAAGGGAACTGGAGCCGGTTGAATTCGAATGTTAAATCGTTGGAAATCACAGATATGCGTGGAATGAGTACGTCTTCGCCTTTGAATTTGCCAGTGATGATTGTAGCGTCGATTAAATTTGGTGACAATTTTTTGATGGTCAATCTGGTTCCGTTGCACAGCTTTGGTGCGTTTAAGTTGGAATAAGCATCTCCAGTGATCCAATCTTCAATGTTAATACTTGCGGTGGTATTCCGGGTGGGTCCAATGAATTTAAAAATTCAGACGGATAATTGATGGCTTGTTCTTCGTCCATTACTGTGTCGATCGATTTATATGTGACTTTTTTGCTGGCCAGTTTCAATTGAATTTTCTCATTGAGCTTGTTGACATCATTTTTTGGTTCCAAAATTGCACGTTCGCACAGCCAATCTGGATTTTTGTAGTTGGTTGTTAAATTTGGGAATACCTTGTCGACAACCGCTTCAATATTCAGTTGCATTTGACAGAAGTTCGGCGGGAACCAAATCTCATTCGTGGCCCAATCAATTAGAATTTTGCCATTTCCGATGTCCGAAAGTTGTTTTGAAAATGTTTGGGCAGACGGGTCTTGCAGCAATGCACACGCATGTTCGTTAATAGCGTGATTTTCTCGATACGGTTCCAAAGATATGATGATTTTAAACATGCGTGCAGCTCATCTGCGGGCATTGATCGCGGAATAACAGGCAAAGTTTGGCGGAAATCACCAGCAAGAAGAATAAGAGCACTTCCCGTCATTTGGTTGTTTCCTCGAAAATCACGCAGAGTACGGTCAAGCGCTTCAAGCGATTTCTTATGGGCCATTGTGCACTCGTTCCAAATTATAATTTTTCGTTTTTTAAGGATTTTGGCCATTCCGGAGTTTTTGCTGATGTTGCAAGTTGGTGTTTCTGTCTTTTTCAAATTCAATGGAAGTTTCAGTGCTGAGTGCGTAGTGCGTCCGCCGTCCAATAGTATTGATGCAATTCCCGGTGATGTCACTGCGAGTGCAATCCAATTCTGCATTCGAACCGACGCCAATTTTAAATTGATGACGAATGTTTTGCCTGTTCCTCCTGGTGCATCCAGGGAAAAAAGTCCACCATTTCCGTTTGTTACATGTTGCATTTGTCGTAAGAATTTTTGTGATCAGCAATCAATCGTCTTGTTTGAGTCTCCACATATGGCTGGTTGTTGCTGGTTCACATCGAAGTGCTGTTTTCGCACCAGGTCTCTATCTTGGACACTGTTTCTGTCCCGTATCGAAGCATTCCTAGTTGAATAAGGACTTTTTTGTTGATGAATATGTACGTGTCTCCAGTCAGCAGTAGAGCTTGGTTGAAAATCTCGTCCGAATACTCCTGGTTAAGGTCAGTTCCACGTGATTGCCTGAGAATGTCTTCACTGAGACTTTCGCGATGTGTTTCCCATAGTTCTCGCGGATTCGATGGTGTGCATGTTGTTAAAATAATCGCAGACAAATTGCGTATTTGTTTTGGGTGACACGTGGTGATGCCTCTGTTAGCGTTGTGTTCCAATGCTGATCATTTTCAAGCAAGCCCAATGTGAAACACGCTTCTCGATAAGTCTGGCATTCTTCTCCATTAATTGTTTTCAATGCGGCGAATGATGTTGGACCTTTGACCGTATGCAATAACAATTGTAAATAATAACATTCTGCGCTATTCGGATGAACGGTGTAGATACGTCCCAAAGCATCAGAATATCAGCACGTCCCAAAGCACATCAGCATATTCTGGGACAATCGCGCCAGTTTCTCTACGTGAACTTTTTTGTCGACGTGTTCCAAGTGTAATATTTGGGAACTTCAGGATATAATTAAGTCTTTGCGAAATTGTCGGTTGAACACAATTCAAAGAAAGCGGTGAGAGTGGGGTGTGGCGGCTGCTCGGCTCTATTTTCTGCATTTTGTTCGGTGAAATAAACACGCTGGCCATTTTCCAAATGAACTACAGCTAAATGTTGAACTGTTGGATATCGCTCGTGGATGTTAAATAAAAATATGCGCCAAGTAGCTTCATTGCTATTGATGTAGCGCCCCATCTGGAATTGCGTGATTTCGTCAGTTTGATTGGCCAGCCCGAATACTGCAATGTCACTGCCTTTGTTGATGTATTTGCAAATATATTTGATAGACTTCACAGAATTGCTGTACTCAACATTTATGTGAGCATCAAACATTTTTGAAAGCAGCGGTGAGTAGGGTACGATCCATCTGTTGTCGACGTCAACATCTACATTGCGCATTTTGATTGTGGTTGTGAATCCACCGTCATCCGCCTTTCTTCGCCTATACAAAGGATATCCATCGCCTCCTGTTTGAGTTTCTTGGATCAGCTCACGTGGATAGCGCTTTATACATTTGCCATCCTTCATACATGGTGAATTGTGTTCAGTTCACCTCAAGGTCCGTGGATCATGTGTTTTTGGATTAATTCAAATAGAACCGAATCTTCTATGGGATTCTGGAGTTCTGCGGAAATCACGTCATCGATTTGCGTTGGCACGATTTTTTGTTTTAGCCAGACTAAACTATGGGCGTGTGGCAGGCCTCATTTTTGCCATTCAATCGAGTATATCCAGCATTGATTTTTGCCAAATATTTTATTTTTAGTGATGACGTCCATCAGTCTCGTCAACTTTTGTTTAAATACTCGGGCGATAAGATCGTGTCTATATATTGAATTTTGGCCGGTGAATAAACAGATCGGTGATGTCTTTCCATGCTGGATTACACGTGAAAGTAATGAAGAGGTCTGGTCGTCCATACTTACGCACGTATGTCATGGCATCCTGAGCGTACTCGTACATGTGTCGCGAACTGTCGGTGTATGTCGCTGGCGAGATCATCATTTGACCGATATTCGGAGCGTTTCCATCATTGGCGATCGCATCACTCAAGTGGACATATTCATCGACGCGCAGCTTTTGTTGATTCAACCGAATAACGTCACTTTCAATTTTCGCGTATATGTCGACATTGAATTGGTAGAAGAGTTCCCGGCTACTCAACAAATAATTCGATTCATTCTGCCGGATCATAAGGCGATAGGCGTAAAAGTCCACGCAGGAAACTTTTTTTGCCGACTCTTTATTTGTGTTAGGGTTTATTTGCATTAAGTTGATATTGTACAGATTCTCGCCAAGCGGGAAAAGCAGTGGATAATGTAGTGCATCATAGCATCGATGAGTTTCCGTAACGCGTTGAACACTTGCATTCCCTGCGACGTCGCCTATCACCGATGCATTAAAGCGGCCCTCGTGCTCCCCAGGCGGTGTCTTGTCTACTCTTATCACAACCGTATAATCATCTGAAGTTAAGGAAGTTATGGAAAAAGTCAGTCAAAGTTATGGAAAAAAATGGTTTTCTCATCATAACTTCTAAACCCTGTATCTTTGTTAGGAAACATTTTTGAAACAAATTTTCTTATGAAAGTCTACTTTTTTCTTGTTGTTCTATCACATATCATAATTAATGACGTTCAACCTAGTTTTGGCCTGCTCGCAACTCTATAAATTAAAATAAATATCTCAAAAACGAAGCCATAAATCAGAAATTTGCAAGGGTGATTTTTTTCTCTAAATTCAACGGGGAATCCAATAATTAAATTTCCCTTGCAAAATATCCAGTGACGCCGAAGATTGGGAGGGGGAAAGGGGGTACCGGCCCCCAGTATCTACGCCACTGGAGAATTTCTTTAAATTATTTGATCATTACTTAGGGCTGTATTACATTAGTCTGTGTGCAAAATTTCATGGAAATCGATCCATTAGTTTAGAAGTTATGATGAGAAAACCATTTTTCCCCCAACTTTGACACCCTGTATCTTTGTTAGTAACTATTTTTGAAAAAAATTTTCTTATGAAAGTCTACTTTATTTTTGTTGTTCTATAACATATAAAAATTAATGACGTTTAACCTGGTTCACCCTGTATAATTTCTGATTTTTAATAAAATAATCAAACATGTATTTTTATTTTTATAAATGAAATAATTAATTAATTACACTTTTTACATATGACTGATTTCTCTTTCATGCGTTTTCCGCAGACAAATTTTTTACAAATTATGCAAGTTCGTGTGGTTTTATTACCCGTGTACAAGCTTATTTGATATTTTCTTCGTAATTGTGAATTATTGCTTGGGCTGCTTGATGTTCCTTCTTGTAGGTATTCCTTTTCTTCTTCAAGAAATTCGTGATACTCTATGGCGAGTTCATCTGCTAATAGTAACAAGAAACGCTGTCTTGGTATTTTTATTGCAGTTTTTGCCTGGTAGCATTGATTCCGACGAAACCCAGGACATTGAAAAATACGTGTACAGGCCATCTATTGCATTTTGATTTGACGCTATATTTTCGCGTCATTTAGTGAACCATATCGACGCCAAATTTAGTTTTATTATAATAAGTAATTGTTTCGGATGTTCGCTTTCTATTGTTTTTGGTTTTGACGCATTTATGTTTTGAACTTATTATTATTATTATTATTATTATTATTATTATTCTAGCAATAGGCCCTCCCTGGGGAAACGGTAAGTAGACTAAAACCCTTTTTGATGTGAAACATCTTATACCACGCTACGGCGGTGAGAACGGCTGTCAGCGTGGTGATGACGTTAGGGGTCCAGACGCTCGAATGGCAATACGCTAAACTCTGGACGCATCGACTCTCTCCGCCACGACTCGGTGGTCCCCTTTCACCGAGTAAAAGCTATAGTACAAGATCCGAACTAGAGACGTTCTTCACCGATCTGCTTACCGGATGAAAAGTATTTTTTATCAAACATAATACGTCAATGAATATATCGCGAATGGGTAGGCTAATAAAATATGCTCAAGACTACCCTTAAAACTATATAAACAGGTGAGCTGATATGAGCAATTTGCACCGATCTGCTTACCAATTAAATTATATATGGAAATAAAGATAATTTTATTGCAAACACGATGGTATAACCCTACCTGCAAAAAACCGGTCATGAATCACGGTTGTAAGGCTTTGAAAGTTATCGGAGCTAGCCAAGATGCGCGTACTACAGGGAAATTTGCTATAGGACGCAACGTAGGAAGTGGGCGCGACGCGACGGTTAGATGAGAGAGAGAGTGCGTACATGCTGCTTCCTCGTACGATTGACAAAGATAACACTACTAAAATGCCGAGAAAAAGCGACTACGAGCGACTCGCTGTTTACATCCCTCAGTTTGCGGAAAAATGCGTGCTCCATTATTACATAAATGTAATGTAGTGTTATCTTTTTCAATCGTTATTTTTTTCAATCAATATTACTGTTGGATCCCTGGTAAAATTATTTTCGTTCAAGATTCAACTAACTTTGCATTTTTATTTTTGCCTGTCTGGAAGGGACAATTTATTACTTTATGGCTCTTTCTCGAAAGTACAGAAAAAGGGGAAAAACGTTCTTACTGGGTTTTCAAGTGAAAGTTTTTTCCGAACATGTGATAAAGAGACAGTCGAGACGATGGCTCATGGGGTGGGTTTGTAACGCATTAAAAATATCTGAAGGTAAAGACGAAATTCTGGACTTTTGAGATTTCATAAGTTGAAACGATAAATTGTTAAGAAAAATTCTTCTTGAAGTCTTTGCGTTGTTTAGGTTACTGTTATATAAAATCTGGGCACTCTCTTATTCCAGCAACATACAAGTTTTTGGAAGGCTATAATATTGTATTCATTGTTTTATAATAAAGTTTTTTTACACCGCCAATTTGTTAATGATTTTTTATCGCTCTCTAAAAAATGTAATTTTTCTGTTTGTTTGCTGTGGTATTTTTATAGAATAGATAAAATTTATCGAATAATTATCACTAACATATTATTATTCTGTGATAGAAATATTAATATTTCCCCATCCATATATTTAATTGAAAATATTTCAAAAATCTTTCTCACATTTTAATATTTTATATTTAATTTAAAGTAATTAAAAGTTTACTGCCAATACCTACTCCATCGTAGTCGCTTTTTCTCGGCATTTTAGTAGTGTTATCTTTGTCAATCGCATACGAAGAAGCAGCATGTACGCACTCTCTCTCATCTAACCGTCGCGTCGCGCCCACTTCCTATGTTGCGTCCTATAGCAAATTTCCCTGTAGTACGCGCATCTTGGCTAGCTCCGATAAATTTCAAAGCCTTACAACCGTGATTCATGACCGATTTTTTGCAGGTAGGGTTATACCATCGTGTTTGCAATAAAATTATCTTTATTTTCATATATAGTTTAATTGGTAAGCAGATCGGTGCAAATTGCTCATATCAGCTCACCTGTTTATATAGTTTTAAGGATAGTCTTGAGCATATTTTATTAGCCTACCCATTCGCGATATATTCATTGACGTATTATGTTTGACAAAAATTACTTTTCATCCGGTAAGCAGATCGGTGAAGAACGTCTCTAGTTCGGATCTTAGACTACTAGCTTCCCCACTTACTACTACACGCTCACTGTTTCGGTGTACGAAGCAGTATTTACCCTCATTAATGAAAGCATGAGGATTGATTAATCATTGGTTAGCACATTTAAAAATAACATTTAAAAAATTCCCCAGCAACAGAATCCGAGACGCTGGGTGTACATAGTGAAGTAAAGAAATTAATTATTTACAGACAAGTAGAAAAGTTTATTTCTTTCGGATTCATTCCAAGTAACGCAAATTTCCTTTGTGAAACCGTGAAGACGAAAGGAGAAGAACTATCTGACGAGAATCATGTGAGAAATGTTGAAATACAACGACCCGGCGAATGCTCCATAATGAGGAAATGACATGAATTTTAAATCATTTGGAATTTCTGCTTAAGACTATGTAGTAGCCTTCTTAAGATGATATCAGATAATTTTTTCCCAAAAAAACGGGCAACAAGCGAAATATTTGTAAGTTTGTTTCACAGCGGAACGCCTACTTTGTCACGTGATCGAAAACGCTTCGTGAGTGGCTAGTCGGCTGGGTGACGTCACGGATCGTCCGCGGCAGCCGTAGTGTCTATTGCATAGACTGCGTATGTCGGTCGTGAACGTGTTTGCAATGTATATTTTACTTTCAAACGCAGTAGATATTGCTACTCGTACAAGGCAAAAATGGTGGAACCTGGTTTTGTTCAGGGGCAGTCCGATAATTTGCCAAAAATTGACTCGTTTATGTTGTCCAGTTTTATAGCAGGCCAGTCAGACTTTGTTAGCGCTGAAATAAGAGGCGTTAAAGCTGCCAGGTTAGTATGACCATAATTTTCATTATTAGTAGGTACCCCTTTCTGAATGCTAGATACTCACCTGCCACATGTGCCATAAATCGTATAGGTAGGTAACATTAAAATAGCTAATTATCAACATCTATTACAGATCGGCGCGTGAAAATTACGGAGACAATGCAATCGATAGAGTTTGGGTCACAAAAACGTTAACCGAAGTTGTAGCGCAAAATATTAAGAGTTAATCGTGCTATAAATATTTAAAAATCATAGATTGACGCGAGGCTAGTAAACGGTACCTCGACACGAGGCTACGTTGCGTGACGTCAGCTGCCAGAACCCCCGCCACAATATCCAAACTATGCTCGCAACGAGTAGATTTACCATAGAAAACGCTCATCTGGGCCGCTAGGCTCGCCTGGTTTTTTCCGGTTGTAAAGTATTGAAAACTTTTTAGCAAGGGTAGAGTTATAAATCTGTACCCTCTCTCTCTTACCTTTCCTTTGCGGTAATAAATCATAGTCTTAAACTTAGAATTATAAATATCTAACATCGAGCAGTTTTTGCTTATTTCAATACTCTCACTCAAGAAGTAATCGATGAAATTAATGTAGAAGTTGTCTTATCTATTATAATTTGCTTTTGGGGAACATAACAATGGTCCAACATTTGTTGCTATGGATTAAGGAAAAACCCCAAAAGAAAACCTTAATCAGACCAAATAATCATTATCATTCAATCTTAAATCTATGCTGATACATACATAGTTTGTAGATACAAATTACTCTTATATTCTACACTGAAAAAAAAAGAGATTAAAAATTATTCTCTGTTAGAAGGATAATCTGAGTACGAAAGGTAAAATAGATCAAAAATTATCCTTCCAGAGTTTAAAATTTAACCTTCCTTAGAATAATTTTTGATCTATTTTACCTTTCGTACTTAGATTATCCTTCTAACGAATAATTTTTAATCTTTTTTTTCTCAGTGTAATAAGATCACACCAAATCTCTTGATTCGAACTTATTCGATTCTCTTCAAATGTCTTTATTTCGTGGAATTGCGAAGTACAACTTATCAGTTGCAGTTACCGAAGTATTTCTGCACTTTGGTACGACACAATAATAATGTCTTCGAGACGGTTTTTCTTCTGCGACACTATCGGTCATATTAAAGTAGGTACGTGGCACAAATTCTACAGTTCGCAATTGACCAAATTCTGGGAAAATCTGAACGAAGAATGCGCACAGCGCCAACTGCAAGCGGTAAACTTGTAGCCGGCCGGCGACTAGGGGACGATCCGTGACGTCACAGCTGCTATCTACATTCACCGCGCCGTTTCTTGTGGGCGGAGCTAAGCCGATATTTCAAAACCGATTTTTGAGCTTATTTTACGCTTAATTTCATTTTTTCAAAAACCACCTTGTTTCTAATGTTATTGTCTTTCAACACAACATCATAACAAAATTCATGTCATTTCTCCATTATAGGCAGAGTGCTGCCGCAAACAAGTATCAACGAATTAAAATATAAAGTAGATTTAAAAGTATGCTACATACTTCTTCTCTTTCTAACTAGATTTACTCTCGCTAGAGCTGTCCGAAACTTAACTCACAAGTGGACACAGTATTGAGAGCAATCTAGCGAGTTAGTCTAGAATCTCGGTTGAGAAAAAGAAATCTAGCTAGATTGCAGTGGACACGATACAAATTTGCTGCAGAAGAGATTTCAGTCTATTTTTTGACCGGCTAAATAGATAGTAACTCAATCTAGCGTGAGTGACGAGCGCCGGGTCGCAAGCGAAGTGCCCCTCGACCGCGTGCTCAGATTTCAGGAGCCTCGCGGGAGGGCACAGAAACCCTCTGCCTTTCGCTCTCCTCGGACAAAGTGCAGACCCGCAATAAATTCGACTATTGCGGTGCACGTGCACTTCTTCGGGGATAGCACCAACCGGACGGCGCCGATCTGCGTACTCTCCCGGCGCCAATTCTCATGCTCCAGCTCGGTGGATTCGAAGAATTTCCTTATCCCACCATGCATAGAAAAAATACAGGGTACACGCAACAGAAGTGAAACTTCATGCGTAAACCCACGAAATACTAAGATTGAAAAACAAAATTAGAAAAAAAAAGGTAAGATGAAAAAAATAGAATAAATTGAAATCAAGCAGTCAAGAAAGTGACGAGAAGTTTTGCGTCTGTTTATTTATTGATGATTATATCAATCGTCTGTTTATTTATTGATGATTATACGCAAAACTTCTCGTCACCTTCTTGACTGCATGATTACAATTTATTCTGTTTTTTTCACCTTACCTTTTCTTTTTTCTAATTTTGTTTTTCAATCTTAGTATTTCGTGGTATTACGCATGAAGTTTCACTTCTGTTGTGTGTGTACCCTGTACACGTTTCTTTTTGAGGTTACCAACGAAGTTTTATATTGGTTGTGAGTACTCTTTACAATGTAATTTCATACGGTAATCCTCCAGTATCAATTACCGACATCTTATGTAGTTTTTGATGCACAAACGCCTCGCGGTAGTTGATGAACCATTGTGTCCACAGATACTGGTACGTTAATGACCTGCCCGTAAATTCTATATTGACCATGTACATGTCTCAATCGACGAATCTGCATAAAGGGGATTCGTGGAGATATAAGTCGCTCTGATACCAAATCTAGTGGAGGTAAATGGTCGGGTATCGGTGGATATTTGAAACCGTTGTAAGTGGCCATTGCAGGGATAGTATTCTTTTTGAGTGCTTTACGATAGGTGTAGCAGATTTGAATGATTTCCCGATCAATCCGAGGAAGAATTACGTTCAAAATATCCTCTTGTTCACGAACGGAAATTTTTTAATCGTCTTGAAACCATAACCTCACAAATAGAGCACGTATGACCAAAAGAATTATTTATAAACTTTTTATTGAATTCCCTATGAGCGATTTTATTTCAGTTATAATGACTATATGGCAAGTCCTGACATAAACTATGTTCACGTGGTCCTGGTTCATTGCGTCGTAAATTGGATGGTCCTGGCTCGTCGCGAATGTCATTGTCAACAAAAGCAGGTTGAACCGAAGATGAATTGTTAGGATCTAAAATGTCATTTTCATTTTGCACATTATGATTTTCAGGTTCACTGGTTAATAACTGATCGTCGGAAATTTTATTCACTGTGCTTCTCAGTTTTTTTCGTAACCTACTCTCCCTCATGCGTTGGGCCCCAGGCTTTTTCACTTTTTTTACACTACTTGCATCCTTTTTACGTTGTCTCTCACGATATTCCTTACATTTCTGCGCATTTGATTTGGCCAGTATAAATTAATTCAATTAAATGTCACTCAAAAATAGCACAAAACAAAACAAAGGAATATCACTTATAGCACGCACACGAATGAAGATGCCATATTGGTCTCTAATCAGTTGTATACGCAAGCGCCAGATTTATTCGGGGGGCCAGTGAGGTCACCTAACTTACTAGGCTAACGTCCGCCGGTAATGGTAACCGTGATGTTACCGATCCTACATTCCTCCCTTCCCTCTCCAAACGCTCGACCCATGAGGCACAGTGATGATTCATGGTGTCGGATTTTTGTCACATACCTGACTCCGGCAAAACCGATTTACGCCCAAAAGGCGCCTATAGAAATTTCACTTCAATAAAAATTGCGAAAGAACATAATCGTAAAAGTAAGGAATAAACCGAGAAAGAAAATAGTATTATTTGCGATACGAATGCAATTAGAAAATCAAGTCTGAAAAAAACAGCTAGTTACAAGTATTGATCATTGTCAAATGATGTGAATTTAATTGAAAGAAAACTAAAAATAGAGAAATAAATAACAGTATATACAAATAATACGTGTGTGTATAATAACATATAATATAAAACAGTTTTTATAGAAAAATTGTTAGATGTGAAACATCGCAATTCTTCTTTGTAGAAAGTATGCGATAGGAAGGATGGACCACGCGTCTGTCGAAAGAACACGTGCGCCAGTGCGCATTTGTATTTATGACTGTGATACTATTAAATGGTACGAACCGTTGTGTCTAATTCAAAAAGCGCATTTAGTTTACTCTCTCTTAACTCTGCCATCGGTCGCTGTTCCGTCTCGCGATAAACGGAATTCGACACAACGGTTCGTACCGTTTAATAGTATCACAGTCATAAATACAAATGCGCACTGGCGCACGTGTTCTTTCGACGGACGCGTGGTCCATCCTTCCTATCGCATACTTTCTACAAAGAAGAATTTCGATATTTCACATCGAACAATTTTTCTATAAAAACTGTTTTATATTTTATCTTCCATTCATTACTTCAGTGGACCTCTCACCGCCATGGGAGATCAAGATCTTTAATCAAGCTCCTGATCTCCCAGACAGTGATTTATCTATATTCCTCTTCTCTCAGTAAGTTCCTTCCCGTGATCCCCCTTCTTCTCCTCCCAATCCTTGGACAATCACCGATAATATGCCCAGGCATTTCTTCGGCCTCTCCGCATAGTCTGCAGCTCACCTCGACCGATTGGCCCAGTATGTTCATATGCCTACGAAGCCTACAGTGTCCTGTATATATATGGACACCATAGTCTTCATTGACATTTTGTCTAACTTTATCAATTCATCTGTAGCTTCCTGCTCCATTCCTTGATGAAGATCTTGGATTGTCTCATACCCTCCGCCTCCTTCCAGTCCTGGTTCATCCTTTTAATGACCCATTCCTTGATACAGTGTTTAATAGCCTGTATTGGCATCCCGACCTCCGTGCCCGTAAGATAGAGCGACCCTTCGGCTCCTCTCCTCGCGAGCTCATCAGCCTTCTCATTTCCTGGTATCCCCGAATGACCCGGGACCTACAGTAATATCACCTCATTGTCTACGGTTAGTTCCTCTAGTGATTTCCTACACCTCTCGGCCATCTCTGTTCTCATACTCAGATTTTCAAAAGCCTTCAAGGCAGCCTGACTATCAGAGCAGATCACAATACGCTTATGCCATACACTTTCCTGCACCACATCCCGTGCACAACCGTCTATAGCCATTAGCTCCGCCTGGAAAACAGTGCACTGTTTCTCCAATCTGAAGCTACATTCCTTCTTGGAGATCTGCTTATGAAAACCGGATCCCACTGCTTCGTTAATTTTGGATCCGTCCGTGAACCAGACCTGATTAGCTCTTCCCAGAAGTCGTTTTTCATCCTTCCACTGAGCCCTCTCTGGATATTCCACTCCGTATTTACGGTTGTATCTATGCTTGCATCGGACATAATCCTGCAAGCCACTTGTTCCTGGAATCCTGTCTTCTAGCAGAGTCAAGATCTTCGAGTGTCCCACTCTAGATCCTCCCCTCCACTCCAGGTTCAGTTTTACTCTGTAAGCCGCGAGCATGGCCAATGCATCCACCTCGATCCTCACGGGGCCGAGATCGGCGTCGTCCCCATTGCTCCCGTAATAGCTCTGAGGGCCATGGCCCTTACGTGATCCAATTTCTCCCCAGCCACTTTCTGTCCAGCTCTCCTCCACCATACCAGAGAACCATGCAGCATGACTGATTTGATCACTGCATTATATATCCACGCCATCATTTTCGGCGTGATTCCCCACGTTCTCCCGCATATCCTTCTGGTAACCCAGAGTAGGCCTTACTACGAATGTAGTCCACGTGTTTGCTCCAGTTCAGCTTTTTATCTAGGAATACTCCCAGATGTTTTACTACCCTCTTCGGAATCTGCTCCTCTTCTAGAAAAAGTTCGAATTTTTCCATCCATCTAGCTTCTTACTTCTGGTGAAGAGGATCAGTTCTATTTTCTCCGGGTTAACGGATAGGCCCGTCCTCTCACATCATCGCCCTATCACATCTAGCGAGGTGACTATCAGTCCCCTCAACGCATCTACAAATTTCCCAGCCACAAGGACACATACATCATCTGCATATTCTTGGGCGTATATTCCAGCCTCCTCCAGTCTGTGAATGAACTCATCCATCACCAGATTCCACAGAAGAGGTAACAAAACACCCCCCTGCGGACATCCCCTGACAGTCACCACTCCCATCCTAAAGTCTCCCCTCTGAACCGAGAGCCTCCTTATCTTCAACATGAATGCAATCCATCGTCTAACCGTTGGATGCACCCCGTGTCTCTCAGCGCTCTGATCAATTACCTCATGAGAGGTCCAATTAAAGGCCCCCTCTATGTCTGCAAAGAGTCCACACGCTATATCCCCATCTTGCATTGCTTTCTCAGCTCTGCCTACCACACAATGCAATGCCATTTCCCTGCTTGATAGGCAAACTGTCTTGGATGTAGAGAATGCTCCACGAGCGCCCACTCTTTTATAATCTTCTCAATCAGTCTCTCATGAACTTTTAATAGGAATGATGTTAAACTGATTGGCCTAAAACTACCCGGTTTCGTGTAGTCACCTCTGTCTGGTTTTGGGATAAAAACCACCCTGGTCCTTCCCCAAACTGTCGGTACATAACCTGTAGCAACACTTGCCCGGTATATCTGTTAGAGGGCCTGCCAGAACAGCTACCCCCTTCTGCAATAGAATTGGATAGATCCCATCCTCCCCCGGACTTTTATACGGATCAAAACGCTTTATCGCCTCCCTCACCTTCTCCTGGGTCACTCTTGAAGGCCGTGGACCAGTCACAGCTCGCGCTCCCAAAAAGCTCGGGAGACTCCCTGTTCAGTTCCACTCCCTCCAATCTCATATACCTACCCAGGAAAATGTTTCTCCAACAGCTCGATCACCTCTTCCTCCCAGGATTGAGTGAACTTCCATCACTCTTCTGGAAGGGGCCAGTGACAGTTGGTCCATCTCTAGCCAGAAACCTGCAGAGTCTGGCCGTCTCAGGAATGTCCTCCATTCTTTTCAGGAATCCATTTCACGAGACCCTTTGCATCCTTAGATTTCTCTAAGTCTCTCTACAGTCTAGTATTTCTGACCCTGTTACGGGCTTTCTTCACCTCTTGTCGTAGCTTCGACAACCCCCCATTCCACCACGAAACCTCATTCATCTTTCTTTCCTTCAGTGGACAGCTCCGCTCAAAGGATTCCCGCACAGCGTCAGTCACAATCTGCACTGCCCGGTCAATCTCCTCGGGAGTGCTGTACCTCCTCGGAAAAGAAAGCATCTTCTGCTGCAGGTCTTCCAGGAAAATTACCCACCTTGTGTTACGCGGGTTCTTGAAACTCCTAGACTTACGACCCGTGATATCACCCGTGACATCAAATCTAATGTACCTATGGTCCGACAATGACGGATCATCCGATACCATTCATCCCTCAACATTTGCGCTAAACCGAGAACTGCATAATGTTAGATCATTCTTAAAAGAATAGGACCTACCTCTTATGTCCAGCGATGTGTCCATACGCATCTCTAATTGTAAGAGAGACTCTCCTCTCTTGTTGACATCAGTGTTGTCCCATACCGTGTGATGGCTGTTTGCATCGCATCCCACTAGCATGTTCCAGCCCTTTTCCTCGCAGTCCCTCACCAGCCTGCGGAAGTCCTCCGATCGAGGGTCCGGAGCCTCAAAGGGCATGTAGACCGACGCCACAATGACCTCCTTGTGATCTCCTCCCTCCACGATGCTCACCTTAACAGCCGCTTGGTCCGCACTAATGTGCTCCCCCAGCAGCATCGCCGCCGCATTTCTTATCAGTACTGCTGCTCTCGGTCTGCAATCAGACTTCATACAGTAAAACAATTCCCCCTGATTCACACCAACCTTCCTGATCCGTCCCTTGAAAACCCAAGGTCTTGAATCAGAGCAATGTCGATGCCCTCACGAATCATTTTACGTTTCAACAGCCCCGCAGCCGCTGGGCTGCGGTGTAGATTAAATTGAATCACTTTCAGGTATTTAGCCATCTTGTGTACTTACCTGATCCTGGTCCAGGTTCATCTTCTCCTCCCCAGGATCCTTCTTCGCCCCTTGCCTTAGAACCTGGAAGGGTGCCCTTCCAACTCCACAATATGGCCTCATCCCCATCTTCTCCATCTCTTTGATGGGCTCTTATTCGACTCCCAACACGAGTCTGACCGTATTCGACTCCCGGTAAACACTGGGCTGTTCGTATACTTGCGATCTCCTCGTCTTTAGAGCATCGGGGTTTGCCTCTCAATTCTGTTGAGATGCGTCCTCGCCTCCACTTCTTTACCAGGGTGAGGGAAGTATGCCATGGTCCTGGCAAGTTTTGGTAGCTCATCGAAGCCCACGACAACCAGATCCACTCCTTCCCAATCCCTAAAGCGCGGTGCTTTCTCCCTCAGCCATTCCTTCGACTGTTCATTCGCACAGGTTACCCTAACTGTCTCCCGGAAATAATGGGTCTCTCAAAATTTCGGAATGAACCCTCCATCTTCGATCTTATCGATGGTCCCAAGCATCGCCTCAATTACGAGCTCCGCCTATTCCGCCGTGAGACCCTTCTTCAGTCCTCGCTGTGCGATAATCATCCGTGGAAGTCCAGCCACCACATCAGCATGAGATCCAGAGAACTCATGCCTCTTGGTGCGCTTCCTCTGTTGATCTACTGACGGAGGAGTCTCCTCCGCTGGTCTCATTCTTTTCGGAGTTGGGGTCTTCTGCTTTCTCTCCCCCTCACCATCAGAAGGTTTCAGCCTCTTCCCTCTCACGTCTCCGCTTCTTCCTCTGAGCCCCACTGGGCTTCTTTTTCTTTTCAAGAGACAGGTCTCCCACCGTTTTGGTGACCTCCTCTAGTTTCCCACCAGTTACTGTGGCCTCTTCCTGGGTGTTACCCCCCAGTGCTGTAGAAGAGTTCGCTTTCGCAGCCTCCTCTACCGATTTTTTATTCAGATTTCCAGTGGACCCCTGAGATAAAAGATTTTTTGAAGAAATTTGTTCTGCCATAAAAATCCCACGAGTATCAAGGAAGTATGCTGTCCACCTAGACAGAGCCTCAAGTGCCCAGGTTAGGTCTAAATACAATGGGGTTCGACCTGTTGCCCCAAGGCAACATGAAAAAAGATAGTACATGCGAACCAATCGCAACTGTAGCTGTAGTAAATGATATGCTTACAGAGAACCAGGTATAAGGATCCACTAGATTTGTAAAATGACTCAACGTTGAAATCTATGGGTCTAGTTAGGTAACTAGCCCTCAGATATACCCAGACTCTGAATCATTGTCCTTGGCATAAGCTGGATTTGAAATTCCTTTGAAAAAGTATTACGTGAAAATTATCAGTTTAATATATCCACAAATCGAATTAGACATTTTTTCAAAAACTAAATGTTTTCATTTACGTAGATTGTAAATTGAGGCATAAAGAACTTTTTTTTTCACGCATAACTATTGGAATTCACGGATAACTATTGTTTCATGATATTTTGAAATTCGTCGCCTTCTTCATCGCGGTTCGGGATAATGACGCTCTTTTTCTCCATATTTTGATTTTACACTTATAGGATTGGTATACTCTCGTGCGTCCTTCAGTCGACTTGTATGAATCGATTCGATATGGTTAATTTCACGTTGCGATCGTCAATTTGAAAAAGATCCACTTCGGACTAAGCAATCGCGCCAATCAGTGTGCAACAGTGTTAGCTGACAAAGTCATATAGCTATACTCTGCTCATTTCACGTTCCGTTCGTCAATTTGAAAAAAGGACCCACTTCGACTTAGTATTTGCGTCAGTCTGAGTAAAGTGTTTTTAATAGTCTATGGACTCCCAGTGGGTGTCACGCGGGAAAAACGCCATCTTACGGTCTAAAAGTAGACTGGAAAAGGCCTCAAAATGGGCATGAGTGAGGAAAAAGACTTTACAAATTTATATAAAATAAAAGACATGTCGTAGAGAGTTACTTCTCGCATTAATTTTGTAGAGAATTTTACGCTCTACAAGAAGATAATTTTTTTTATTTTTGGAATATTATAAATTGAACGGTGCTACGCCAAAGTTGGTCAGAGCAAAATTACGCAGTTTTTGTTAAATAAACAAATTTGCATTCACAAATTTTCTGTTACCTCGTCAGAATATTGTTCGCCTGTTTTTTCCCTTTCGATTGGTCTATATAAATCATCTCAAATAACTTAACCCGAGGAAAAAATCTAAAATGACTGTTCTATTAGTTTCAGAGAAGTGTCAGGTCCAATGGCATACGCCAAATGAAATATTATGTCTGCTAACCAACAAAAATGTTACGATGCTGTTAAAAACATAAATGCGTCAAAACCAAAAATAATAGAAAGCTAACACCCGAAACAATTAGTTATAATAAGACTAAATTTGGCGTCGATATGGTTCACCAAATGGCGCGAAAATATAGCGTCAAATCAAAATGTAATAGATGGCCTGTACACGTATTTTTCAATATCCTGGATTTCGCTGAAATCAATGCATGGATACCCTATCAGGCAACAGCTGGAATAAAGATACCAAGACAGCGTTTCCTGTTACAATTGAGGGGCCTAGAAGTAAAAGGGTTTAAGTGCATTTTTGATAGGTCTGAAATAATTGGCTTTAAGTTAACTTGAATTTAAAAATTCCAGGAATAAGTTTTGAAAACTGTTAATATTTTAATTATTAAAGAATATATATAAAGGCTACTTTAAGAATTTGTCACTATTGTAACTATGAATATCTCCAGTGGCCACATAAATATTTTGACAGTTCAATTTGACAGTTGCTATTAATTGATTAATATTGTTTTAATTAATTAAATAATATAATAAATTAATTGATAAAAATCAATATATGAATTAATCTAATTTTAATAATAATAACAATAATATGCAGGGATTGGCTGGTAGGGGTTATGGCATTCAAACGAGGTTCAAATTTTGCCCCTACTTTGAAGCTAAAAGTGGAATATACGGAAATTTCTCCCACCTCTAGCTTCAAAGTAGAAGCAAAATATCATAGAGCGAGAACCTACTTTGGATGCCGTAAGTTCCCATAACTATAGTCCTAGCACACAACATTGGTCCAAACGTCACGAATTGGTACGTAAACAGTTAGGCATTATACTAGAGATGATAGAGCGCTGCAAACGATGGCAATCCTTCCATTAGTTGTGCTGTCATCTGCGAACGAAGTTGTAGAACCATATTTCGTGTAGTGCAGTTGACATATAACCCAGTCAAATGGTAGTTTGACCAAAACAAAATTGCGGAAGTTTGTTTCTCGGCGGTCTTATATGTTTTTGAGGCTGCTATATAAATCCGAATTTATAGTTTGCTGCCTTGCAGGAGGTCGGCTTCATAGCCAAAAACGCAATCTGAATTTTTTAGTACTTTTTTCAGTTTTTTGCTTATATCTAAAAAATTATACGTTTTTTGAAGATGAGCATTCCATACAAAATTTAAATAAATAAAATTTCCTATAAAATGTACTGGTCATCTTTGATTTTATAATAAGAAATATATGAGATGAAATACATATCCGTCGCACAGTTCGTGAAATACTTCCGCTCAAAGTACAAGAGTAAGTTACGCTGCGGGCGGCTGACGAGAGAAATTAAGGAACACGAACATTCAGAAAATTATAAATATATATATATATATATCATCGGGTGGTGTTTACGGCGGGGCGGAGGGAGGGGGAGAAAAAGAGAAAGCAGGGCGGGGGAGGAGGGAGAGGGGCTAAAGGCGTGCGAGGAGAGAGGGAGGGGGAGCGAGATGGAGAGCGAGAGAGGGGAAATAACATTGCAAATCCAATTTAATTTCATGAGTGTACTCGTAATTATGCTAAGCCATTGTTTTCACGGGGTGAGACGAGCAGTAACCGGGCAAATAATAAGTAGAGTTTTGTAATAAAAATAGGTTACATGAATAATGATCATATTGGGAGAATCACCCATGTATACGATGATCACTACTTCCACGGAAACCATTTCTTCCGCCCCACAATTTCCGCTGTCCAGGTCTTTCGCTCCATAGTTACCGGTGGCCAGATCTTCCGCTCCATATTTTTTGGTGTCCAGATCTTCCACTCCATAGTTTCCGGTGTCTAGATCTTCCGGTCTTTCCGGTGTCTAGATCTTCCGGTCCACAGTCTTCTGTGTCCCGGTCTTCCGCTCCATAGTTTTCGGTGTCCAGAAAAATAATAATATTATATAATGTATATACTTATCGTATATACCGAAAAACCAACACGATGATGCCTATTAGCTATGCTTTTTGGTGTAAAAGTCGTCCTTTTTACATTGTTTCAAGGAAAGTTTCGGCGAGGGACACTTGCGGTTGCGCAATATGTCTAAACATGTTGCTGTTGATTCAGTCTCTCTATCGACTAAAGGTGATCTCCGAAAATGATCCAAGCTCCGTCATATCATCATTTTGCTGCGAAAATAAAACCGGAAAGTGCCTTCTAAGAGAATGCCCTACCTGCAAATACAAAAAAATTTTGTACAAAGATCACGATTCTTCTATCAAGACTTCTTACTTTAAGTGGTGTTCACATAAAGAGACTTATCTTGACAAAAAAACGAAAAAACCGAAAGTTATTAGTGAAGTCCTAAAATAAAAATTTCTTTGTTCGGCAGCTGATATGATCGAAGAATCTGAGAGCAATATTATTAGGTATCTACAGCACAGGGGCAGGGTTCGTCACCAATACAAAACAAACAAAACGTGTGGCCGCCACACGCGGAAGAAGTGAAACTTCGATACCAGTTTCTCTGAATTTGATTCCGATGGTATTAATTTCAATTGGCTCTATACAAGTCTTCTACAATGCTTCTTCGTAGAGCCAATTGAAACTAATACCACCGGAATCAAATTCAGAGAAATTGGTATCGAAGTTTCACTTCTTCCGCGTGTGGCGGCCACACGTTTTGTTTGTTTTTTTTTCTTATTTTCATCCAAGGAACCCATCCTTGAAGTTTATCGCAATATTAAAGAATCACCCAGTATATTTACTTACTTCGTCTAACAAAATTTTTTTTCCGCCATAATCAAGTATACACTTATTAATTGGAAATAAACTCTTTTCTCAGTATACGAAGTAACTTTGATCGAACGAACGAAGTATTCACTAAACTGACAAATTTCTAGAAAATCATAAACGGAATTGAGGAATTTTACTTCCAAATTTGACAGTTATAAAACATTAATCGCTGTTTCTCAGAATTTCACATACATTACAAATTCTATTATAGTGCACATTATAGTGCACGCAGTACGGGTGGTACGTTTCGGCAAACGAGGACTGCTTATGTATTCGCAGTCCTGCACCTTTCCCGGAAGGCTAATTACCGAACGAATTGTAATGAACCACTTCTCGCAGATACCGCTATATTTCGAATGCATTCGAAATGCATTCAGCTTTGTAAAGGAGAGAAATGACGATTTCAGTAGATAACCGAATATTTCGGCAAAGGTTCATTCTGATTCGTCCAGTAATTAACCCTTTCAGGAAAGGTGCGAGACTGCGAACTCATTAGCAGCCTGGATTCGCCGAAATATACTGCTTCGCTGATGGCGAGATGAACCCTAGTTTGACGAAGTATTTATGATCGCGATGCTATTGGGTTGGAAAATAAGTTCGTAGCGTTTTCTTTTATTTTCTTTCATTTTACAACGATTTGTTTGCTGTCCCGCAAAGTGTTTATATTCATTCGAAAGAGCTCTTTCTGCTCTACAAAAAACTGTTATAATTGTTTATTCGAATAGCAATTTTTTATTATTTTTCAGCCTTAGAAATGGAATATCCAGGAGGAAAAAATCAGAATTTTCGACATCTTTTTTATCAAAGACTCGCCTATAACACCTTCTCCGTATACGGCAGTTTTTTGACCTCGATGAAAAGCGAAGAAAAGCAGATGTCGAAACTGCTGACTTTTGCCCCCTGGATATTCCATTTCTAAGCCAGAAAAATAATAAAAAATTTAATTATTCGAAATAACAATTGAGGGGTTCGTTCGTAAAACATGGTAAGTGACAAGAACAACATCTTGAGAAAAACGCAATTGAAGTTTTTGAAAAATATTCTACTGTCATCTGTCAAGATTTCGTGTTATTAATACTTGCATTTCAACAAACGTACCTATGACTATTTCACTTTATTATAGTTTGGTTTCAAGATTTTTTTCTCGTTTTTAATAAAGAATTTTTCGAAATGATGACGTGTACTTACCTTGTTTTACACTACATTATTTTCACTTAACATGGTCATAGTGGATAAAGTAAACAAAAAAGGTAAAAAAGCATTTTTAATGTGCAAATTTAGCAGAAAATAGCTGCAAATTAAGAAAACAAAAATGTATTTGGCCAGAACTGAAAAAATACACCTATGAAAGTATAACACATTAATGTAAACAATGGTATCTGCATGTAGATACCATTATCTACATCTCACAGGTTTAAAATAAGTGAGACACATCGTATAATGTAAAGTATGGTATCTACAGCACATACCATTGTTTACTACCCATAACCCAAAAGCACGTTTTCATGCATTTTTATTGCACTTTTACCTCTAAATTATCACTTGGAATATAATCAGAGCCTTTTCGTCGGTTGAGTAGGGATCGTGGGTTGAAGAACTGTGGTCTGTAGAGTTAGAGCTATCTTCGTCAGCAGATGTAGAAGACGTACTGGCTGCAGTAAATAACGTGCCGGTAGCAGCCATCTTGAGCACTTGCCATATTTTACATGCTGGTGGATGCACTTACCACATTTTGCATAGCTTGTATATGCGCCATCTCTTAACAATGTTTAAAAGGTTGAAGAGAAATCTGCTTCAGCATAGCAGTTTACATAGTTTACATCCATGAACCAATTTTTCACCAATATGTCAGTTACCATGTTTTACGCCCGAACCCCTCAATTATAACAGTTTTGTAGAGCAGAAAGAGCTCTTTCGAGTACATATAAACATATTGCCAAACAACAAAATAGATCGTTGTAAAATAAAAGAAAACATAATTGTGCGACGGAACAGTCTCGGCGACGCGAGTATCGGCCACTTGAGCATGCCGGTCGCGGGAGTATAAAGGTGCGTATACATCTGCGAGCCGAGCGTGAGCAGAGCGGAGCCGAGCGACTCGCGAGTCGCTCATGAGCCACTTGTTGAAATTAATGCTTCCCACTTGAGACTAACGCTTATTCGAAGGATCTCTGTTAAAAAACAGATACTGTGACTTGACCCCTCGCAATCCAGACCTGTAGATTAGGGCGACGTGTGAAAGAATACTAAAACCTAATTATCTTCAGATAATAATAAATAAGTTTATTGAAGAGGTGACAAGGATTGATTTTTGTAATAACTCCTTAAATATACCAACATTAAAAAAGTACGTTATCTTTACGTCGTTCACCTGCGTTCTCACAATAGAAGTCAATGAATTTAATACTTGCATGCATTATAAAAGAGGAAAATGTATTTCATCAAAATTTTTAAGAGAAAAAACCCCTTCAATAAATAATATAAGGTGAATTGAAGTATTATAGTTTTTTGTACACTATAATTTTCAAGAAAATAATAGAATAAAAATGAAAACTACATTGAACAGTAGAAAACAATATTTATATATTACATTATTTATTCTAATTCCTTAATGTCAATAGGATAAACCACATATAATTCATTATTGAGATTAATGTCTATACAAGGTGTAATAAGACTGCTAATTGGGATGGCCTTTACATTATTTATTTGATGACATTTGTGGAAAAAGCCGGAGCTGTTGTATCTAAAATTATCAACTTCTGCTATGTATATGCTGTCATTAACTAGCTTTCGAATGATAGCAAAGTATTCAAATCTACAGTGACAATTAGGTTGTTCACATCGACAATTACAATATTTGACGAAGCACCAAATCGAACCCATTTTGGTAACTACATCATCATAATAGTTGCAAAAAGTATAGGACTAGTTCATAGATCTGTTAAATAATGTTAAAAAAATTCGGTATTTATTTTCATTCGTCTCATAAGGAAGAAAATTATTAAGGCACTGCAACAATTTGAAGTAGCAAAATTAGCATTGGCTTCAGTATCAAATGAATATAAAAATTTCGGCCTTTGCGTTCACCAGAAAAACCGACAGGAGACGGATTACCACGAGTGACTCGTGAGCCGCTCACAGTGAGCCACGGGAGGCGGATCGCAGTGAGCGGCTCACGGGCGGCTCAAAGCCGTTAGTTCAGCGCTCTAAACCATGTCCCAATCAATTGAGCGCGAGCCGCTCGGCTCGCAGATGTATCTGGCTGGTCGTTGGAAGTTCCTTGGAAGCATTTATTTAAATGGACGGCTCACGAGCAGCTCACGAGTGACTCGTGAGCCGCTCGGCTCACGCTAAGCTCGCAGATGTATACGCGCCTTAATATATAGCATCACCGACGAAAGTCGCGTCGCGTGGTGTGTGTACACTCGTCGAGTATCGGATACCTGCGTAGCGTTGTGTGCGAAGGGCCTAAGTGGAATGGGGCAGGGTCGAGATCGGTGTATGAGTGAGGCACGTACGGTAGCGCTGGAGTGTGTGGGTTTCGTTACGGTTTTTGAGGAATTTTCGTTGCATACCGCGCTTTTAGTCCCCTCAGCAAAGAAGTTTCACTTCAAAACACAAAACGTGTGGCCGCCACACGCGGAAGAAGTGAAACTTCGATATCAGTTTCTCTGAATTTGATTCCGGTGGTATTAGTTTCAATTGGCTCTATACAAGTCTTTTACAATGCTTCTTCGTAGAGCCAATTGAAACTAATACCACCGGAATCAAATTCAGAGAAACTGATATCGAAGTTTCACTTCTTCCGCGTGTGGCGGCCACACGTTTTGTGTTTTTTTATGGGCACAAAATGTAGTGTAAGGAATATCATATTCACTGGATGTATTTTCACCGATATTGGATCCTCCAGGGACTTGAAAATCTGTTACATTCTCCAGGGTTTGGGACTGGTGTTGATCTGCATTAGCAGATATAGCAATATTTGATAGTGTTAATTTAATTCTCTCTCTCCATTTTCGACTTAGTTCTGCATCAGTTTTAGGTATTTTGTTATAAATTAATACACCCACGCATACACACACACACACACAAGAATGTACAGTAATGCACGGTGGTTACTCGAGAAAGATCACGACTCCGATCGCAGACTACACGAGCTCCGTATAGCCGGCCACTCGACGCGGTAAAATCCGGAAAACTGAAAATGTGCAAACGAAATAGAAACAACTCACAAGTGACTCTGCGCCCTCTAGTCTGGCTTCTCATATATCTTACGGATACACCCAAAAAAGGGTCCTAAACGCTGGATTTAAGGTCCAGATACACATGCTAGTTTCGAGCACGCAAGCATGCTTTTTTCCAGGAAGTGCTCCTAGAAGCATGTGTATCCAAGTCTTGCTCGTTTCGAGCATGCTTAAAATAAGCATGCTCAGAAATCGACCGACGGTTGATTTTCGAGCATGCTGCCTGAGGCGGGGGTGAAAAGAGGAACGCTTATGAGCAAGTGTAGACGGTGTTTGCTAATAAGCATGCTCATATCCCTCGCGTCTAGTCGTGTTCCGTCGTGTCTAGTTGGACCTAATCAAAATTTTACTTGAGATGAAAAGGAATTTATTCTCATTGAATAAGACTCTATTTGAATTAGATAAATGTTGTACTAGGTTCGTACTCGATTAAAAAAATATTCAAAACATTAATTTAATGTAAATAAACTTTTATTCGATGTAAATAAATGTCTATTTATCTCAAATAAATTTTTGTCTTATATATAGGTTTGTATTTAACTAGACTTCTTCCCTCAGAGTACTTGATTGTGGCGAAAAAAAAGTTTCTTTGGGCCAAGAAAATATTCATTAGCTATTACTGTATTTTTGTTTGAATGAAAGAGACATTGTGTAATAATTAATATTATATTTACTTGGCCTAACGAAATATTTTTTCCGTCGTAATCAATTATAAATTTATTAACTGCAAATAAACTCTTTTCTCAGTATATGAAGTAACTTTGATCGAGCGAACAAAGTAATCGCTAAACTGACAAATTTCTAGAAAATCATAAACAGAATCAAGGAATTTTACTTCCAAATTTGACCGTGATAAAAATTTAATCGCTGTTTCTCAGAATGTGACATACATTACAAATTATATTTCCTCTTTTATCTTTGAGCGCGATAACAAATATTCGCCAGTTGCAGTTTTTCACGAATTACAGCCTGCCTGCTACAGACAGCCTCCTAGTAAATAGCATGTGTATCCGAGTGCTTGCTTTAAGCATGCTTATTTAGAAGTCCAGATACACATGCTAGTTTCGAGCACGCAAGCATGCTTTTTTCCAGGAACTGCTCCTAGTAGCATTTGTATCCAAGTCTTGCTCGTTTCGAGCATGCTTAAAATAAGCATGCTCACAAATCGACTGACGGTTGATTTTCGAGCATGCTTCCTGAGGCGGGGGTGAAAAGGGGAACGCTTATGAGCAAGTGTAGACGGTGTTTGCTAATAACCGGCCCATACACGGTGAGGTAAAACTGAAGCGTGCTTGCACGCGAGCAAATGTGAAATGAAAATTTGGGCACACTGGAATGCCCATACACGGTGAGGCAAAACTGTCACATTTGCACGAAGAGCCAATGCGTGCGTGCAAATGCGACCGTTTGTGGCACAAAACTGATGGCTCTGTCAGGTCTAGGCTTGGCGCGACGAGATCTGGCTGAGTTTGATTTTGCGTGTCGCGCCGCGCGCAACCTTACCAGTTTCTACAGTGAGTGTGGGGTTATGAGTGTAATTCAACAAAGTGATTTATATTTAATCGCCGTCGCCGCCGCTGCGCAAATTTCTTGACAGGATCGTCGCCGCGGCGACGGTAAATTTTCAGAACCACGCACGAAAGTGGTTAATCGCGTCATCGCCCGTCAAAATACTGACTGGATCAAATCCTTTCCTTCTCCTTTTTTTATTTTATTATTATATAAAATAGTTTTTTAATAAATGCGTGGACAAAACCGTGTCGCCAAAAACCCCGGCGACCTTGGGACCCGATGCGGGGAGCCAGGTACTTACCCCCCGGGGGTTGGGGAGCACACAAAGCTAGTATATACAAATAAATGTACTACCGCCCACTTGTCCGGCAAGACACGGCCCAGCAGGGACAACATGTGGCAGGAACCGTCGCAGACGGGGTTCATCGCTTCCGATCCTTTCCGTCAAACGACGCGACGGGATGGTCATGAAGACTAGAGTCTGTGTTCCGTCGCACACCTTTTCCGGAAAAGGTTAATTAACGGACGGATCGAAATAAGCCGTTCCCCGCAATACCTATTCTAATAAACAATGTTCCGTCTTCGAGCCACGGACTACGCGCCAAATTAATCTTGCGTGGTGGGTTTAGGATGAATAAAATTACATCAATTTGTAAGGGAAAACAAATAATGCATTAACTTTATTTGCGAGCTGTTCCGGTCGCTCGGGGGTTTTCGAACGTACTGGTCGCTCTTCGACCCCGTGGCAATGAGGAACTTTCCCGGATCTAATTTATGGCTCAAAGGGCCCGAGGAGTGTCGAATTTCTCCCTCACACCGGTCTACGGCCCAAATGCGAAGAGCATTTGGGCGAATATGCGACAGACAATTTATTAATAATTTATTAATTCGTAGTGGTCACACGGGGTCCAGTGGACCCCATGGTAATAAAATATACATTTTTCTCATAAAAAGTTTTTTTCACTTTATTTTACACGTTCAAAACCGACCTATTTGATTGTACGAGTTTCATGAAAATTAATATCTTCAAACTGTAAAATAAATATACTTTTTTCAAAACTCGTAATACTGTTTTTTTTCTTAAAAGTATATTATTTTAAGAGTGAAACGCAGGAAGTTCTTTACTCTATCTCAAAAATTGAAACTTTGATGAATATTCCTATTCCTCCTTTTTTTTTCTCTTTCAATAGAAGATTTCGTATGCATTGAATTGCAAGTAATACAATTATTTTTTTCACTTCTGTGCGGATAGCCACTTGGTGTTCCATCTTTTCCACTGCACTGGCAGACAGCCTGTTAGGAACTAGCATGTGTATCCGAGTGCTTGCTTTAAGCATGCTTATTTAAAAGCATGCTTAAAAGTAGCATGCTCATATCGAGCAAGTGTAGCCGTTAAAAGAGCATGCTTTTTTTAAGCATGCTCATAAGCATGCTTTTTTACTAGCATGTGTATCTGGACCTTTATGGTGAGACTAAACAGTCCTCCACAGTGGAGGTGCGACACTGCGTCGCCTCATAATACGAACAATAGCTTCCATCGCCCGAAGAAGCCCTCTCGAGCAACACAAACCTGACCCCCTCTGCACAGTCTAAACAGCGATTGATTTTTGCCTTATTTTTCTTCAGTTTCAAGTTAATAACTATAACATGTGCGATCAAGAGTAGATCTCCTCGAGGTCGTAAATCCCGAAAGCACTACTACGTGACACGAATAGTGACCGAAAACGTAGAGTGGTGGATTTAAACCATATCGGTTAGTTGAAATGATGTAACACTGCACTCACAATATTACTGGTGATTATATTGGATTCGAAGAGATATAGTAATTCCGTGATGTAGCCGTGGTTTACAATTAGATACACTAAGAGGTAGTTTTGATGGAAATGTGTGGGACTGCGAACGCATTCGTAACCCCCATTCACCAAAACATACCGCCTGCCTCGCTGTTGCGACCGATGTACAGATGATATCTAGATTAGTGCGTTTTACTGAGGTTGCGATGATAGTGAGCCTCGCCGCGTGAGTGATAGTCGTACGGCGGTCTGGCGCTCCAGCCTCGCAAAATCGACACATGGCTTTGCCTGGTAAAGGCGATAGACGGTACGGCGTCTACGTACGGTAGAGAGCGGTGGAATGGGGCAGAGTTGAGAGCGGTGTATTGGAGCAGGGTCGAGAGCGCTGTATGAGTGTGTGGGTTTCGTTACGGACGTGTCGTGTCGGGCGCGCGATTTTAGTACCCTCAGCATAAAAGTTTCACTTCAAAAATCAGTCCCGTTTATATTTGATACACCCTCGTATATTCTTCACGCTCGTCTTCACTTCTATCTCTCACCATTCTCGCCCAAGCGTGGCGAAAATTCTTCGCAAACTATTCCCGTCCAGAGGCGAGGCATCGGAAACTCGAATCATTTGGATTCCGCTAAACAGATGCAAGGAACAGCGCAAAGTATGCGATGTGTTTTCCCCGCGTCCACTGACCCGAGAGCAACGATTTGCTCACCGCTCTCGGCGTATACGTATAATTCACGGCGAATGTCGACTTAAAGTTCACCGCGAAGCAGCCGCAAACCCAATAATGGATGGCACCGCGAGTCGCATTCGAAGCACGGTCGTTCGGTTCAATTCAGTTCCGTCTTCCCGCTCCGTTCCATTTGGTTCCGTTCCGTTCCGTTCCTCGTTATTCCATTTCGTTCCGTTCCATTCCGTGCCACTCTGCGCCGTTACGCTCCCGCTTCGTCCCCGAGAGCCGCCGATCTACGGAGAATAACGTCCTATTTCAACCCGCTCGCCCCACCGTCACCTTCGCCTCTGCCGCCGACCTCTATTCCCCCACACCATCCACGCGGTAGTCGAATCCCAACGAATCTTACTCGACCCGACTCGTAAATAACGTTATTTATTCGCGAATTTGTTTTTGCTCGTGTGTACGATATGGACCGTGCGGAAGAACGCTTCCAGAATGCATAAATGTTTTCCGCTATTTCCATTACAGTGGCTATCAAACCGTCGAATCCCGGCGGTATTTCATATATCCCACGTCTACCGCGTGCTTGCATTCCTTTAGTAGTATGAGCAAGTTACGGTTCAGCAGATCCGAGAGAATGTTAATATAACTTCTCGATTATACACGTGATACATCCTTGATTCCGGGTCTTCAGAGTATCTTGCAGCGATGTTCAATAAACTTCCCTTCCGACGTAATCCCAAGGGGATAAGTGATATGGTGTTAAATTAGGTGAACGAAGCAACCAATTTACGTTAATTCCATCGTCTGAATAAATGTGGAGTATAAAAATGGATAGAGTAGCAAGAAAAGACGTCGTATACTTCTTTAATATGGTCGACACTTATGAATGAAGAATTTTATCCGAGGATGTGGTCTGTTTCATCTTTTAGCATATGAATTGACAGCCAACAGTTCAAGAAAACTATGGACGTTTATAATTTGTGAGAGTCGAGTTTGACCGTGCTAAAACAAAAGAAAATATGGAACAAGGCTTTATTATTTTTCTACTTATCCCCCCCTGTACTCGACGAAAATTTAAAAAATTCTGGAATTCAGTACAAGGAATTTCCTAATAAATTGAAAAAATCAAACTACATGTCGAATTAATGCTTTCCTTCTCCTTTAAAAAATGCATTCATTTCATGCTGTTGTTGTACGTGAAAAATAAAGCAATTCGTGCATTTCAGTTTTATTGCATCTCACTCCATCTTTGATATACTTCCCCTCCAAAATCCAAACTCTCTCATACCTATATAAACACAGGATGTTCCACTCAGATACTTCGGATAAAAGTTCTTTGATGTCGTGCATGAAATATAATGCATACAACAAATTCTTACTAGCGTGCATTATTTATGAAGTATAAAAGTTACCTTCACTTTTTTATATGAAACTGAATATTTTTAGTATATGCTATATGAGTTATAGAGCTAATAAAAATATATAACATAAAATACCCATCCGTCGAACCCCATTTGTGAGATATTTCACCTTACACATTTCTCATTAGTCTCGATAACCTCTATAATTTTTATAAGAATAAAAATATTAGGTTCGGTATGAAGAAATAGAGGCGACCTCGTAAACAATACATGTTATCAAAAATGTGTTGCATATTATATGTTCTCCTCGACATTAAATAGCTTTTGTTTGGAAGACTTGTTCTTAAAATAATAATAAATAAACATGATTACTATCCCAAGGGCCGGTTTTACGAACAGGTATAAACGCGTTATAGCGCTATACTGAGAATAACCATAAGGCTTATTGCTGGTTATTCTCAGTATAGCGCTATACCGCGTTTATACCATGTTGGTAAAACCGGCCCTATAAGTGGAACATTTCATTTAGCGGCCTCTTACTTATTTTTTTCTGACGAAAGAAAATACGTTCTTTTTGAAGAGAAAAAAAAAGTACTAAAGAATGTACGAGTGGTGTCTTAAAAGTAAGTTCCACTATTTTTTTAAACCCGTTTGTTTGGCGGGAAAATATTTGCAAAATATTTATAAAAGAAGTCGGAATCAGTAATTAAATTAGCAATGACACTTGTAGTAGAGATAGGAATTTGCGAATAGTTTTTGCATTTATAATTAGAGCGAACATTTTTAGTGGGCCAAACGCATAGAAAAAACAGGCAACGGCGGTGTTGCTTGCATTTTTTAATATTTTTATTTTGATGTTCTATTTATAAAAAAATACTAAGGTACTCACTTTTCTTCTGAATAGGGGTAGTCCCGCCTACAAAAAATAAAGCATGTCCATTCCCGTTGTTAAATATAAAAAAAAGTGTTTAATATTTTTATTTGTGGGACCATCCGTAATCCGGAGAAAAGTGAGTGCTCTAAAAATAATATAACAATAAACTTAAAACCTCAACATTCGCCGGGAAATGTGCGACGCTCGAGACTCGAAAAAATACTAACAATAAGCTCTATTCCTTGTGCGAGGCGAAGGGCCGTGCGCCGTTGTGATCGAGTCCATCAAGAGACACGGTAGTGTCTCGCGGCATGTTCGTTCAACTATCGTCGCGGGCACCCGTGTATCTTTACAGGAAAAATGTCTGCCCCCTTCACCCCTCAATTTTTACATCGAATTTTCTCAATAAATATATGGTTATAACCAAAACAATGCTTAGTTACGCCATATAAATTGATTATTCTCTATTGTTAGAGACCAGAATAAATTCTATAAGTTACATATTAACAGAGATTCATCCTTATCACAACGCGAAGCCACGCCCCTCGCGCCTAAGAGTCGAGAATGTTACGATTTCTCGGCCGATATCTATGTCAAAATGTCACAAAAATTCAGGCAATCTTCGGCGATATTCGGCCATGATCGGAAATGTGTATACATAGATCAAACACACACACGCGCCATTGAATGTGTGAGATATATTCCGGCTTTCATCGTCGACTGTTCGGCGACGATCGGAAATGCGTACACAAATGCGACCGCACGCATACACCATCAAATGTATGTGAGAGAATATATATGTATGACTTCAAATGCCTGTATCTCCTTTCCTAATTACTTTAAAAATATTTTTTCTTTTTCCTTGAATTCAGAAAATTATAGCGAGCATTTCCATTACTGTAATTATTTCCATGCAATAACATATATTATGGTTTCATGCCGATTATATATGTTCAATTGCTCGTTTCATATGGTGACATTAAATGTATCAAGCTGTCAAAATAGCTTAAAAAAAGAAGGAAATGACATGACTATATATTATCGACTATCGGATTATTTATACCTTACCGACTGCCGAAGTCAAATTTCAAGGTATCGGCCATAGGTATGACTTTGATCGGATTGCCCGCGGACATGGGTCATTCTTACGAAAAGCAGATTATTTCAGTTCTAATAAAAAAAAATAATTCATGGAAAAATTTTATATTTTCCTTTTTCAAATCCATAAAATTATTCTTTCATCATACAACTACATTTCCGAGATGGTAGATAATATTTAAGCACAAATTAACAAAAAAGTTAAAATTGGATTTTACGGAGATGAGACACTGACCAAATTATTCACTTTTGTTCGTGGAATTATCTTTTTGTTTGCTTTTTTTAGTCGTTGAGCTCGTGCTTTATATTTTCTTGCTCGTCTTTCTGCTTTACGTAATTTATTTTCAAGATACTTAATTTGTAAATTTAGTTTGGCTCTATTCTTTCTTCTAATCTTTTTGCCGCATGATACTCTACTTCTAGAGCTCGAGGAGGATCCAGCACTATTAGGAGGATCATTAAGATTAAGTGCTTCGATCTGCACTTGGAGAGAGCTTGGTCAGTTAAACATTTTTGAACAGAAGTATTCACGGAGGTGAGAAATTTTGATAAGTTCCATTACACAGTAAAGCATTTTGAGGTTATCAAAAGTACGCGTGGTGTTAAAGAAACTTGTAGATGTGTTCTACTTATCTCCAGGTCAACAAGCAAATTAAATAAATAATGTCTTCTTATAATGTACTAACGGAGGTGAGGAATGATCTTGAACAAATATCTTTCCTTACCTGTTTTATGAAATTATCACAAACCATTTCAAGATTTACCAATGATTTTAACATTACTGAATCGTCAGTACATATAAATTGATACCTTCGCACATCCTGAATAGATGGAGCAGTATTTACGATATTTATAGTATTTTAACAAGAAAGTAACGGAGGTGAGATTGTTTTGGCGGACAAGACGAGTTAGTAAAATTCTTTAATTTTCATGAAGATTGAAGAAAAATGTTTGAGTGATTGCAATTAAACATTGTTCTACTTACTTTACAAATATCCTAAAATTGATAATTGGTTTTTAGTTTTCTATAATACATGTAACAGTGTCGTATTCTGTATGGGCGGACAAGAAAGGTCTGCTTTTCGTGAGAATGACCCACATACGGCAGTTATTTATGAAAATCCTGTCACGAACGAATTGTTCTGGGTAAAATATAAATATTATCGAAACACATTAATTATAAAATCACTTCAAAATATCACGAGAATAAATCAAAAGTAACGTGATTATAATTAATTGACTCGTATCGGTATAAAATGTGACTTTAATTTTGTGGTTATTCTCATGAATAAATTCCAAAAAGGAGTGAAATCTTGTCAGAAAAACAGATTCTCTGTAAAAAAAAAGGCGGCATGTTCATTCAGTGCCAAAAAGATTCGAAATCAATTAAGATCGCCATATTCAAGATTTATATATAAAAAATAAAAGGCATCATTTAAAGGAAAATTATTGTAAATAAAAAGTTACTAAAAAATTCGACGACAAAAAATGTATTTAAAAAATTTCATAAAAAAGAACTTGCCGCGTTTTTGCCTTCAAAATGAAAAATTCAGACAGATAGAAAATTATATTCGATTTTTATGCACTTATGATTATAAATAAATTCATACACTTATACCGTATGTCCGTCTCTATATTAACCAGTTTGAAAGTAACCTTCGGATAGGCTTGGTCGGTACTCGAGTCATTTAATACGGTAGAAGTCGAGTCGGCAGTTAGAGTTGATGTCAATTCGGGAGATCGAAGCGTCTAACCTCGAAATTGTGAATTTGTGAATAATGGAAATTGCGAAAATAATTATAATTACGGTATAAATGTCTCGATTAACGACCAAGCCTATTCGAAGGTAACTTTCAAACTGGCCGGTACAGAGACGGACATACGGTATGATACCACCAGTATATAGTGGAAAAAATATGAAAACTTAAATGCAGCAAGTTCTTTTTTATGAAAATTTTGTTATAAATTTTTTGTCGTCGAATTTTTTAGTAACTTGATTTACAATAATTTTCCTTTCAAATGATGCCTTTTATTTTTATATATAAATCTTGAACATGGCGATCTTAATTTATTTCGAATCTTTTTTGGAGAGTATTTTACGTATCAATTTTTTTGGCACTGAATAAACATGCCGCCTTTTTTTACATTTATTTACACGCGCCTATTTACCTCGCTTGGGAAAGGCTATGTACCAGGCTAAGGACGGTGCGATATGCGGTGCGCCATTGTTAACACCCACTAACGCACATGACGTGACAGTCAGTATTGCAGCGAGCATTTGTTTTTACACCGTTGTTTTAGCATTTATTTTTCATTAAAATACAAGGCTGTAACTTTTTACCCCTGTCAGATCCAACCCCGGTTTTCCCTAACTGTAAGAGGCTCATTCAAATGATGAGCGAGATGTCAAAATGATTTGTTTCTCGTGTTTTTACGATAAATATCATCCAAGAATTTACAACAACACTTATAATGAGTTGCGAAAGTTATTATGACTAATTACCTTTTTATAATGTGATAAGGAATTAAGCCTTTAAAATGAAACTAATTATTTTGCATATTTTGTATCTGTTTTCTTGGGAGAATGTTTTCACTTAATGTTTATATGGTGCGTAGAAACCGTCAAAATTCAGTTTATATCTCTTACCTCAAGGCCTGTTTACACGAACGCTTGGATACGTATACTCGTATTTCTTTCTTGGCTGTAGAATATCCAGAACAAATTTGAACCAAATCCCAGATTTCCACACTGTAGCCTCCCCTGGTCAGAACGTGTTAGTTACTGAGAAATAGAAACTTCATTGTAAGTAGGTACGTACTCTTTTTTTTTTCAGTCCTTGGTATGAGCCTCTATCGGGGCTCTTGTTAAGACATAGATAAGCTGTGGGAGTCCTGAAATACCTACCCATGTGAGCAAAATTCGCAGAAAATTTAAATGTGCCGTGACGGGGGACTTAAATGTGCGCATATATGGCATATGTATGGTATCTTGTGGAGGGTCTTTGAAAGACCATGGTATTCATTTCGATTTTAGGCAATCTTGTAGAAGGTTTTTGAAACATCAAAAATTCCTCACAAAATGGTGCCGCATGCGCATATTTAAATCTTTCAACAAATGAGGACATCACTGAGACATCAAGTACTGTCTGGGTTGAGGAGAATCTTAAATTTGAAGCCAAGGTGCATTGTGAAGATTTTAATAACTTTCTTGTTAACCACATCTAGGTCACGAATCTTCAAAAATTACTTTGTTTATGAATCAACTATCAATTTATTCATTCTGAATCTCTGTTTTATTATAACATTTACGAAAAAACATCATTTAGCCCATTTTTCGAAAAGAACTGTTCTTTTTTTTCCTTTGTCTTATTATACGCTTTTTTCTATTCAATTTCAAATAGGGAATTATCACAACGTGGAAACAATTTCGTAAACAGAAATATTCCGAGCTTCTGTGTACGGGTCTTTATCGGAAACCCACTTCCGTGGAACTTGGCGATTCTCTCTGCCGTTTCTCGAAAGTTACGACTCTTCCATTTTTCCTTCGTCTGCACGAGACAATCCTCTTCCTGTTGTTCCTTTTTCTTCATGGTTCACGTGAAAAGACGGACTGTCCTTCCATTGAAACTTATTGCATTTGTAGAGGTTTATGCATGTTTCGAAACTTCACGACCCCGAGATACGAGAATACATTTGAAAATAATTCCTTCAAACAATCCGGTTCTTTTTGAAATCGATTTCTATAGAGCAATGACATTAATATGATTATTCATTCATATGTTTTTACTCAGAATAAAAAAAATGAATACCCCTTGGAAGCTAACAATTCAAGGAATTAATTTCGATTTACGATATTTGATTGATTTATATACGTTTAGAGAGAAATAATACATATAATTCAGCACAATTATAAGATCAAACGTATTTATATTAAAGAAAAATATATTCAGAAAAATATATTCCTCTCATTTAAACACTTCGTTCATTATTTTTGATAAATTCTTTGGTGCACACAAATTTCCATCCGTTCACATTCCTGTATAGCATTTCTACGGGTGTTTTATTTTCTTTCTTACTAATACTTATATTATACATGGTGAACCCCAGGTTAAACGTCATTAATTTTGATATGTTATAGAACAACAAAAATAAAGCAGATTTTCATAAGAAAATGTGTTTCAAAAATGTTCTTATGAAAGTCTATTTTATTTTTGTTGTTCTATAACATATCAAAATTAATGACGTTTAACCTGGTTCACCCTGTATATACTAGAGGATTTTCATTATTATTTTTTATTTTAAGATCACTGTAATAGAATTAACACTAGAACTACCGAATGGTCGCGCTTTATAAGAGGGTCGTTTTGGCGGGTGATTATTTCGTTATCCGTGGATTTTTCGTCCACACTGCTATAGAACTTTTTTGTAGACCAAAATGTGCTCTACAAAAAAGTGTTCTACCAATTTTGACAAAAACTTCACGAGTTACGAAATAATTGAGGTTGAATGGAACTCTGAATAAGACACCGGTCAAATTGACCGGTTGTGGTAGTTCTAGTGTTAAAAGACTTAACTCTTTTGAAAGGTCTACACAAAATGTTCCATGACAAAACTTTGATTACAAAAAATTTCTTTAAATACAAACGAATTTTGTTAAATGTTTAATATTGTGATTTATTTATAGTAAATTTTCTTAAAATCTTCTACGTGTAGAGTAGTGGATTCGTTAATAAAATCTTTAAAAAAGAGATTAGACACATGTGGGGGTTATTAAATCCGTGGTAAACAGCAACAACCAACGGCTTGGCAACTTTAGAGAGTATATAATTTTCTTCTAATATCGGGTACAATTGACATTTCGAACTTTTCGCCAGGGGTGGTCCATCTATGTTTACATTAATATTGATATTATTAGACATTTATTTATATCAACAGTTCTCAACATGTCCGTTAGTGCCTTCATTAATCAATAGTAGAAATACTTTTCGAGTGGAATGTCGCGAAGGATTGTAGTTTTCAGTGTGTAGGGCTCTACTATTTCAAAACCTTTCAATATCTTCAATAACGAACCATCTACTTTATATGTGACATTATGCTGACAAACCTACTGTGTTAATTTTTTTTCAAGTTCCTCCCGTCATAACTATCTTTAGTGTCTCTTACTACTCTGTTCTCCTTCTTGTTGCACTTCACAGTTGTCCGCAGCTACAAGATTGTCATCACTACTGGCATTTCCATCATTAAACTTTCAATAGACATCCTATTTCCTATATCATCTTCATTAGTTTCATTTTCAGGAAGATTATGTCGCAAGGATTTGCACACTTTCCGCGTCCTTTTATTCTTCTGGTTCGAAGATACGTTCATTACTTCCGCTCAGTCATCTTTTAAACTGCAAGTACTAGACTTTTTAGAGGGGAAAGAAAAATTTATTAACACGTTCCGTACCGCGTGGGGCGTATACGATCCACGCTGAACTTTCCGTTCAGGCCATTTGGAATTCTCATTGAAAAGCGAAGAATTTGTGAAATGAAACTTCTATGGGCGCCTTGGGTATGCATCTGTTTGCCCGCAATCTCCTATGTAACGAAAAACCCGACACCATAACTCATCACGGTCGCAGGAGAGGGAATAAGCTATGGCGTAGCTCAGAATGTACGTGCACATCACAGCCTTCCCCCTCTCCTTCAAACTGGCCGAAGTGAGGCAACCGTTTAGTTAAGTGACTATGATGACTCATCACCGCCACTGGGGAATTCGTGCGTACGAATTGCGTATCGGTAATGTCACTTATAACAGAAATGTAATAGAATAATGGCGAGTAATTTCCATTATTCATAAATTCACGATTTCGAGGCTAGATGCTTCGATCTCCCGAATTGACACCAACTCTAACTACCGACTCGACTTCTACCGGTATAAATGACTCGAGTACCGACTAAGCCTGGCCGAAGGTAAATTTCAAGGTCCCTGCAACTGACCAGTTCTGCGCGGGACTTTCTGTATACAGCTGGCTTGAGACCAGTGTGGCATCTCCGTCACTGTGCGTAGCTTCAACTATCGCCTTTCCTCTCCGAAGTAATCAGTTTTCTTCAGTAGTAAATTTTTCAGTGATGTTTCGATAAGCGTGTGCTGTTGACGTAATTGCAGTCCCGTATCTTTCTCAGAAACTTTCATTACAATAATTATGTACGCCGTTTCCTACCGCTATTACTATCGCAATTTAAATGCTTTTCCAATTTAACATTAAGCTCGTCATTAGGTATAATAGCAAGGTGATACGGCGCCACAAACAAAGGTTACCAATGTACTTATAATCCCACATCCTTCGCGGAAGGCCAATTACCGGATGGATTGGAATAAGTCACCTTCCGCAGTGGCCACTCATAAATACCGCTCTATGCATTAAGTCAACTTTGTAAAGGGGAGAAATAACAAATTCAATAGGTGACCATTCCGGTAAACCTGATCCGCGGCGACAGCGCTGTTGTCGTTCTAACGAACTACTGGAATGAACATGCCGCGAGACACTACCGTGTCTCTTGATACCTGGCTTATCAGGTACAGAGGATCGCTTCAACATTCCGCGTAGCCTGAACTCTCGTTATGACTAAGGATAAGCAACGGTACCCTTGCTCGCTAACCGGGACGCGGAAACTAGCCGATCGGGGCACACCGCATCAACCCCCACTAGTTACACCATCATTCTCATTCAACCAATCAGAATTCTCAATTTTCACTGTGTGGTACACTTCAAACGCCCCAACTTTCGAGCGGCAGGAGTGGCTGTATACGAAAATACTGCAAATACTACGAATATTGTCACTCCTCATTTAACTGTACAACAAACTAACACATTATCTGTGAATACATCAGCAATCGGCGATATATGTGCTGCGAAATGTTTCATGGAAAATCAGCAGAAAGTTTTAATGGTTGTCATATATATATATATATATCTCCAAACCACTCAGTAGTTTGGCAGCAAAAGCCTAGAGTAGCACAAATATAATAAAATTCCTTCATCGCTCTCTGGTTGTATACACTGTGGATATCGCACCCCTGGTTGATCCCGAACTTAGCAGGATACCTATGATTCTTAGTGGGGATTTCAATACGAATTTCTCATCACCTCAGTCCCAGCCATTAATTGACTATCTGCACGATAAACTTCAGTTACGCATGACAAACAACCGTACGGAACCTTGAACAAGAGCAGGAACGACTATCGACGCAGTGTTTGCTAGATTTTTAGACCGTCTACAATCAAGAATTTTCGTTTCCTATTTCAGTTACCAGAAACCAATTATTAATTTTCTAGACGATGGGGAAATGGAGATAGAATAAATGATTTCTTATATTAACGGGGCTACATTGTTTAATATTATTACCTTACATCCCCATGCATTACCCAAACATCGATCACCCCTCTTTATGGTACTCACGAAGTTTTACTTCTACCGCGCAGCTCTCTACGCACTCGTTTTAAAAAAATTTATTGTAGAGTCAAATATAGGCACCTTACATCATGTATACCGCGTTAATAAAAAATTAAATTTTGTATTGTTATTAATAATAATAACAATAAAAATTAATTTATTGCTTTGTTGTCTAATGCATATTAAAATGTATAACCTTTTCTTGCTAATTATGACTTTGTACTGTTGGAAAATTATAAGAAATACGTCAAAAACGAGTTTATTTAATCGTAAAAGCGTGGGTCGTATACGCCCCACGCGGCCTAAACGGAAAGTCTTCAAAGATCGGTCCGGCACGGAACGTGTTAACTACTCAGTAGACACAATTATATAACTTCAAGTTAATATTAACAGAACTCAATGTAACGAGTTAGATTGTTTGTTAGTTTCTCGTTACTAACCTGAAAGTTATAATTTTTATTCAGTAGGTACAAGCTAGATGTTAGGTAACATAAAGCTGGGATGTTAATCATATTATGTAATGCGATGTTAATAATACTGGGATAATAATAATACTATATAATGTACATGAATATAACGATAATGTTATTCGAAATTATATTAAATAATGATACACCTATCACATGATTGTTAAAAGAAAAGGGAAGCATACCAAATTACGTATCATTCTCTCTCTCTACGAGTATATTATCTTTATATCGTCTATTGGGGATTTAAAGTAGAAAGCAAAGCTTTACATAAGTACATAAGCTATGGTTACGCGCTCGCTTGAATGTTAAATGAGATGACAATTACCTCGTAATTATAATTTTAAGAGTTCGGAAAGTGCTACATTGTTGTGAGGTGATAGCGTTATATTGTCCTGTTCTAGTCCAAGTTAATAATGATTGGCTATGTTTTCTATTTGCTGGTTAAAGTTAATGAATGAGATGCATATGCATCTCAAACTCACGGATGCCATTTCTCAAATAACATTCTGACGTCTATGTCTAGAAACTTTTTAGTTTTCTTTTGGAAGATATCCCAAAGCTATTATTTACGAGAGGCTTCTGAAGTAAAGATCCTGAAGACCTCTTTATATCAATACCTCATATAAGACAGCTTTTGGCCATCATTATAAAGAGTTCCTAATAAGATCTTGAGATATCAAAAAACCCTTTGAAAAGTTCCCCTGACAAGCCTGTTTTTTCAGGTTCCTATTATATAATAAATTGACATTTTCAACGTTGTCCTCTTACACCGAGAATTTCGTGTTGTTAATTTTTGATAGATGGTAACAGTAAAACAGAGTAGATGCATGAAGAACTGTGTAGTGATTTGGTTAAGTGTCAATTTTTAAACATGACTCTTTGAGAAAACATATTGATTCACATTGAATAGTTATTCGACGAAATAATATTTTGAACTCATTATGACATCGCAAAATATCATCTATATAAATAAAAATATAACTGTTCGTTTGTGGTCGTCCTAAGATCTCCGAAAGTTCTTTACCGATTGGTTTGAAATTTTGACACACAAGGTTGCAGTCGGATACGCGAGCGTGTTTTAGTATATTTACAATTTATATACCTACTCCCTTAACGGAGTAAATAAATAAAAATATAAAAGAGAGCCCGCTATAACGAGGCGGCGGGCCGTTGCTAAGGGCTGTAAACTATGTAGGTTGTAAAAAGAGGACGGGCGTGAGCACTGAGAAAACATTCAGTCATTCAGGAGCCGCGGAGATAACAGATCGATCGAGAATAAACTGTTTTCGCTGTTTTCGATATCCTTCATCCTTGATTTCCCATATATAAGCCGGAACTAAATGCGCGTCAACCAATTGAGATAATGAAGTGTACCGGAACATACAGGGTCTTCAAAAAGTCCCGGTACGGCTGATTATCTCAGCGGGAAATCATTTTAGAGAAAAATATTTAATGCAAAATTTTTAGGATTTTTCCCTGGCTACCCAATGGTCATATTGGATTTGACCTTGACCATGACTTTCAAGGTCATATCAAGGTCAAATTGATCTTTTTAAATGCGAACCCCTATTTTTGATACCGGAAATGAAAAGAGCGAGAAATTTCACATTCTAATATGTCCTTGACCATTTTTTTCAAGTGACCTTTATGGTCAGCGGAGCACAGTGGGAAATTTCCTTGAATTAGAAGGACATCATTCTTAATGGCTTATTCAACTTAAGCCAAATTCGGTATAGGAGGTTTTTTGGGTCGCTGATCACGAATCTGAAGTCAGATTTCAATAATTCAAGATGGTGGATCCAATATGGCGGACGAGATTTTCGAAAATTGACGGATTCGTGCCAAATTTCGTATAAGTGGGTTTTTGGGTCGCTGATCACGAATCTGAAATCAGATTTGAAAAATTCAAAATTTTCCAAATTTGGCACGAATCTGTCAATTTTCGAAAATCTCGTCCGCCATATTGGATCCGCCATCTTGAATTTTTGAAACCTGACTCCAGGTTCGTGATCAGCGACCCAAAAAACCTCCTATATCGTATTTTATTTAAGTTGAATAAGCCATTAAGAATGTTGTCCTTCTAATTCAAGGAAATTTCCCACTGTGCTCCGCTGACCATAAAGGTCACATGAAAAAAATGGTCAAGGACATATTTGAATGTGAAATTTCCCGCTCTTTTCATTTCCGGTATCAAAAATAGGGGTTCGCATATACAAAGCTCAATTTCACCATTTTGTAGCCAGGGAAAAATCCTAAAAGTTTTGCATTAAACATTTTTCTCTCAAATGATTTCCCGCTGAGATAATCAGCCGTACCGGGACTTTTTGAAGACCCTGTATATAGTGCATTTAGTGTGGCGTGCAAGCGCTCTAACTTGCAGTTAGACGGTTCGTCTCCATCCAGTCTCACTTGCTATCGTCAGGGACGACCGAAGCCCTACACCGTCAATTCAGAGTAGTGTATCGCATCTTATCTTATATGGTACGTATCTCCTTTACAGTCAGTGTAACTCATTGTAAATGACATTCTAAATCATCAAACCTGTATCTATAGTGAGTGCAGTGATAAATTATTTGAACTAACGGATAGGTTTAAATCCACCTTGCGGCACGTTATAGGTATACATTTAGGGAGGGAGGGGGGTGGGGGGCCTAACGGGTGGAAAAAACTCTATTTTTACGAATTTTTTTCAGAGCTATTGTTGAAGTAGATATATTTTAAAGTTTCGCAAGTTACAAAGCATCATTCGAACAACATTTTGTAATTTTTTTGTAGCAAAAATATTGAGAAATAAGCCGGTAACGAAGCATTTTCGAGGACGCCTTTTAGAAAAGATGATTTGCGGTGGACACTATATTTCAGCGTAGAATTATCTCAAATAAAGAAATCAAAGCAATTTAGTTATACAGATTTTTTTCTAGACCCCAACGTTTTCTTTTATTTTTTTCCATTTTTCAATTTTTGATGGTTGTTTGAAGTCAAGAGATTGCGATTTTTCACGAAAAAATCCGCCATTTGTTGCTGTAAACCCCCCTTAATGTAACAAAAAAAAAAGTTGGGATCTGGTATTTTATATGTAGAACGTGTGTACAAAATTTGAAAAGAATCGGTGCAGTAATTTTTAAATGACGATGTCCACAGGCTTTTAAAACTTGGTTTCGAGAAGAAAGCGTTTAAGGTTTCTCGAGCGGTACAGGGGCTTTTTCCCTGCTAAAAGTTAGTCCACTTAAGTACAGTAACACTCTAAAGTATGTTCTTCCTGCGATGTGGCGACACGTTTGACGTACAGTAGTATGTGTGTATTTGTGAGTTCAAAAATGGAGCCCAAAACATCTGGTCATGCATCTGTGCGTCATGCAACGTTGCCGCATTGACTTATCGGTTATAGGTTAAATTTATAAAGAACAATTAATAAAAAATAACGGGCTTCTTAATGAACGTGAAAATTGGTATAGATGATTTTAGTTCATTAAACTTGCTGTTCAAAAAACTTCAGAATTTTTTCACAATTTTTTCAGAAATATCGCGGTTTGTTGGTTATAACCCATAAGAACGTATGTTATTTTGTTATTCAAAAATCTTCGCAACGAGCTTCTTAAAAGACTTGAAAATTTAACTGAATTTTTCTTTACTTCAATCTACCGAATGCAATCATTTTCAAGCATTTCTCACTATTTTTAGTATAACGCTCGAGAAACCTTAAGGGGGGGGGGGGGAGGGTTAGACCCCTATAACGCGTGGAAAATAGGAAAATAGCTCTATTTTCACGAATTTTTTTTAGAGCTATTGTCGAAGTAGATATATTCTAATGTTTCGCATGTTACAAAGCATCATTCGAACAACATTTTGTAACTTTTTTGTAGAAAAATATTGAGAAATAAGCCGGTGATGAAGCATTTTCGAGGATGCCTTTTAGAAAAGATGATTTGCGGTGGACACTATATTTCAGCGCAGAATTATCTCAAATTAAACAATCAAAGCAATTTAGTTAAAACAGATGTTTGTCTAGACCCCTACGTTTTTCTTTAATTTTTTGTGCATTTTTAAATTTTTGGTGATTGTTTGAAGTAAAAATTGCGATTTTTCACGAAAAAATCCGTCATTTTGTTGCTGTATAACCTCCTTAATGTAACAAAAAAAGAAAAAGAAAAACGTATGGGTCTGGTATTTTATATGTAGAAAGTGTGTACAAAATTTGAAAAGAATCGGTGCAGTAGTTTTTAAATGACGATGTCCACGGACTTTTTAAACTTGGTTTCGAGAAACAAGCGTTTAAAGCGCCGAGTTGTTGCCGCTCCGCAGTATTAGAGGAGCGGAGACTTAAAGGTCTATGACTGAGAGTTTTGCTTCGATTGACTTGAAATTTGGACACAACATTCTTTAAATGTTTTACTATAAGAAAAGGCAATAAAAAATCGATTTTTGGAAAGTGTTAGACTCTACGTGTTACGCAATAGCGTCTTCGGGATTTACGACCACGAGGAGACCTCTAACCTTGAACGTATCGCAACCGAATATCTGGAGAGTGTGAAATAGTAAAGATTTATCTTCTGAGCGCTTTTGTTCGTTTGTTCAAAATCTGAAATCTCCGAAAGTTCTTCACCGATTGCTTCGAAATTTTGACACAACGTTGCACTTGAATACGCGCGTGTTTTTATATACCTGCTTTCATTCATCCAAATAATGCCTCGCAGAAGATCAAACTTAGGGCGTTATACTCGCAAAATGGAAGTAACGCAACGAGTAATTGCAAATCAAACTGAGGAAGAACGGGCATCAACGAACGAGCGAAAGAGACATAGAATGGCCCAAATACGTGCCGAGGAAGTAGCAGAGCAACAGAATGAACGCGACGGACTAAGAATGGCTGAAAGACGTCAACGAGAAACAGCAGATCAGCATCAAACACAACTCCGTGCTCAGCAATCACGCGATTACAATTGCCTTGCATTCCGTTACAACCCAGCTGACGATTATAGTTTGAACCGGCATATTCTCATCGGCCATATGACTGAAGTGTGTCCTTATTGCAAGACTCTGAAAGGACCCCGCACTATTTTAAGGTAAAATGGGTTTCATTCACGGAATCTAGAAACTATATAGACTTGTATGTTAGGTCATCCTGATCACAAAAATCCTTGGCATAAAAAATTCTACCGACAGGATTTCGAGATATCTGCCGCTGAAGTGAAAGAGTGCCCTATCAAAATAATTCTTGAATATGAGTTTCGGCAACCTATAATGGCGGAGCCAGACGTGTATGGTTTATATGTATGCCGTATTATACATATGTATATATGGATATGTATATATATATATAACTACTGGACCGTTGCCGCACTTTTGCGTCACCCTGTATATATATATATACATGTCCATATACATATGTATAATACGGCATACATATAAACCATTGTTTTTGAACGTCATTGGGTGTTAATACACGTCTGGCTGGGCCATTATAGGTTGCCGAAACTCATATTCAAGAATTATTTTGATAGGGCACTCTTTCACTTCATCGGCAGATATCGCGAAATCCTGTCGGTAGAATTTTTTATGTCAAGGATTTTTGTGATCAGGATGACCTAACATACAAGTCTATATAGTTTTTAGATTCCGTGAATGAAACCCATTTTACCTTAAAATAGTGCGGGGTCCTTTAATGAAGAAACGAAAGGAATGTGTTGCGCCGCCAGGAAAATTAAACTGCCTCAACTAGGAGAACCGCCAGAGCCATTAAAAACTTTGCTTGCCGGACATACCGCTGAATCAAAGTATTTCCTATCTAACATCAGGAAATACAGCTCATGCTTTCAAATGACGTCGTTCGGCGCATAAATCGTAACAGCTCAATTCATGCCAACTTTCAAAGTGAGAAGACAAATTTATCATAAAGCCGGCTCCCTGCTTCCGTTTCCAGATGATCAATATAAATTCCTACAAATGTACTTCATCGGTGATGGCAATGATGAATTGAATGCACGCTGCGGAATTTCTACCGGCATAAAAAGATCCATCATTTTCCAACTACAAGAGCTTCTTCACGAAAAGAAAACCATTTAGTGCGTTTGTTCAAAACAGCAATTGAGATGATGCCATCTAATACACACAAAATTGTTATACATGCTGACATAACGCCCGCTGGAGAACATGTGCAATACTCCACCTATAGACGAAGTGGCAACTGTTATAGACGCAGATCAATTCCAACATAGAGATATTGTTCTTCATCGGAGAAACGATCAATTGCCCAAAGTTGCAGAAACTCATCAATGCTACGATGCCCTCCAATATCCAATCATTTTTTGGGATAGTGCCGATGGATATCACTTCAACGTTAAGATGATAAATCCAGTCAGTGGCGAAGAAACAAATAAGAAATTCAGCGCAATGAACTATTATTCATACCGATTAATGATTCGAGAGAGTGAAAACGATCACATTTTGAAATGCCGTCAATTATTTCACCAATCATCAATTCAATTATTTCATCGTAGATATGTATGCAAAAATCGAAACAGAACATTTGATATTCATCCGTTTGAATCTTACCAAGCTTTTCTCTGAGGAATACGTTCATTTTCGAGATGCAGTTTTAAATGACGGTAATACAACTAACGTTGGAACAATAATGATTTTGCCATCTTCATATACAGACAGTCCACGTCATATGCATGAGGACGCTCAAGATGCAATTGCGTATGTTCGTCACTACGGGCGTCCAGACCTATTCATTACATTCACATGCAATCCAGCGTGAGACGATATACAATAGCTCTTACTTCCTGGGCAATCGCCGGTGGATAGGCACGACATCACAGCATGTGTTTTCAAACAGAAGCTGAAATCGCTGAGGAATTTCATAGTAAAACATGAAGTGTTTGGGTCTGTGCGCTGCTAGATGTACTCAGTGGAATGGCAAAAGAGAGGATTGCCACACGCACATATACTAATCTGGTTCTATAACAAAATTACTTCTAACGAAATCGACGATGTGATATGCGCTGAAATACCCGATGCCGACATCGATAAGAATTTGCATGAAGTTGTGACGAAAGGTACACTGAATCCAAATTCACCATGCATGATAGACGGAAAATACTCTAAGCGATATCCTCGAGCATTAGTATCCAACACCGGTATTAGATAACCGGTGGGTTGTTTCATATTCGCCTTTGCTATCAAAAACATACAAAGCGCACATAAATGTGGAATACTGTAACTCCATTAAATTAATAAAATACATTTGTAAATATGTGAATAAAGGCAGCGACATGGCAGTTTTTGAAGTGCAACCAGAAAGAAGTGATAGGAATGCGGTCATACATATCGATGAAATCGCATATTATCAGGCTGGAAGATACATAAGTAGCAATGAAGCTGTGTATGGCGAATTCTTTCATTTCCCATAGATGAACGAAATCCAGTTGTTGTTTACTTATTGTTAGCAGTATATCTAGAAAATGGACAACGCGTATATTTCACAGCTGCAAATGTGCAACAAATATCCCAGAATCCGCCGGCTACAATGTTAACTGCTTTCTTCACGTTATCTCAAAATAACGCGTTTGCGAAAACACTACTGTATTCGGAAGTGACTACATATTAAACATGGAATGCGAGTAGAAAATCATTTGAACGACGTAAACGAGGAGAGCGAGTCGACGGACAACCTGGTATATTCAAAGAAACTACGATAGGCAGACTGTATACCGTGCATCCCAATCAAGATGAATGCTTCTTTCTTCGCATGCTTTTGGTAAATGTGCCCGGTCCAACGTCTTTCCAGCAATTGAGAATTTATTGTCAATGGCGTTACACATGCCACTTTTTGCAGTGCATGTCAAGCTTTGAATCTATTGGAGAACGACCGACTCTGAGATGTATGCATTAATGACGCGTGCCGCACGTCATATCCAAATCAAATTCGTGTATTGTTTGCAATCATATTGACCGCCTGCTTTCCTTCATCTCCGACAGTTATGGAAGAAATATAAATCGCACATGTGGCTGAAGTTATTTTCCGTCGAATATGCCAGGAAAATTCAAATACAGTCAACTCTCGTTAAAAGGCCGGTGGACGGGCTGTAGGAGAGGCGCATTCTGAGAAATGGCCTTCCCCCACTCTTTGCGTCACTCCCCTCAAACGATTTCTTACTTTCGTTTCGCTCGATAATAGTCCGCTACGAATTTTCGTATTTGGCGTTCGCGGCAAGCCTGGAATCGCAGAGGTGCCACCAAATGTAAATCAAATTCAATGTTCACGCATCAGGTGAGAAATTAGAGGTTAGAAAATTTAATGTTGTATTCTAAATGAAATGATATTTATAAATGGAATGATTCGTTTATTGAGCAAAGCGTTCACATACTATTCTACCCTTTCCCCATTCCATTGTATATTACTTTTTTATACCAATAAACCGTGGTTCTAGAATAAACTAATTATCCAAACTTCTAAAAGATTTCGTACGGAATTTTCTTTCAAATGTTGTATTCATAAATGAAATGATATTTATAAATGGAATGATTTGTTTATTGAGCAAAACGTTCACGTGCTATTCTACCCTTTCCCCATTCCATTGTATATTACTTTTTTATACCAATAAATCGTAGTTCTTGAAGGAACTCAAGGGAAGGAGATTTCATTCGAAATTCATTCATTTCATTTCATTAAAAAAATTCATCATTTTTTTCATTTTTTTTTCATTTTCTTTCTATATTCATAAATAAAATGATTCGTTCATTGAACAAAACGTTCGCATATATTTGAGCACCATCAACAAAGCTCAGGGCCAATCTTTAGAATTATGCGGTTTAGATCTAGATACGGATTGCTTCTCACGTGGACATTTACATTTTTATAGTGGATGTGGACGTGGATAGTTACATTTATATTTACATACAGACTGAGCCACAGCAATGCGTGGCAGGGTACAGCTACTTAAATAATAAATTGCTACTCGCTCAAAATGCCACAGATGTACGAATATGGTAAGCAAAGAAGTATTATGTAGTATGACGAGGTGTAACGTAACCCACTTACACTCGCTAAAGCTAGAGACGTATGCAACGTCACGAAGCGGTCACGATCCAGAGTGAATTGAAACCTCGAAAGGAAAGGACGAGCTACGTTAACGAGGATAGTTTCAAAGCGATTCGAATAATGACATTGTCACGAACCCGCATCGCCATGGCTCGCAGAGGTGAATGTATACCGCTTACCAATTTTCGGGGAGTGTGTGCACTTTTGATGGAGGTATGATTCAATCAACGGATTCTGGGCGCACGTAGGAATGACGCAAATCAAGTTAAGCCAATAACAATCGGCACTGTTTTAAATTAGCCTCTCCGGTGAACGGATGAGTGGTCCAGGACTGAGTACGGCACCTAGCTGTAGTCGAGTGAACGAATTTCGTTAGCTGTGTCAGCTGAAGTAACCTTGTTACCGCTATCGCTGTAATCATATTTTATCCTGCAAGACCACCGCCCCGAATGAGATTACGTCACGGTGAAAAAACCACACCCGCGGGGCTTGCTTTGACTCTCATTTACATCGACATTATGCATTCAGCCCTCACGACCGTCCGTTAACCTAACAATCGTTGATCCAGCAACCTCGTACTCGGGAGATCTGCTTCTTGCGAAATGAGATCGCGCCGACGAATCTCACACCTTCCTTTCGAAGAAATTCCATTCAACCAGTAGAAATCGGATTCGATATTTAACCATTGAATCCAATTTTGGTGAATTGATTCAATTTCTTTTCATAGGGCTGTATCTAGGTACACAAACACCAACCTACGCCATTCATGAAATCCACAATGATAAAAGCCTGATTAAGATAACTGTAACTTTCCTGCTGGAAAAAACTTTAAGTTACGATAATACATAATCAAATAGCAAATAAATTAACTGTTTATGTTCTAAACAAATATTATCGAGTAAAGAAAAATTGAAAAAATTTGGTTCCGCCTCGGAATAGGGAGGGGTTCGGACCAAAAATATTTTATATTATTTCTCTGTGGAAACTATTATGCATGTGTAAGTAACCATGTACGTGAAAGAATTTAAAAAAAAAAATAAAATTTACTACTTCAAATTGCACATTGTAACTCCGGCGATAACGTTAGGGACGAGAACGTTTTCTTATTGGTCACTTGCCAGACACAAGCTCCGCCTTCTCCTGGGGAGCAGTGCAGGCATATAGCGCGAACGTGATTTAACTATCTGGCTCTCTTAGATCGGCAAATGTTTCGGGGGTGAATCAGCGATGGTCAGAAGGGAAAAGATCTAAGCTTCTATTTGAGGAAAGTCTTATTGTTGAGGCAGATGAAGTTGATAAAAACAATAAGATTGACGTAAATTCCCTAAAAGATTCTGAAGTAAAGAAACTTCGACGAAGTGCACGTACTTAAGATTTGCCTAACGTATCATATGATGAAGATTACTGTTGAATATTAATTTTTTATAAATTTAATCACGATACTATCAATTTTTATTTAACCTTATTAGAATATAAGAGTAATTTGTATCTACAAACTTATGTATGTATCAGCATAGATTTAAGATTGAATGATAATGATTACTTGGTCTGTTTAAGGTCTTCTTTTGGGGTTTTTCCTTAATCCGTAGCAACAAATGTTGGACTATTGTTATGTTCCTCAAAAGCAAATTATAATAGATAAGAAAACTTCTACATTAATTTAATCGATTACTTCTTGAATGAGAGTATTGAAATAAGCAAAAACTGCTCGATGTTAGATATTTATAATCCTAAGTAAACCCTTTCGCTCATGGTGACCACAAATGTGGACACGTGGATTAATGTATATATAAGGTCATAAATTAGAATTTTTTGACCGTTTGTTCACAAGAAGTATATTCGTGGACATTGTAACGAACGTATAAGGCATATATCGCCATACGAATTAAAAATTAAATTTATAAATAAACTAAAATAATTAAATTTATGCCAAAAAATTTTTTTATTAAAAAAATTAAAATTTAAAGCATCGAAGAACTGGAATATACATTATCAATTGTATGGCTGTAAAAATAAAAATTCGTGAGTGAAAGGGTTAAGAATATGATTTATTATCGCAAAGGAAAGGTAAGAGAGAGAGAGAGAGAGGGTACAGATTTATAACTCTACCCTTGCTAAAAAGTTTCCAATACTTTACAACCGGAAAAAACCCGGCGGACCTAGCGGCCCAGATGAGCATTGTGATGTGTAGCTTGATACAGAGTGATTTCTGGTCACTCTGTCCCTTCTAAACGGGCTTTGCAGCGTCTACTAAATAAGAAATAGTTAGTTCCGAGACAGCAACAACGAAGTGTATGTGATTTTTCGACGTGTGGACGTTAAAACCCGCGCTGAAGCCACTACTACTTAATACGTACTGCTGGCTGTTGCATTTTCTACGGTAAATCTACTCGTTGCGAGCATAGTTTAGACGTTGTGGCGGGGGTGTCTGGCAGCTGACGTCACGCAACGTAGCCTCGTGTCAATTCATGATTTTTAAATATTTATAGCACGATTAACTCTTAATATTTTGCGCTACAACTTCGGTTAACGTTTTTGTGACCCAAGCTCTATCGATTTTCATAAAAAAAAAATTACCGAACCTCCCTAAATTGAGCGTATATCTTTTCATCATGAGCGGTCATCCATTCAACTACTACCGCGCTTTTTGCTGCTTAACTTCGTTGATCGGCCGGTGTACTTGAGTCCTCATCTACTGCACGCTCCTGTATTAGACATGAGATAAATTTTAAATTATAAAGGAGAGATGCGTTCGAAAGATAAAATTCTTCAAGTTTCTTTGAGTTGTCAACCATGCATGCACTGTTTGTGGCTTCATTACAATTATTTATAAATTAAAGTATAGGGGGAGGCCGGGCAAAGTGGATATGTCGGGCAAATCGAATAATCATATTATTAATTGACATGATCTCCTGACTGCACCGCTGCCTGCTGTATCGAGAGTACCATCTCGTAGTTAGTTAGAAAACAAATGAATAGCGGATTAGATTGGAGACATTGTCGATATACAATAAGAAAATCGTAACACGTCGATCCGTTGAGATTTTGTCGCAGTAAGTTTATTAACTATTGAGTATCAAACACTATTTATTCTATAAAATAAAATACATAAGAATATTGTACGTTCAATGAAGCACATCTTTTATCAAATGTATCTCCCTATGCTAAACAATTGAATAGCGGATGAGGTTGGAGATGTTTTTAACATACAATGAGAAAATCGTAACAATCTGGTCTTTTGAAATTTTGTCGCAGTAAGTTTATTACCTAATTTATAAATATTAAATACTACTGATTCTATAAAATAAAAAACATAATAATATTATATGTTCAATGAAACACATTTTTTATCAAATGTGTCTACCTCCTAACCTTAGTACTTACCATATAACATATCGATACGTCAAAAAAGTCATGTCCGGGCAAAGTGAAAATGAGGTAAATTGAATAGCGCGATATGTTTATTAGTTGATGTATAAGTATAAAAGAAAGATTAGTCAAGGATAGCGGCTAATATGGGGGACTAAAATTCGTAAAAGTGATATGATTTTTACTAAGGTTGAATGACGACTTTCGTAGGGTAAAACCCCCAGTGATTGGAACTTTAAGCAGATGAAAATGTCCAGTTATTGGCATATTTTTGTTTCTCTCTATCTAATGCAGCCATAATCGAAAAGTGCCAATAACTGGGTCACTGCCGACTATTGGGTCCTTTACCCTAATTAATAAATCATTGCAAATCCCTCGTATTCAAATGATGGAAGAATTTTAAGAATATATTCACCTTCCTACCTGGGCAAAGTGAGTAATATGGAAAGTTTCACAAAATATTAAATAACTATTAATTCGAAACATCTTCTAGATCTCTAATGTTTCTTTCACAATTCTACTATATATAATATGACATTATAAGCTTTGAAATACATAAAATAATGAATATAATAGTCGCAGTAGCTCTTCTCTCTTACCATATCTACTTTGCCCGGTCTTCCCCTATTTTTCTAATCAAGTTTTGAACTTAATTTAATCTCTGTATTATAATCTGCATTATTCCTAGTTCTATGCATTGTTCTTTTTTCACAATAATTCGATCAATAACAAATGTTGAACTGTGCTGAGGGTTATCTTCCAAAATAAAGTTGAAGTTCAGTTTAAAACGAGTTTTTAGCCTAAAAGTATACCGTAACAAAACTGATATTAATTTTGTACAATATATGAAGTTTGCATAATTCAATCTCAGTAGCTTGGAAGTTTCTAGCATAATAAATAAAATAGAAAGAAATATCTGGAAACAGAATTGCTATGGAAGTACTATAGACTATTGAATTTTGATCACCAGTTCTAGAAAGGTCCCGATGAAATTTTGCGAAGAGATAGAAAAACAATGAAATCGTATAGGAATTTTATAGTCCCCAAACCCTCATACGATAAACATATAGGAAAGCTATTAAATTCGAAAAGAATTTGAATAGTTTCCTATCGCAGTCTATCGTTTTTTCGAGAGGAGGGATGTTATTATTTTTCAAATTAGAAATTTTTCTTATAATTTGTACAAATGCTCGCATACACTAAATGTCGATTCGGAAATTTTTTCCGAGAGTTTTCTCTCCAGTTTTATAGACCTAAGAAAACCATAAAACTTTTATTTAAAAATTTTCCCGATATTTTTCAACGTTCGTGAGATATTCCCGTAAAAGGAAGGAATCTGGATTTTTTCAAGGGGAGATTTCACCCCTTAACCGTATGATATGGTACCAATGAACAGTATTTTTGTATTAAGATCAAACTACTCTACATTCACACCAAGTGGCTGAGTTTTCTGAATTTCCGGGTTTCCTAACTCCCCTTGTAAGAAACAACATTGAAAAATAAACGTAGGCCCTTCAACGAGTCTAGCTTGCAAGGCAAGACCAGTATTGTTCTTTAATTTACTCATAAGGAATCTATATAATTTCGAAGATACGCTGAGAAAAATGATGTTTTAAAATGTAGCAATCGGTTTCAAGAAGTATGGGGAAAAAACTCCAGATAAGAAATCTAGTGATATTGCAGTTCGGTTAAATACTACACTGTGTCAAATTTACTTCTGTCAGACGTAAATTTAAATCATATACAGTATATACATATATGTACGTCCTATACAGTATAGTACACGTACGAGTATTTAACTGAATTCATATCTGTTTCATCACTATATTTCTTAGCTGGAGCTATACTTTCTGGGATTAATTGCTACAATTTGAAACGCTCTTTTTTACTGTTAGGTAATAACTAGCTAATAACCTAGAAAAAAGAAGATTTTTAGTGATATTACATTTCAAATAAAACGGTAAAAGTATTGCAACCATCTTCTGTCGGGCTATCTGTTATATAGTTCTGTGTTTAATCCCAGTAATATTAATGCTCCTAAACCAGGAAAATTAAATTCATTGTCAATGTAGGTATTTCTTTTGTCAATTGAAAGTGTTGCCGAAATACACTTAATTGTGGAAAAATGGAATAGAAAAAATGACTGCATTTTATTTCACCGCACTTATTACCGATTCAATACAAAATTCTTCTCAGGATGATTTGTTTCCCTTAAAAAGCCGATTGTAAGCGCTCCGCCAGTATTTTTGTGACGTAGTATCCGACATTTATAATTATTAATATTTAAGAATAGTAATATACTGGATAAAAATCACCTCTACTCACAATTCGAGCGAAAAAGTCAAAATACTAGAGTGTGGAAGAATTTTAATACAGTAGACTCTCGATTATCCGAGGTAATTGGGACCGAGGGTACCTCGGTTAAAAATAAAACTCGGATAATCCGAAGTTCTTTTAAATTGCTCGTGGATGACGAAGAAAAATCCAAAAGGTACATTATACAGTTTTATATTTACTTACATATGTATTTTATCTTACAAAGAAGTCTTTGATGGAATTTTGAGTTAATTTTTTGCCTCTCTTGGAAGCGGCAATGTTGCGCCAACGTTGGAGAAACAGTAGATCATGCGGCGAGAGAGCTCTCGGTTAATCCGGAGCCACGGTTAACCGGGACTCGGATAACCGCGAGTCTCCTGTACTACTGATCTAAAATATTTTGTGGTAACAATATTTAAGAGCCTTTAATCGCGTATTTGTAGAATAACGTTATTTATAGGAAGATGATAAAATACTAACAAATCACGTTACTAGGGCGAAAGTTTCTATCCCATATAAAAAAGCTTGTTATTACAGTAGGACCAATACTTAGTCAATCTATAGTTACAAATCATGGATCAAAAACTGACCGCCTAGCGTCAGCTTAACCTTCCTAAGTCACTCATTTCGACTATACACAGAGGTTGTGTTTGGGTCAAAAATGACCCACATATATAATAACACGTTCGTTACTATTTATTGCTCCATTTTTTAATACACTGGTATTGATTACTTACTTCTAAATACTGGATACGTATTTGAATGAAAAAATATTGCTTTTCGAATATTAACGTACATAAAATTATTTTTTTTAGAACGCTTACGAGGGGAGACCCAAAAATAACCGGAATCGTAATGCTGCACATCATGTACTTAGTACAAAGTTGCGCTGCCAGGGAATTGTTGTAGGACTTCTCCTGATTCAGTCTACCAAATGGCGTGGGTAACGCCACGGGCGCACAATGCCACGCGCGGGCAGTCGGGTAGACAATGACGCGCGCGATTTCTCTGCCAGTTCTACGTGTTTGCTGTTAGTGCATGCGTGATGCGAAGAAGTGGCTGGTTCTCACGAGCAACGTCTAGCTGTGAAATTTTGTTTTTTACTCGGCAAGAATGCAGCAGAAACTATTGTGATGCAAACAGCTTACGAAGAACATGCTTTTAGTAAAACTCAAGTGTACGAATGGTTTTCTCGGTTTAAAATGGGAGAAATGGCCATTGAAGATCAGCCCTGTCCCAGTCGTCCTTAAACTCCTCGAACTGAGGATAAAATTGCCAAAATCCATAATCTTATTAATGAAAATCGACGCAGAACAAAATTTGTGCCCAAACTTCTCACCGTAGATCAAAAGGATCGTCGTGTTCAAGCCTGTCGTGAAATGAAGGATGCATTCAAAGACGATCCAAATAATTTTTTTCAACAAAATCATTACAGGTGCTGAGTCATAGTGCTATGCGTACGATTCAGAAAGTAAACAGTAGTCAAGTCAATGGAAGTCAGCGAAGTAAAATTGAATGTCACGACGGCGCTAGCAGGTATCAAAGAGGATGAATTTAAAAGGTGCTTCCAACAATGGAATGAACGTTTGGACAAGAGCATTAGCGCTAATGGAGAGTACTTTGAAGGAGATTAATGTTGAGTTTGAAAAAAAATAAAGTACATATTTTTTATAAAGAAATTCCGGTTATTTTTGGGTCCCCCCTCGTACATCTAACTAGTTATGATTATGTCCTGTAATGTTGTTCGGTCGCCGCGCGGTATTAAATCGAACCTCCTCGGGGTTGTAAGGCCCGAGGACACTTTGTGTGACGCGACTGGTTTCCCGAAACTGCCGGAAGGTAACGTTTCAACCTATCGGCTAGTTAGTAAGGATGAGCAGAATGTACTGTGGGTCGCGATTCCGACTCGGCGAACTTGACGACTGCGAGATCGTTAGAGTTACGAACACCACACGTTGCTTGTTTGTTGTACATTGCTTGCAAAAGCGGCTGGGTCCGGCTTATATTAGCTGGCCCTTGGAAGCGGAGGGGGGTAGCGTCGCCCGACGCTACGCACCCTTATTGTCGAAGGAGGAAAGTCGGGGGCGCAGTCGATGACGCTGGGAACCTTCTGGAATCGGTAAGCGAAGGTACCGTAGCTAACGGTATCCGCGTGACGCATCCAACGTCCAAGAGTGCCGGACGCTCTTTCTCGATCGTGAGGAAGCGTCCGGTTACCCCGAAATGGTTAATCGTCGAGTCGGGATGCGCCAGGTATTAGGGGTCCCTCGTGGTCATCGACTGGGTTCGACGTTCCTACCTTCGAGGCTGTTTACTGTTAATCCTAAATATAGCGCGTACCGAAAGGAGCAATGCGCCGAATACCGCTACGCACCTGTCCTCCAGAAAAGTGCGAATTCGCGTTAGTAGCGATCGGTATCAATTGAAATAAGCCCTTTCCTTGAAGGCAGGAGTAACGGTAGACGGTTGAGTTTCCGATCGGTACGCTACTAAGCGTTCGGACGGAATATTCCAGGCTTACGGTATTCCGCGACGGAACAAATGTGCTACAGAAAAACCATTATGAGCACCTCAAGCACATATGTGTTTGCACTAGGTGACCCTTACAAATAAATTTTTGGCAACGGTGACATTTATAAAAAGATTTGGTGTCAGTTTTCTCGCATAAGTAGCAACGACCTCTTTTCTTCGCGCCTATAGACTGAGATGTAGAAGAAGAAGGTACCACTTGAGATTTAAATTTCAAGTTTAAAAGTTTTGACAAACTAAAAATGCACCCTGCTGCGTGAACGTTCGTTGAATAACTGATAGGATAATCGAAGAAAGAAGGAGGCGTCAAAGTCAAGCGCGAACAAGTTCGGATCTGCGAGCTGCTGTGAGCAGCAGCTCTACAACGAACAACATTGTTGCTGCTATGTAACTCACGCGAGTACTTTATTTTGCTCGTCCTATATATGTATAATAATAAGCATGTTATGATACGTTATTTAGTCTTATCAGTCTAAATACGAAATATGCGAAAATCGTCGCATAAAAGCATTGGGTCATTTTTGACCCGAATAACCTCCGTGTAACTATTTTTATCGTAAGTATTCCTGATCGATTTTTACAAATTAAAATCAGAATTTCTCTATAGACTATACAAATAAAGTCACTAATCCATAAGTATGTATCGTGTGCGGTCTTAGTGTTATTAACAAAATTAATATGCTGCGGGTCAGAAACGACCCCAGCGACTTAGGAAGGTTAAAGTAATGAGAATCAATAATAATCGGCCGTACTTGAGCCTATAATTATTAACCAATAGTTCACCAGAATATAACTTTGGTCGAAGAAATGAATGGTTGCTAACTTGCCCTATTAAAGTACCCTTTTTAAACACCAACATCCGCTCTAAAGATATTTAGAGCGATTATATAGCGATCGTTTTTCTTTATGTACTAACTGTAACTGTAACTTTATGTAACTGTGTCAATCGATAATAATATTCAACTGTCTTTTGCAAAGTCTAGTCGCTACATTTCCAAGCTCTGTTAAATAACGTATAAAAAGACGGATGCTCTTCGATTCTATTGTATCTTATCTGATTTTTTGACCATAAACAACAGTTTCAGTTTTTTCTTTGAAGGAATAAAGGATTGCGCTACTGTGATTATTTTAAAACTGTTAATAATTATTTTTAAAAATAATAAAAATGTGTATACAAGGTCCAGAAGTAGTAAAATAAAAATTTTTTTAAATTAAAAGCAGAATGACATATAAGATATGGTCAATACGTTTTTTCGCCAAGCAGTTTCTTAAAAATTACGAAAACTAATGCCATAAGGGCGTATCGATATACATACAAGTATAAGCCTAAGATCAATACGCCCTTATGGCATTAGTTTCCTTGATTTTTAAGGAAATGAATGCCAAAAGGGCGTATCGACTCTAACCTCTGCGCCCTTTTGCTTTCATGTTCCCAATTTTTTCCACTTTATTTATTCGTATTTAGACAGATTTGACTGAATCTACAAAATTTACATGCCCTTTTGTCTTTATGAAGGTACCCTTTGGTGCATACGTCCTTTTGGCATTAGTGACGCGAACTATTTTCCCTTTTTCACCAGTCATACATTCTCTTTGAAATTCAAGTCATTTGCGTATGCTGGTGCATACGAAATTTAATTAACCAAATTTCTTTTCATCTGTTGCAGGTATGTGCCTCATTTAGTCTTGAACTACGTCCGGAAAACATTGGGTAAGAACTCAATTTCGAAAGCATTCTCCCCGGTATTAGTTGGTGATTATACACTACGCAACAAAATTATCGCAACAACTTATTTTACTCTAAAAATTGTCAAACTTCGGAAGCCCGTAGCACAGCGAAAAATCATCGTATGCCTATCTTTTTTTTTAAATTAAAGCTTAAAATCTCAGCTTTACTATCCCAAAGTTTATTTTTCGATTTAAAGCACCGAGAGATTAAGAGACCCTGAAAATCAAGGTCATCTTTGGAACTTAAAAATTTGCGAAGTTTGCGCATTGACACGGAGTTACAAACATTTTTTTTTCAAATTCTGATCACAGGAAATGAAAGTTCAATTCTTTACCTCTAATTTAAAACAAAATTTTTACTTTCCGATTTTTCTACGCCATTCTACAGCGTTTTACTTGCAAATTTTTAAGTTTCAAAAGATGACCTTGATTTTCAGGGTCTCTTAATCTCTCGATGCTTTAAATCGAAAAATAAACTTTGGGATAGTAAAACTGAGATTTTAAGCTTTAATTTAAAAAAAAAAGATAGGGATACGAGATGATTTGTCGCTGTGCTACGGGCTTCCGAAGTTTAACAATTTTTAGAGTAAAATAAGTTGTTGCGATAATTTTGTTGCGTAGTGTATTTAAGATAGTCCGGTGAAAAAACTTTACCAACTTAATCACATTTTTTTTTTATTTTATTCAAAAATAAAACTAAATCTAACATTTTATGTCAGGTGAAAAAATTTATCTACCGTTTAGTATTAAAGACATTAACATTCGAGGCTTCTTGAAGAATCTCGGTAACTAAGAAGAAATACTAAGTTGGTTTAAAAACTAGGTAGTCCCTCGAAAATTGGAAACTTAATGGAAAGAAGAAAATGGTTAACATTAATGTAATAGAAGGAAGCCGGGCAAAGTGGATATACCGGGAAAAGCGAATAATACCGAAGTATTATTAATTAACATAAGCTCGTTACTGCCCGTTGCATCGAGAGTACTATCTCATAGTTAGAAAACAAATGAATAGCGGATGAAGTTGGAGACGTTATCGATATACAATAAGTGCCGTTTCACATGGGACCGATGATCAGCGCTGACGATCAGGAGGGTCCATTATTTCAAATGTAGCTTTCACATGAATGCGTACCGTCGGTCGACCGATTAAAAACGCTCGGGCCATCGGTCGGCCCGTGGCGTGTCCGATCGTCGGTTTGTCATCAGGGTCATTCAACAAACGAAGCTGTTCACATACAAGCAGATCATCGGTCGCGTATGGAGGATAAGCGTTGTCGATTTTGCGATTTTTTTCTTTTTTTCGCCTCTTTATCAACCTTTTTACGCACAAAGCGACAATGATGCGATGCTCTTCACTTTCCAGATACATATTGATGACTGACCATACGACTCATGTGAAAGCATTTGAATAGAACTGATGATCAGTTGCGACCGATCGTCAGCACCGATCATCGGTCCCATGTGAAACGGCACTAAGAAAATCGTAACACATCGGTCGGTTGAGATTTTATCGCAATAAGTTTATTAACTTTTAAGTTTTAAGTACTACTGATTCTATAAAATAAAATACATAAGAATATTGTACGTTCAATGAAGCGCAATTTTTTTATCGAATGTGTCTATCTCGTAACCTTAGTACTGACGATATAATACGTCGATAGGTTAAAAAAGTCATACCCAGGCAAAGCAAATAACGTGGTATGATTTTCAAATGGTGTATAAGTATAAAAGAAAGATCTGTCAAGGAAAAGAGCTCTAGATGAATGCAATGCGAGCAAATCAATTAAATACGAGGGTCGTTTGAAAAGTTACCGGCCTTTTTAGGAAAAACATATTTCAAGATAAGAAAAAATGTATTTCTCAACATAGTCTCCTCGTAACCCGATACTTTAATTCATCGTTTCTCCCAATCCTTCAAGCCGTCAGAAAAAATTCTGTTTTTCCTCCTACCGGTATTTATCGGTCTACAGCGTACACAATAAACGCGGCACCCAGTGAACGGATAATTTTCTCATACTCAAATCCTCGTGCAAAATCTTGTGCACCCGTTCATCTGATATCTTACAAGCCTCAACAATCTCCTTCATGGTCAATCGATGATCTTCCGTCACAGTTTCATGCACTAAGTCCAAAATTTCATCAGCTCAAACCGTTTTTGGTCGCCCAGACCGTTCATCGTCAAAAATGCTGGTACGGCCACGTTTGTACTCAGCCACCTAATGTTTGACGGTTGTGTACGAAAGAGACACTTCACCCCGTATACTGACAAGAGAAGTTAGGGAACCCGGAAATTCAGAAAATTCCGCCATTCCGTGTACAAGTAGAGTAGTTCAAGCGTAATACAAAAATACATTTCATTGGTGCCATATTACGATTTTAAGGGGTGAAATCATCCCTTGTAAAATGCAGATTTTCCTTCTTCACGGAATAACTCCCGAACGGTGAAAGATAAGGAAAAAAGGTTGAAATAAAAGTTTTATGGTTTTTCTCGATCTATAAAACTGGTGCGAAGAAATTCTGGAAAAATTTTTTTTTAAGTTACCCCCACCACCGACCCATCAAAATGGGTTTTTGGATTTCTTAAGTTTATGTCAAAATACCTCTCAATGATGTCTTTCCATACATCCCTAGTCTATTATGAATCCTTTTTTTTTAATTTAGAAAACCTCGAACTGTAAGGCTGTTTTGGCGTAAACAGTGAAACGGTCTTATGAAACGATATCTACATTTTTATTTACATACATTTCATACAGTTTTTAATTATTTTAGCAAAACACGTACTTACAATTACATGAAAAATGAAACTTATTGAAATGAATCAATGACATGTATTTTTCAAACAACATAAATAAGATATCGTATGAACCTCAATGATAACGTTGAATGACGCGGGATCTATGTCGACATTGACGCCGATAACGTTTTGCATAATGGGAACATGTTTGACTGGTGACTATTATCACTGCATGCTGCTGAGATATCCCTTCATCATTCGTTAAAAATCTTATGTAAGTACGTTTTATGATTATTATATTTATACTATACATACATATTTGTGACTAGATGTAGCTTATTCGCAGTTACATTAATCAAAATTATGACATATAAATAAACGAATTCATTCATTCATTCATTCAATGAATCCTGATAAACACAAAATATGTGTATCTATTGTACATATCTTATTAATGGATTATACATTAAAACAGTTGTAATGGTAGAAAACGGCAAATACACTAAAATTACGGATTATAATTTGTACAGTAGTGATATTGTTCATAGAAATGTTCAAAACAGAAATACTCGGCACACCATTCACAGCGTATGAAAGCAACTTCTCCACAAATACTACATCTGGGTATATGCTTTACACTCCTAAAGTAACAAAAATCTACAGGGTTTTGAAATTCACCGGGATCCGTTTCTAGATATCCGCTTTTGAACCAAGTACATCGGAAAAGATTTTTAAATCTAGGCGACGAAAGCTGGTTGTGTGTTAATGATGGCAATTTAATTATTTCATTGCACGAGTGCAAACTAATATCTTTCTCTTGAAGAAGTACATTATCAGAAAATGTTCAAACGAAATTCTTCCAAATCCTGAATCCAAATACAGTAGACTCTCGATTATCCGAGGTAATTGGGACAGAGGGTACCTCGGTTAAAAATAAAACTGGGATAATCCGAAGTTCTTTTAACACGTTCGTCGCCGCGTCACCCGTATCTGGGTGACGGGTGCCCCGTCACCCAAGTACGGGTGACGCTCTTCTTGTTCAAGTTAAACATGATTTTCACAGTTGGATTTTTGAAAGGAATTTAATGGAATAAGCACTGAAATATAAATTTAGCATATACAACATAGAAATATGAAAAATATACACACATTATGGTATACTTTTTATTAATTTATATTTATGATGATATGGATCCTTTATAATATCGAAAAGTTAATGGATTGACCTGAATTCGGGTACTCGGGGGTTTTCGGGGTCGCTGATTATGAATCCGAGGCCAGAATTGCCAAATTTATAGATGGCGCCGCAATACGGCGCATTCGCTGTATCGTGATGCCATCTAGGAATTTTGCAATTCTGGCCTCGGATTCGTAATCAGCGACCCCGAAAACCCCCGAGAGAGTACCCGAATTCAGGTTAATCCGTTAACTTTTCGGCGTTTCCTCCCATACAGGCGTTTTTCAGGTAAAAAAAACAGAATAAAATGTAATCATGCAGTCAAGAAGGTGACGAGAAGTTTTGCGTCTGTTTATTTATTGATGATTATACCAATCGTCTGTTTATTTATTGATGATTATACGCAAAACTTCTCGTCACCTTCTTGACTGCATGATTACATTTTATTCTGTTCTTTCTATCTTACCTTTATTTTTCTAATTTTGTTTTTCAATATTAGTATTTCGTGGATTTACGCATGAAGTTTCACTTCTGTTGTATGTGGGTACACGTTTTTTTTGAGGTTACCAACGAAGTTTTATATTTGTTGTGTGTACTCTTTACAATGTAATTTCATACGGTAATCCTCCAGTATCAATTACCGACATCTTATGTAGTTTTTGATGCACAAACGCCTCGCGGTAGTTGATGAACCATTGTGTCCACAGGTACTGGTACGTTAATGACCTGCCCGTAAATTCTATATTGACCATGTCTCAATCGACGAATCTGCATAAAGGGGATTCGTGGAGATATAAGTCGCTCTGATACCAAATCTAGTGGAGGTAAATGGTCGGGTATCGGTGGATATTTGAAACCGTTGTAAGTGGCCATTGCAGGGATAGTATTCTTTTTTAGTGCTTGACGACAGGTGTAGCAGATTTGAATGATTTCCCCATCAATCCGAGGGAGAATTACGTTCAAAATATCCTCTTGTTCACGACAGGAAATTTTTTAATCGTCTTGAAACCATAACCTATCACAAATAGAGCACGTACACGGAGAAAAAAAAAGTAAAAAATTCCCCTTTTTTATGGGTAACGCTGCACCATTGTGACAATCAACCAGAAATTACAGTGAGATAGATAAGAAATTATCAAAGGGCTGGAAAATTATTCTTCTGAAAAAAGGGAATTTTCGGTGAATTTTCAAATTCCCAGCAAAATAAAATAAAAACTACGCAGCAGTATAGTAGTAGCTCTACAGTTTATGGTCAACATATATTCTTCTGCGCTGGATTTTTTCCCTTTTTCCTGGAGAAAATCTTCACCGACAAGTGCTAATGTTACATTCGGTCTTATAGACCAATCAGAATCAAGTATTCCGTTGTCCGTAACCCCACTACAACGGAATCTTAAAGAAGATTTGTCGCTAAGGGATTAAACAAGATACTAAAAAGAAGACGTTTTGCTAAGAGATGTAAACACGGGGAGATGAGTATGGGAAATTATTTTTCGTGTGAGAAAATTCATTTCGTCGACGAGATCTATTTTGGAAGGGATTTTCGAATCATTAACGAAAGTGATCGACGAAACTTTACCTCTGTTAACGAATTACTTTTCGTCCACGAAAAACATTTCTCACGCGTCGAGAATAGCCCCCCTGACAAATTTGAATCCTTATTAATATTCTTTTTTTTTTGAGAAATAAAATAATGTATGATTTGTCGTTTTTAGCAAGGAACATTTACATTTACATGGGTTAAATTTTACCAGTTTATTTATCAAAAATTACTTTTCGATTTTGATGGAAAAATCTCATTCCAAAAGGGGAAAAATTCTACCGTCTGTCAATTCGGTACACAGTTAGTCAGAAAAATGACACTTTTTCCTCATCTTCTAGGTTAGATGTTCTCTTTTTTTTCTCTCCGTGTATGACCGAAAGAATTATTTATAAACTTTTTATTGAATTCCCTATGAGCGATTTTATTTCGGTTATAATGACTATATGGCAAGTCCTGACATAAATTATGTTCACGTGGTCCTGATTCATTGCGTCGTAAATTGGATGGTCCTGGCTCGTCGCGGATATCATTGTCAACAAAAGCGGGTTAAACCGAAGATGAATTGTTAGGAGCTAAAATGTCATTTTCATTTTGCACATTATGATTTTCAGGTTCACTGGTTAATAACTGATCGTCGGAAATTTGATTCACTGTGTTTCTCAGTTGTTTTCGTAACCTACTCTCCTCATGCGTTGGGCCCCAGACTTTTTCACTTTTTTTACACTACTGTCATCCTTCTTACGTTGTCTCTCACGATATTCCTTGCATTTCTGCGCATTTGATTTCGCCATTATAAATTAATTCAATTAAATTTCACTCAAAAATAGAACAAAACAAAAAAATGAATATCACTTACAGCACGCACACGAATGAAGACGTCATACTGGTCCCCAGTCAGTTGTAGGTATACGCAAGCGCCAAATTTATTCGGGGGGCCAGTGAGGTCACCTAACTTACTAGGCTAACGTCCGCCGGTAATGGTAACCGCGATGTTACCGATCCTACATTCCTCCCTTCCCTCTCCAAACGCTCGACCCATGAGGCACAGTGATGACTCATGGTATCGGATTTTTGTCACATACCTGACTCCGGCAAAACCGATTCACGCCCAAGGCGCCTACAGAAGTTTCACTTCAACAGTAGATTATGCGGCGAGAGAGCTCTCGGTTAATTCGGAGCCTCGGTTAACCGGGACTCGGATAACAGCGAGTCTATACTGTACATCTCAAGGTTGAATAATGCTAGTCGTTTTTTTTTTCGAAATCATTGAAAACTGTACTTCTTTGTCTTGTGGGATCAACGTCTCTAGCTGACTCGAACAATGTCCCGTCCATGAGTCGAGTAGTAGCATGCTTTTATGGCCAGTATTCGGTAAATGCACCCGGATGAACCAAGTTTTAAAATGTTCAGACGTAAGTTTACCTGATTTTGAAGCTTGAATGTAAATGTTAGCTGGACGAAATAGAGATTCTTCCACCCTTGGGTCAAATGTTCCTGTAGACTCCTTCAAAACTATGTACAGTGGTGAAACAAGACGTCCACTTGCCGAAATGATAGGCATTATAGTATAGCTGTGTGTCGTAGATGGTACTGATTGGACCGTTGCTTCTACCGTTTTTACTCCTAATTTTGCCAATGTTCGCCCTGAATGTACTTCGAGGTTGAAGCCACTCTCGTCTGCGTTATATATTTCTTCAAATCCAATAGTTGGTATATTTAATTTTACGTTTGATACAAACGGCTTTGCAATACTTTGCAGGTTGACAATATCTTGGAACGTAGATTGCGTCCTGAATGTTGTTATTTTACGAGACACAATTCTATGCACTTTTTTAAATTTCCAAATCCACCATTTACTTGCCTTGAATTCGGAAAGGTCCACCAAGTCCATCGCCCTCAAAGCCCATAATCTTAAATCCATATCGTGAATAATAGATCTTCTATCACAAGCTTCTTCAAATCTTTGCAGTATGTACTCCGTAATAAATGCAATTTTATCTGCATTCGTTCCAGCTTTTTGTACACTTTCTTCCCATCTATATATAGCTGTTGCAAAGATTTAACTTTGTGAAAATTTGTCTACGCACTATTGAGTGGTCGTCGGGCTTTTTTTCCGCTTTTCCAAAATTCAACAGCTTTTCTCTTATAACTTAAGTCGACTTTTCCACCTTCGTCATTAACAATGCATTCTGGAGGTTCAAAATTATCTTCCTCTTCTGCTGAAATTGTAGGGTACTCTACAACCTGTGCTCCATGGGGTTCAGATGGATTAGCAAAATCCAATACGTAATCGTATTCAATTAATGGTACGTGATCTACGTTTCTAAAAGTGTTTATAATGTTACGAATTTGATTATGAACTTCAATTTCATCTGATGTTATAAGGGTCTGTGCCAACCCAGTAATTTGAAATGTAGTCGTTAAATGTTTATTACATTTGCAACGTTAATCGGCGTCATTTTATAATGAAAGGCCTTTGGAGTAATGATTAATAACTGTTTCCAGTAGAATGGTAACTAATTGCAGTCGTAAATGTAACTGGAAATAAGCTGTATCTTTCAGCCATATTTATATTATACTAATAAAAAAAGATGTTTATATAAGATTTTTTACGAACGGAAGAGGGATATCTTATCAACATGTAATGATAATGGTCATGAGCCAAACATGTTTACAATACGCGAACCGGGATGTTTGCTAAAAGGTTATCGGCGTCAATGTAAATCCTGCGTCATTTAACGTTATCATTGAGGTTCATACGATATCTCATTTGTGTTCTTTGAAAAATACATGTTATTGATTCATTTCAATAAGTTTCATTTTTCATGTAGTTGTTAGTACGTGTTTTGCTAAAATAATTAAAAACTATATGAAATGTATGTAAATAAAAATGTAGATATCGTCTCATAAGACCGTTTCACTGTTTACGTCAAAACGGCCTTAAAGTTCGAGGTTTTCTAAATTAAAAAAAAAGGATACATAAACTGGAGATGTATGGAAAGAGGTCATTGAGAGATATTTTTACATAAACTTAAGAAATCCAAAAACAAATTTTTTTCACTCAGTGTCAAAAACCTCGGTTTTTCGATCGTCTTCGACGCTTGTGAAATCGTGTTTCACATACTGAAGCTGCTCAGTGTGTGAACAACCTGCGCAGTGCGTAAAAGTACATGCGTAGTGCGTGAACACTTTTTTTTTGTCACTCAATGTCAAATACTGGGTTTCATGGGCGACCTCGACGCATGTGAAATCATCTTTCACACACCAATTCGTGAAAAGTTGCGCAGTGCGTGAAATAACCTGCGCAGTGCGTGAAATCGTCAACCTCGTATTTGACACTTAGTGACAAGAAATAGAATTCATTATTCGGTTGTTTCGCGCCGTTCTAACGAGTGTGATTGCCTTACTCGCTTCGCTCGTGCGGCAAACTTCACACTCGTTAAAAACAGCGATTCACGCCCTAATAATGAAAATAACTATTTCCTCACTGGCGCCCACGCTCCAACCTCGGTTTTGCCACTGGTGACAAAAAGTCAAAATCGATATTCGTGTGTTTCGCGCCGTTTTCAACTCGTGTGATAACCGCATTCGCTTCGCTCGTTCGGCAAACTTCAAACTCGTTAAAAACTTGCGCTTCACGCACTCATATCGAAAATAACAATTTTATGGGTCGGTGGTGGGGGTAACTTTAAAAAAATTTTTCCCTGAATTTTTTCGTACCAGTTTTATAGATCGAGAAAAACCATAAAACTTTTATTTCAACTTTTTCCCCTTATCTTTCACCGTTCAGGAGTTATTCCGTGAAGAAGAAAACTGCATTTTTTTCAAGGGATGATTTCACCCCTTAAAACCGTAATATGGTTCCAATGACATGTATTTTTGTATTACGCTTGAACTACTCTACTTGCACGCGGAATGGCGGAATTTTCTGAATTTCCGGGTTCCCTAACTTCCCTTGTGAGTCTAACTCGTTTTTTATTTCCTGAGTTTTTTTCCTTTCAAAAAAGGAACTTGATCACCATTGTTGACAGAAAACATCTGTCAACTTTATAAAAGTGCCATGAGCAAAGTAAATAGGTAGGTACTGATCGAAATGACTTGAAATTTTTATAGGATACATGTATCAACGCCATTTATCAGACGATAGCAAGAATTACATTCTATCATGACTGCTTGTCAGTAAGGCCCGACACATTTCAAATGACCCTCGTATGTTGTAGTAAAGTATAATATTCCATGCCCAACATTATACCGGCTGGACCTTACTGAGGGAGTTTTATGGTTGTCAAATTAGGATCAGGAAATTTGAAAACTGAGAATAGTAAACCTAAATGGGGGATTGGAATTCGTAAAAGTGGTCTAATTTTTACCAAGGTATTTATTCAGGTTTTTTTTAATTACACCGTTATACTACTAATTTCTATTTGCCATATTGGCTCCGCCATTTTGAATTGAAAAATTTCGGCCTTACATTTGAAATCAACGATTTCAAAAATCCTTAAAAAATTAATCTCGTAAAAATGATACGCCTTTGCGAATTCCGATCCACCATATTGGATTTGCAACTTTGAGTTTCGAAGTTCCAACCTAAAATTCGAAATCAGGAACTCGAAAATTCTTGAATGACGACTTTTGTAATTAATAGATCATTGCAAATCCCTCGTATTCAAATGATTGAAGAATTTTAAGAATATATTCACCTTGTCCGAGTACCCGGGCAAAGTGAACGATATGGAAGGTTTCACAAAACATTAAATATCTCTCAATTCAAAACATCTTTTAAGTCTCTAATATTTTTTTCACAATTCTATGATAGATGATCTAACATTGTAAGCTTTGACTTACGTAAAATAATGATTATAATAGTCGTGGAAGTTCTTGTCTCTTAACATATATATTTTGCCCGGCCTTCCCTACTCAAACACAAAAATGACGGTACCCGTGATGCAGGTGCAATGATACTGAAAATTGAGGATATCTATCGTTGGGCAGAAACAAATCCTTCTTACAGGAATATTATAGAAGGAAGTAGTGTCCTCGCGGCAAATCATTTAATAAAAATCAGAGAAAATATGGAAAAAGTGACCAATGTTCATGTAAGCTTGACAGCTCTCTGCTTACGAAACGTCAGATTTAAAGCAGTCGCCACATGAAGTCACCGTACTAACAATAATGCCCTTTTCTGCCATCAGATAGCGAGATGCCAATGCTGGTTCTCAATAACTACTAAGAGATTAATTGTTGAAGACAAGTTTGCGGTGTTTTAGTGTTCTTTGGGTACTAATTTCTGTCTGTCCGTCCATCCGTTATCAAACTGTATTTAAATGGATATATCTCTTAAATTAATGAACAGATCTCAACCATTTAATGTTTGTTTCGTAGAGCTCCATGGAGAGAATGTGCGTTTCAATTTTCATTGAAGTTGGTTGATCGGTTCTGAAGTTATCACAGAATGAAAAATCTTCCAGATTCTAAGTTTTTGGTAAATAACTCAAGAACGGCTCATCCGATTTCGGTGAAATTTTGACGAAAAATCAGCAGTACTTACTTAGTCGAAAGTGAACAATTTGGTCAAATTTCGTGCAGTTGTTTTGAAGAATTTGCTCAAAAACGTCGAAATTTTCATGCAAATTTATAGGTTTCCCCCCTTTATTCACGCGCTTTTATCGATTTTTACCAAATTTTGCAGTAATATGTGAGCTGATTTAGTATTATTCGGTATTGCGATTGAACCCTATCGGTTCAGCGGTTTTGAAGTTATTAACAAAAGAATGAAATTTTACGTTCTACGATAACTTTTGAGCAAATCATGCGATTTTTTTTTCAAATTTTGTATAAAAAATATAATATTTATGCAAAATTTATTTCTGCAGTGTTACCACAATATTTCAATCTTGTAAAAATATTGCGGTAATATTGTAGAAACGTCGCAGAAAAAGTTTATAAAAAATGTCATTTTTAAAGGCTTTTTTAACAAGTGAAACATTTTAAAAATTTAAAGATTAAATCATCCAAAAGACACGTTTAGGATAGAGAATCTATTTTAAAATTAATAACACAGTCATACAAAAAAAAAGTGCGGTAAACATTTGATGCGATATATGTTATCCGTAGTAATTCTGCCTCCTGATCACGAATCCGGTGTCAAAATTTGGCCATCACGTCACAATTTTTTTAACCTCAAAAAACTGCACAGTCACACAAAAAAAATGGGGTATATATTTTTGAAGCGATATATGTTATTCGTAGCAATTTTGCCTCCTGATCACGAATCCGGGGTGTCAAAATTTGGCTATCACGTCACTTTTTTTTAATCTCAAAAAAACCAGCCAGAGATGATTTTCAAAAATTTAATGGACTTAAACCAAATTCAGTATAAGGGGGTTTTTTGGGTCGCTGTGATCACGAATCTGAAGTCGGATTTCAAAAAATTCAAGATAGCGAATCCAATATGGTGGACGAGATTTTCGAAAATCGACGGATTCATGCCAAATTTGGTTCAGAAAGGTTCTTTGGATTGTTGATCACGAATCTGAAGTCAGATTAACAAAATTCAAGATGGCGGATCCAATATGGCGGACGAAATTTCCGAAAATCAACGGATTCATACCAAATTTGGTATATGGGTTTTTTTTTCAGTCGCTGATGACGAATATGGTTATATTTACAAAAATTTAAAATTTTCAAAAACCTCGTCCGCCATATTGGATCCACCATCTTAAATTTTTTAAATCTGACTTCAGATTCATGATCCCAAAAAACTCCGTTATACCAAATTTGGCATGAATCTGTCGGTTTTCAAAAATCTCGTCCACCAAATGGTGATCCGCCATCTTGAATTTTTGAAATCCGGTTTCAGATTCGTGATCAGCGACCTAAAAAACCCCCTATAGCGAATTTGGTTTAAGTCCATTAACTTTTTGAAAATCGTGATCTCTTGATGGTTTTTTGAGATTAAAAAAATGTGACGTGATGGCTAAATTTTGATACCGGATTCATGATCGGGAGGGAAAATTACTACGAGTAACATATATAGCATCAAATGTATACCCCACTTTTTTTTTGTGTGATTGTGTAATCCACGCTCCCCATACTACGGGGCGAGGCGCAAAGCGCTTTCCTTTTTTCGATCTAACCCACAATTGTCGTAGTTTATTTTTGTGCTTTGTTCTGATACGCTATTTATATTTGAACTTAGTTTTATAGTACTTAGGTGTAATAATATTTTGTGTGTGTGTGTGTGTGTGTGTGTGTGTGTGCGTGCGTGCGTGTGTGTGTAACGTGATGTAGACATATGTCGCAGGCAAATAGTAACTTTAGGCAGATAGTATCTGCCTAGGCAAATACCTACTGCCTGGGTAAATAGCTTTTCTTTATAATACATTGCTAAATGACTAGGCAGATACTATTTGCCTAGTCAAATAGTATCTGCCTAAATGTTCTTTAGGCATATAGCATATAGATTAGCTATTTATATAACCAGTTAGGAAATGGCTCATTTTGCGTAACGAGTGAGATTATTGCAATATCTATCACACGAATTACACAGAATGCATTTCCTAACGTGTTGCATATGTCGTAGGTCATAATAAAATAGTCATTTCTCAGGCAAATTGCTTTTAACTAGGCAAATAACTTTTGTAGCTCCTCGCGCTTCGCTCGCTCCGCTGATTCTAGCCTAACCTAATCTAATCTAACCTTACTGAATCTAATTACTTTATATTTCAATATGTTAAGTTAGGTTAGGTTAGATTAGGTTAGAATCGGCGAAGCGAGTGAAACGAGCGAAGCCACAAAAGCTATTTGCTTGGGGAATGACCATTTGCCTTCGACACATACAAGATTTTTTCAAATTATTCCTAAAACATGCGAGCGATTGGTTGTCAGTTTGAAGTTTCGATTAATATTTCATTTTTTATCACGGTTAGGAAAGATTTTTTATTTCCTAACTAGTTAAGAAAAGTAACACGTTTCCCAACGTCAGTCAGTATTGAAAAATATTACTTTAAATCTCAAAATTTGAAAAATAAATTGTGTTGTAGAAACAAAAAATTTTTATTTAAACTTTTGAATAAGTAGGTACCTATAATAATCTATACCTACCTATAATTCTTATGCCAAATAGTATATTACACTGAAATTATTGTAATAGAATAAAGAATAAATTGTAACTACTGTAGTAATGGTAACAAATTCAGCGTTCTGGTGTTAAACAACTTTAATTTAAGACCAAAATCGCTGACATAAAAATAAACAAATAATCTCAAAAAAATCAGTACAAAATCTAAAACTTATTGTTATTAGAATAGGTAGGTAATAATTAATATAAATCTACTTATTTCGGCAAGGATTGCTTGAATGGCACCTGCTGTTGCACAAATGATTGGCTTTGAAACAAGCACATCGCTTGGTATTGCATTGACTTTTTGAAGGTTGGCATTGGCATTTTGAAAACCCCTGACCTGAAAACATTGACTGCGAGGCGCAGGCTTCTCTTAGTGAAATTGATTTTTCTTGAGGAACATCAATTAAATTAAAACTAATAGATGATACAGGCGTTAAATCACCTCTGGTAAACCAGTTTTTCAAAATACCGGATTTTGTGCCAATTCGGTACACATTGTTTTTCTTATCAATGATTATACCATCCACATTCTTTTTATCCAAAGGTCCTCTATCGAATTTGGGTACAGCAACAGTCACAGATTTTCCAATTTCTAAATCGCCAAAAGTGATCTTGCTTCTTTTAATCATTACTTCTGCAGCTTTGACTTGTCCTTCGTAAGACTTTTTCCTGTTAATTCTAATATTTTCCTCATTCATACTTTGATTAAAGTCCTCTGTAGTTCCTAATACTGCTGTCTCGACTGCTCTAGTATTAAGACTTTCTTCTATAACCGTGTTATTGTCATTATTTGATGAAGTATCCATGTTATCATCACTCACGTTGCTCGTCAATTGTTCTAAGTCCTCTGTAGTTCCTAATACTGCTGTCTCGACTGCTCTTAGTATTAAGACTTTCTTCTATAATCGTGTTATTGTCATTATTCGATGAAGTGTCCATGTTATCATCACTCACGTTGCCCGTCAATTGTTTCAAGTCCTCTTCAGTTACTATTTTATCAATAAGGTCAGACGGTATATTTGTAGATCGTAAACCTATTTTTGGATCAGCTCCATAAAGACTCTTGTACGGTGTCCTTCCAATGATACGATGAAACGATGTGTTTTTTTGCCACTGCACAAAGTAGCACCCGGTCGACCAACGAGAGGTTTGATTTTCCTCCATCCAAATTCTTAACATTTGCTCAACATCTTGGTTTGACCTTTCCACTGAACCCTGACTTTGGGGGTGTCTGGGTCGTCCATGCACGATTTTGCATTCGGGCCATAACAAAACCAACTCTTTAATTACCTCTGCAGTGAATTCCCGTCCATTGTCACTTTGCAAGATAACTGGAGCGCCTTGTTTTAGGAAAATCTTGAGCAACTCGATGGCTACTTCTGCAGCTCTTTTGGTTGTTAAAGGTCTCAAATACAAAAATTTGGTACAATGGTCTTGGTAATTTAGGAGCCATTTGTACTTCCCATCAGCGCAAGATTGTAAATCTGTTAGATCAACTTGTCCTCTGACATTGAAATCTTTTGATATAATTGGCTTCACCACTAAACCAGCATGTTTCTGAATTTTTTTCGAATTACAAGTTTTACACAACTGTGCGTATATTTCAATGGCCACTCTTGGAATGTTACATTTCTTCTTTAAATTATGAAGCATTTTATCTTTTCCTCCGTGTCCTGTAGCTTTGTGTTGCTCATCAATTTTATCACAAAATTCTTCAATCGGTGTAATATAAATAAGATTATCGTCCCTAGAAGACTTTGGTTTTAAAATAACTTTTGATATGCCTGATATCTCTAGTAAATCATATTTTGCACCATAATATTTTTCTGCGGATGACAGAGCTTGATAATTGTTCTGAGTTTTTTTTGCTTGAAGACTTTAAAATATCAATGACTTCATCAATTTTTTGAAAATCCCATGGTTTTTTAATTATATTTTGGTCATATTTTGCATTTAACCGCAAATAGTATTCTTCCTTATCTACCATGTTGACGGGGCTCAACCTATTGCAAATTGGAGAAAAGCTTGATTAGGTATTTAGAAATTTCCTGCACTGGATAACATAAACAAACATCCATCTACAATTATCACACCCACACCTAATAAATTACAGAAATACTTAACCTCAAAATGATATTGCTTTGTTATACAGTCAAACATATGTATAGAATATAGCTTTTGCCTAGGCAAATAGCTTTTGTGGCTTCGCTCGCTTCGCTCGCTCCGCCGATTCTAACCTAACCTAACCTAACCTAACCTAATACATTGAAATATAAATAAATTAGATTTGGTAAAGTTATATTAGGTTAGATTAGGCTATAATCGGCGGAGCGAGCGAAGCCACAAAAGCTATTTGCCTAAAAAAAGTTACTATTTCCCCGCGACGTGTATAAGTGATAAGTAGGGGACCTAGCCAATAACAGCTTAAAACAATATAGCAACTACATATTTATACTTACGTGACTGTAGACTTTTAACCCGTCAGCACTCGCGCTCCCGTCCCACCGTTCTGTACCCGCGTGATGAGGGATTCTCTCATATTAAAAAATGCAAATATTTATTTCCCTTGTTTCCCTTCAACCACCAGCAGTGGCGAGAATTGCCGAACGCGGCCGACTACGCGCGAAGGCAGCACGGCTCCCAGCCTACTCGTGCCGTAAGAGAAACTCACATTTTTAGTTTCGCGTCAAGAAAAAATTCTTTTCTCGAAATTGACTGAATCTTTTTGTTTTTAATTTACACTAAAAGAAAGAGGAATAGTTGTTTAAGAATGAAAACAATTCTCGAACCATTTGAATGATTTTTGTAAAAGTTTCCTTTCCCGTGAAAATTTGCAAGAGAGAAATGCTCATAGCACGAGTGCTGACGGGTTAAATCTGAAGTTTATCTGAGGAGCAACTATCTGAGGAGCTCCCCAGATAAACTTCAGATTTAACCCGTCAGCACCCGTGCTATGAGCATTTCTCTCACGCAAATTTTCACGGGATAGGAAACTTTTACAAAAATCATTCAAATGCTTCGAGAATTGTTACGTAAGTATAAATATGTAGTTGCTATATTGTTTTAAGTTATTATTGGCTAGCTCCCCTGCTTATCACTTATATACGTCGCGGGGAAATAGTAACTTTTTAGGCAAATAGCTTTTGTGGCTTCGCTCGCTCCGCCGATTATAGCCTAATCTAACCTAATCTAACTTTACTAAATCTAATTTATTTATATTTCAATGTGTTAGGTTAGATTAGGTTAGGTTAGGTTAGAATCGGCGGAGCGAGCGAAGCCACAAAAGCTATTTGCCTAGGCAAAAGCTATATTCTATACATATGTTTGACTGTATAACAAAACAATATCATTTTGAGGTTAAGTATTTCTGTAATTTATTAGGTGTGGGTGTGATAATTGTAGATGGATGTTTGTTTATGTTTCAGGTAGATAGTATTTACCTAGGCAAATAGCTTTTGTGGCTTCGCTCGCTTCGCTCGCTCCGCCGATTCTAATCTAACCTAACCTAACCTAATACATTGAAATATAAATAAATTAGATTTAGTAAGGTTAGGTTAGGTTAGAATCGGCGGAGCGAGCGAAGCGAGCGAAGCCACAAAAGCTATTTGCCTAGGCAAATACTATCTGCCTAAAGTTACTATTTGCCTACGACATCATATGCAACACGTTAGGAAATGCATTCTGTATAACTCGTGTGATAGATATTGCAATAATCTCACTCGTTACGCAAAATGAGGCATTTCCTAACTGGCTATACAATCCGTCCCTTTCAATTCACGCCAGCGTAGCGGGTTGCATATCGGTTATCCGCCTGGCGCGGTACACAGGTGCCTCCGATCCGCTGCAGGGGCAGGCGCCTGTGTACCGCGCCAGGCGGATAACCGATATGCAACCCGCTACGCTGGCGTATATTGAAAGGAACGGATTGTATAAATAGCTAATCTATATGCTATATGCCTAAAGAATATTTATCTGCCTAGTCATTTAGCAATGAATTATAAAGAAAAGCTATTTGCCCAGGCAGTTAGTATTTGCCTAGGCAGATACTATCTGCCTAAAGTTACTATTTGCCTGCGACATATGTCCTAGAACTCCGCGAAAAAAAAACTACAATTTTATCAAAATATTCATAAAAATGATATCTAAAATCATTGGTGCTACCTAAAAACTTAGTCAAATCAGAATTTTCGAGTGGTTACTAAATTTATTTTCAATATAAATACATACTTATGAATTAAGAATACAATGTTTTATGATTTCATAACTTTAATATCGTTTATTTTTTTCTAAGTTATTTTTAATTTTTATATTGTACTTTCGAGCTCCTCCAAACATCATCGGACTACCTTAACGGTCCGATAATACTTCATTCTGTTATTGAGACACTAAAATGTGCTCATAATTTTTCTTAATTGGTAATACCTGAAGAGTCCATATCAGTGTCGTCATAATCCCCGTGAGTCTTCGAACTCAAGCGCGCGCGGACTTTGATATTTTAGTTCGTATCCATCACAGATCCAACCACGTCCGCGATCCTTTCGCAAAAGCAACCAATCCAAATTTATACGCTACCCTATAAATCTTCGCCGTCGCGTGGCATCCGCAATTCATCCGGTATGCCACGACATTAAGCTCGACTAGTGTGAGAGAAAGGAAGAGAACGGAAGAAATCGGGCCGCCCCGAAATCCCCTTCGATACGTATCGGAAAGATAACGTAACTCGCGAAGCGATATCATCTAATCGAAAAGCCCCAAGTCTTACAACACGTTACAGAGTACTATCGATCAGTTAAAATGGCGGATTCCAATCTTACCCTCGCCTCGCCGGAAGCGAGCTATTCCGCGGGTGCCTTATCCATATAGATTTTTACAAAAGAGAATCTGCACATCGGCCCAATCTGTACGGCCCAGTCTACTTATGGGGCATTTCACTCCACTTCAACTACTCAAAGAATGAGTATATCTCAAAAAATGCCCAAAATTCAAATTATATGAATATATGGGGCATTCCATGTCAAATCGGGCAGCTCCGACTCTCACCCCCTTCGATTTGAATAATTATTTTGTATTTTACATTACTAAGTATATGAAAGGAGCAGCCACGATTTTTAAAAGATTTTTTATCTATATTCTTTTTTGGTGTTACAGTTTTATACGGATTTAATCGCATAATATTTCAATATGAAACATCGTAAGTCCTTGTTATCATCGATGTGACTTACGACTTTTTCTTGCATAGCAACGAGTTACGATGTTCTATAATGATAGTGAAAAGATACGTGCTTTTTTCTAGTAGGTACCGGTCGATTTAAAATTTAGTTATTAAAAATTAAAAAAAATTAATTTAATTATAAAAAATTTAATTATTTTTTGCCTTTTTACTGTTTGTAGTGGTTGTTTTTTTAAGACGGTTTTTATAAAAAGTTGACATTCAATATTCCACCTTCGATTTTTAAAAGAAATTATCAAAAATTTTCTTTAAAATGATGAAAATGATTAACCTTGTGCGATTATGCGCCTCGAATTTGTTATATTTCTAAACATGATTCGATATTTATGAACCCTAGTAAAATGGGAATTGAAATAAAATAAAATCGTTAGCAACACAGAACAATTTTATTTCTCTTTAAAAACAATGTGTGCTTCAGTTTCCATTGAAGAAGAGAACGATTTGAAATATAAAATTCTCTATGAGAATTTGAATATGGGGGATTCCACATCAACTTTAAATGCCGCCGACCTTTGAGTCACAGATTTTGTTGTAATTTTTTTTTATGTAGTACTTTACCATTTATAATAAATTCTCAAATTTCTTTTTAATCCAACATTGCGTTCTTGTCCTATCATTTATTGAAATTTCTCATATTTTCTAATCTTGTGAAATTTATTCCCAATTTTCTCCTACTAAATGTACTCTAAGAAGAAAATTCCTTATACAAAAAATGCTATTTATAACCTGAACTTAGTAGAAAAAAGTTGATATGACTTCTAAACAAGCGAATAATATGAGAAAAAATAGTTTATTTTACAAATATTTAATCATCTGAAGTACGCCATTTTTGTTTTTAACGAAATTTTAACTATGAATTCCTTGGTGTATTAGGAAAATATTGAGCCCGAAACGAAGTTGGGATGAGCATTGGTTCATTTTATAATGTTGACTGTCCCATGAGTCACATATGATTCATACAGAAACGTCGCTGTACGTCCATGGGACATAATTATGTCATTCATTTGCCATTGCCGTATGCATGGTGATTTCATTTTTGGACGTCGTAGGATGGAAAAAATTCCTTATGGGGACAGTCGACGTGTTAAACAATTACTGAGTATCAGAAAAACTAATTCTTTTAAAAATAAAGTGTCAGCATCTTATATCATGATTTTTTTATTTAATTATTTTGTAGACTATATAATCGTTCCCACTGCTAATCACTCTGTAATTATGAAAAAATATTCTTTTTCTAACGATTATACAATCTACAAAATAATTAAATAAAAAAATCATGGCATAAGAGGCTGACTCTTTATTTTTAAAAGAATTCCTTTTTCTGATACTTGTAATTGTTTAACATGTTGACTGTTTCCATAAGGAATTTTTTCCATCCCACGACGTGCAAAAATGAAATCACCGTGCATACGGCAACGGCAAGTGAATCACATATCGTCACCCTAATTATAAAACCTTGTAACTCCACTTTTAGTCAAAAATGAGATTTTAGTGCCATCTGTGAGAAAAAAAAATACTTTACAAGATAGAGAAAGCCATGCAACTCCATATAATATTTTGTTTTAATACTATTACCAGAATAGAAAACCTTAACTCCCTTACGTCTATGCGCAGTAGAAGCGTTTTTTGTGTTTCCTGTAAAATCTGTGATTCTGGAACTACGAAGTTTTATAATTAGGTTGATGATATCGAGTGCTACATGGCAGGACCTCGTAACTCACATTTCAGTGTCTTGCACTTACGAGGTCCTGCCGTGTAGTACTCGATATGTCTCATGGACGTACAGCGACGTTTCTGTATGAATCATATGTGCCTCATGTTAACGTGTTAATATAAAAAGAACCAATGCTCATCCCAACTTCGTTTCGGGCTCAATATTTTCCTAATATACCAAGGAATTTATGGTTAAAATTTCGTTAAAAACAAAAATGGCGTATTTCAGATAATTAAATATTTGTAAAATAAACTATTTTTTCTCATATTATTTGCTTGTTTAGAAATAATATCAATTTTTTCCTACTAAGTTCAGGTTATAAAGAGCATTTTTTGTATAAGGAATTTTTTTCTTAGAGTTCATTTAATAGGAGAAAATTGGGAATAAATTTCACAAGATTAGAAATTATGGGAAATTTCAATAAATGATAGGACAAGAACGCAATGTTGGATTAAAAAGAAATTTGAAAATTTATTCTAAATGGTAAAGTACTACATAAAAAAATTACAACAAAATCGGTGACTCAAAGGTCGGCGGCATTTAAAGTTGATGTGGAATCCCCCATATACAAAAAACTCCCAAATGGTGCACCTCCTAAATAGCCCCCTCCCCTACTTCCCTGCTATCACCCGGTTTTTCATTGGTGAGAGAAATTGAAGTTGCGACAACCTACCACAAATTAACACTTCTATTCTCAAAATACGTATACCAGGTGTCCCAACCATTTTGGATAGTAACATACTCGTGTATCTCCCAAACGAGCGTAATTTCAGAAAAACTTCTTTAACAAAAGTTGTACCGTTTGACTTAGAGCATAAAACATACCTAATAATTTTTAATATCCACTTCCAGTCTCAAGAACCGGCGTGAATTTTTCAGTTTTGACTTGTAACTGTTAATTATTATAATACAAAAGTAATGTAATTATCAACGCGAATACAACAAGCCATCGAAGATTCGATTTGCATATCCGGAAGTCCGAGATATCTAGGATTAAACTTCCACCCGTTTGCGCCTATTGCATACAATCCGACGTACAAATCGGTACAGTAGGTCAAGCATTGCCTTTTCCAAAAATATTCTCGTCCAGAGCGGGTCAAATATTTGAAATCAAAATTCAATATTGTGTATACGTGGGTGGTTCTCCGAAAATGATCATTTTGCTGAGTAAAAATTTTTTTGTTTAATAGTTGTTTAATTTTTGCATATAAAATTGGACTGGTTTAGATTATGACTGAGTTATTATAATTATTCAAAGATCAAACTGATTTTTCAGTTTTATTGCATTTATCGCCTTGGTAAGAAATGGTACTGCCAGAGGAATGATATCAAGATGGAAGAGGAATGACGCACACATTTTGCTAACTAATAATTTATTGCTGATATTATCACAAGAAAAAAAATATTAGTAGGTTTCTTGCCTAACATATACAGGGTGTTCGGAAAAAACACCGACACAGAAATAGGGGTGATAGGTTACGTCATTACAAGTATTTTGATATAAGGGACATATACCCGCAAGCGCCCCCTTCTGGAGATATCAACTTTTCAAGTTTATAACGACCGAGGTTGATCAAAGTAGAATAATAAGAAACGTATCAAGATGGTAACGAATATTTAATTTTACGAGATACAAAAACAATGTACTACAGCAAATGCTCAAAATGACGGCCACCCATGTCCATGCAACATCGGAAACGATTCTGGATAGATGTGCCACTGCGCAAACTGCTTGCGGAAAGGATAACCGCTTGGCTCAAGTCCTTGTACTTTTCGAAGATGATGCGGATACAAGTTTTCATTTATTTTTCAACTGTACAGGTAGACAAAAAACTCAATATTATTCTACTTTGATCAACCTCGGTCGTTATAAACTTGAACAGTTGATATCTCCAGAAGGGGGCGCTTGCGGGTATAGGTCCCTTATATCAAAATACTTGTAATGACGTAACCTATCACCCCTATTTCTGTGTCGGTGTTTTTTCCGAACACCCTGTATAATACATAAAACAGACACTTTTTGGGTTTCGAACTTATTATAGATAATCAGGAGCAAAATAACTACAAATATTGACTATCCCTGCTCAAAAACATCAATGATTTTATCAAACTGATAATAATGTTTGCACTGATGATAAATTATTATTGGAGAGGGTAAAATAGCTACTACGTCTTCGAAATTCACATATGAAATGTCCTTTTCATCAGTTTTGAAGACCTGTTTATTATTTAGTTTGCGTACTCTTAGATACATAACTCGTATTTCACCGTCATCATCTATATCATTCTGCGTAACAGCAACATATCTGTAACAACTTTTCTTTGTTTTGAATGGAACCAGAAAATATGTTCCACTTGTGATATTATGGCAAGTCAACTCCGTGTGGTTTTGAATACTAGGACCAGCAGCGTTTTCATCGTCTGAATAAACGTCATTATAATTAAATCTAATGTGTGGAATATTTTTCTCACTCGTAGAAATTCTTGACAGTGGTATGTTCTCATCGCTTGATGATGTATTTTTACCTAGAAGTGATGTCGGCTCATAGATCAATGAGCCAACATGATACTCCTCATTTTGTTCTAAAGAACTTAGTATATAAAAATTAAGTTTCACCGGTTTTGTTTGAGACAAGTCTCCTTTTACCTGATGTACCTTCATGGTTCCTTTAAAATTAGGACATGTTTTATTCTCTGACAGAAGCTCTGACATTTTTTTAATATCACTTGAGTTAATGGTCAAGTACGTAATGCCCTTAATATTTTCAGAAAGTACATTTACTAAGATATCAAAAGATGCGATATCACTACCTTGAGCCGCCAATCTGTCCGCCGTTCTCTTCGTGACTCCCCCTATACCATCGGGAGCACCTTTTCCGTGGCCAGCCTCTAAGTAGTTCCACGAAGAACTTTTAATTTTCGGACACAATTTTGGGACTTCAACGGCAAGAAAATAAAACATTGTTTTATTACGATATTGCGTGGCTGGACTGTCGCTAATAAAAAACAAAGTGTCGACAAAGTAGTCTTCTTCAATGTATTTTAAAATAGGATTCAAATGTGCCCATATCCCGGGAACGTTATGTTGAAGAGACTCAACCAGGGTACAAAAACATTCCTTTTTTAATTCATCGCCAGATTTCGTATACACAACGACTGTATGGAGTATTATCTGTTGTCTGGATCCTCCAAAATGGAACGACTGGACTTCCTCAGCATATTTGAGATTATAGTTCTCGCTAAAATCCATGTGTATCAATGCCTCATTACCTTTCAGACTGTTTTTTAGCTCTGATATTTTTGAAGTGAAACTTCTTTGCTGAGGGAACTAAAAGCGCGGTATGCAACGAAAATTCCTCAAAAACCGTAACGAAACCCACACACTCCAGCGCTACCGTACGTGCCTCACTCATACACCGATCTCGACCCTGCCCCATTCCACTTAGGCCCTTCGCACACAACGCTACGCAGGTATCCGATACTCGACGAGTGTACACACACCACGCGACGCGACTTTCGTCGGTGATGCTATATATTATACTCCCGCGACCGGCATGCTCAAGTGGCCGATACTCGCGTCGCCCAGACTGTTCCGTCGCACAATTATGTTTTCTTTTATTTTACAACGATCTATTTTGTTGTTTGGCAATATGTTTATATGTACTCGAAAGAGCTCTTTCTGCTCTACAAAACTGTTATAATTGTTATTTCGAATAATTAAATTTTTTATTATTTTTCTGGCTTAGAAATGGAATATCCAGGAGGCAAAAATCAGCAGTTTCGACATCTGCTTTTCTTCGCTTTTCATCGAGGTCAAACAACTGCCGTATACGGAGAAGGTGTTATAGGCGAGTCTTTGATAAAAAAGGTGTCGAAAATTCTGATTTTTTCCTCTTGGATATTCCATTTCTAAGCCTGAAAAATAATAAAAAATTGCTATTCGAATAAACAATTATAACAGTTTTTTGTAGAGCAGAAAGAGCTCTTTCGAATGAATATAAACACTTTGCGGGACAGCAAACAAATCGTTGTAAAATGAAAGAAAATAAAAGAAAACGCTACGAATTTATTTTCCAACCCAATAGCATCGCGATCATAAATACTTCGTCAAACTAGGGTTCATCTCGCCATCAGCGAAGCAGTACATTTCGGCGAATCCAGGCTGCGAATGAGTTCGCAGTCTCGTACCTTTCCTGAAAGGGTTAATTACTGGACGAATCGGAATGAACCTTTGCCGAAATATTCGGTTATCTATTGAAATCGTCATTTCTCTCCTTTACAAAGCTGAATGCATTTCGAATGCATTCGAAATATAGCGGTATCTGCGAGAAGTGGTTCATTACAATTCGTTCCGTAATTAGCCTTCCGGGAAAGGGGCAGGACTGCGAATACATAAGCAGTCCTCGTTTGCCGAAACGTACCACCCGTACTGCGTGCACTATAATGTGCACTATAATAGAGTTTGTAATGTATGTGAAATTCTGAGAAACAGCGATTAATGTTTTATCACTGTCAAATTTGGAAGTAACTCCTCGATTCCGTTTATGATTTTTTAGAAATTTGTCAGTTTAGTGAATACTTCATTCGTTCGATCAAAGTTACTTCGTATACTGAGAAAAGAGTTTATTTCCAATTAATAAGTGTATACTTGATTATGGCGGAAAAAAAATTTTGTTAGACGAAGTAAGTAAATATACTGGGTGATTCTTTAATATTGCGATAAACTTCAAGGATGGGTTCCTTGGATGAAAATAAGAAAAAAAAACAAACAAAACGTGTGGCCGCCACACGCGGAAGAAGTGAAACTTCGATACCAATTTCTCTGAATTTGATTCCGGTGGTATTAGTTTCAATTGGCTCTACGAAGAAGCATTGTAGAAGACTTGTATAGAGCCAATTGAAATTAATACCATCGGAATCAAATTCAGAGAAACTGGTATCGAAGTTTCACTTCTTCCGCGTGTGGCGGCCACACGTTTTGTTTGTTTTGTATTGGTGACGAACCCTGCCCCTGTGCTGTAGATACCTAATAATATTGCTCTCAGATTCTTCGATCATATCAGCTGCCGAACAAAGAAATTTTTATTTTAGGACTTCACTAATAACTTTCGGTTTTTTCGTTTTTTTGTCAAGATAAGTCTCTTTATGTGAACACCACTTAAAGTAAGAAGTCTTGATAGAAGAATCGTGATCTTTGTACAAAATTTTTTTGTATTTGCAGGTAGGGCATTCTCTTAGAAGGCACTTTCCGGTTTTATTTTCGCAGCAAAATGATGATATGACGGAGCTTGGATCATTTTCGGAGATCACCTTTAGTCGATAGAGAGACTGAATCAACAGCAACATGTTTAGACATATTGCGCAACCGCAAGTGTCCCTCGCCGAAACTTTCCTTGAAACAATGTAAAAAGGACGACTTTTACACCAAAAAGCATAGCTAATAGGCATCATCGGGTGGTGTTTCAAAAATTTTTTGTACAAATTTGTCATTGTGTCGTTAAGATACCGTTTCTGCATAATTTTACCATTTTTAGAACAATAATCTTTTTCTCCTGGACACATTCTACTATTAGCGTCTGATGTTAAACATTTCCAAATTGCATTCATTTTTTTGCATCTTTCCATTGCACGCTGCTTCCGAATAGTCTTTAAGGTTTTATTCAATTTGGTTCCTCTCACGATTTCTCATAGGTCGTTTACGATTTTATACTTTTTTACTATCCGCCCTGATAATGTCTGTCTAAAATTTCGCTTTTCCTTATTGCTTTTCAAATCTATATAATTCATCTTTAATTGATCCTTCACAACTTCAGCAAACAGCAGTTTTTTGGCAATATTTGAATTTTGATTATCACGTATCATTTCAGTCACCCTTGTTTTGGGAGAAACTTGAGCTGATCTCAGGTCACATCGCTTATTGGGGGCCTTTCTAGTCAACTTCTGTAGTCTGTGATATTTTACTTTATATTTCGTAACTTTCTTTTTAAGTTCTTCTATAAGTTCATTTCTTTCTTTAGATCTTCTGCTCCTTATTTTTCTATTTCTGGCTGCTACACGTTTTCCTGAAATGCTTTGTGGTGTATCTTCTGTAGAACAATTTTCTAAACTAGTAGGAGAAGGTGGCGCAGTATTCTGTTGTACAAACTCATTTTCTTGTTTATTTTGTTTTTTTCTCAATCTGTATGCTGCGGAACTATCACGCCATTGTTTTCTTTTCATGCGTTGATCTCTTTTGCATAGTTTGTTGATGGACTGAACAATCTTTTTCTTTTTTTTCTTTAAATATTGATCACGCTTTTTTTGTTTCAATTTTTCTATTAATTCAGGATGCTGCTTAAGCTTTTCGTATCTTCTTTTTTCAGCTTCTCTTTTTTTGCGAAGTCTTTCCTCCCTCGACTGAGGCATGGCTAATAATTATTATAATCTAAAGAAAAAATTTTAATTGTAGGCAATACGTAGTAACCCTTTATTACGCTGTTTTCTTATCAGTGTTTCACAAGTTAGTAAAGTGCCCATGATATTTATTAATTTTAAGCATTTAGTTTTTTAAATAACGTGTTTTTTGTTAGTTATATAAATAAACCTGATAAAAAAGCAGAATAACTTAATAGACATCAACAAATATCTTCGTACCATTCCTCTGGCAAATTCGTCATTCCTCGGGATCGCATAAAGCCAGAGGAATGATGCCAGAGGAATGATAATTTTGGCGATTTTTAAAACTATATGCAGCGATTAAATGTTTTCTTAACCTCAAATATAGGGTTTGAGTAGAGAATCACTAGTTTACATTATATTAATTGCAGTGAGACTTTCGAGTTGAAAATATATTGATAATACTTACCAGAGGAATGATTAGGTCGCTTGTGACACTATCAGTTTATACCACAAGATGCATATAATAAGAATGGACAATAGAATCAGGCAGTAACAATCACTCAATTTAGATTGACTGTCATCTAAATAGTCCTAGACCGCTCGCTATGACCACCCGCGCCATCTAGTACATTACCATTAAGGCTAAATGTACCGTGTGTGGTTCAAAATTTTGCCACCACGTGGCAGCACCAAAATGAGCGAATTTTACTTGACAATTTTCTCCCAAACGAACGGTTCATTTTTTAATCTGTAAACGGATTCTTGACTGTTTTCAATGTAGAATTTAATGAAATTGGTTATTAAAATTTTAAGTTGAAAAATTTTACAAAAAAATGCTTAAAAAACGCCAAAACTGTACTTTTGTAAAAAAATAGGGTTATAGAGACAAACAAGAAGTCTAACTGATAATTGCTGCGGATTCGAAATTTGATTCTACCCAAAAACGTGATCGTAATCAGTAATTTCTGTATTCAACCGAGCGCTGGCGTGGCGAGCGAAGCGGGGCGGGGCGAGCTTGCTTTCCACGCTCTCGCGGTCGGCGTTCCTGGACGTGTCTCCGCAAGAGTGTATGTAGTAGGTGCCGGCTTGAAAAAGAGCGCGAAGCATGAGACAGAGCGTGGCTACAGAGTGGGGCAGGTTCAGGAGAAATAAAACGGTGTAGTCTCGCTTTACTAATAGTCCAGTCAAATTTCTGTTCAAATCGAAAATTGAGACATAATGGTGAAAACTTGGCAAAAGTTATATTTTGATGTTATTAATAGAGGGAATATATTAAAAGAAGTATCACCCCCCGGCGAAGGGTGTACAAAATGTATTTATTGTTGAAAAATCGGTTCTTCGCTAATATTTTGAAGAATACGTGATCCATTGAAAAACAGTTACGACAAAAGTTGTATATAATAAAATTATCTACAAAAAAGGTTATACACTTTTTAGCCTATCTTCAACCCCTAAGAAGCTAGGACCTCCAGATGAGTTTGAATGTTCAAATATTCACAACAAATCCAAAAATGAAGATTTTTACAATCTTTTTTTTGTAACCCGTTTAGAAAGATCTTATCATTTTTCCTAGCGAAACCAAATTTTGTTTTTCATTGTTGTTTACACATGATTGATTTTTAAAGTTTTCAATGCTTGAATTTACATAGAAATTCGCAATGAAAAATTTTTTTAATTATACCATCATTTATTTTGGATTGTTTCTGAAAAAAGAAGATAGATGGCAATTCAATATATCTTGCCTGGTTTGCAAGATATGCTAAATTGAATATGAAGGGTACAGGGGTAAAAGAGGGAATGTCAAAAAAAAACAAATTTACAGGACAGCAAATTTGCACGCGGACATCCCCTCTATTTGCATGTTATGCTAAAATTTTAAACGTCTGTATCTCTTGACTGTACCTTTATTGCTTTGCCAGCTGAAAGAATGCGAAATTTTCAACTAGATGGTGTAGAAATGACGAATTGGCTAAATTGTGACATTTTCCCCATTTTACCCCTGTACCCTTTCTATAGTGTCGCACCGTTTTCACTCTCGTCGCTCTGACGTTTGTGTGCGAGCGCTGCTGCAGTTGTCTGCGAGTGTCAGTGAGATAGGGGGGCCTTTCTCGAGTCACTCGCATATTAGCTTCTTTCCAGCGCCTCCTAGGAAAACGGTTCTAATTGTCAAAAAATTATTCAGTAAAATTTTCATGTCAATAAATCAAAACAACAATTTAATATATTAATATGATTTCAAATATGTACTACTGGATTCAAAGAAATATGATTTTCATAATTCCCATCGTTGTCGATATCTTCATTATCTTCGTCACTGCTAGGTACTCCAGTCCGTGGCTTGATCGTTGTCAATATTGCCTTCTCCGCCAGTTTCTGTATTAATGTAATATAATTATGAATAGTCACAAATTTATGTAAGTATAATAATTTGACATAATAATTACATAGGTGATAGAGTTTGTAGAGAATCACTGACATAATTTAGTAGCTGATCCCCTTCAAACCATTTAAAATGGTATTGGCCATATTGACAACGATCAAGCCACGGACTGGAGTACCAGTGACGAAGATAATGAAGAAAATCATTACATATTTCTTTGAATCCAGTAATACATATTTGAAATCATATCAAAACAATATTGATTAATTTATTCAATTTTTGTTTCATTGATTTCTTGATATGAACATTGTACTGAATAATTTGTTGAAAATTTATTTTTTAGTCATATTTAATTGTATATAATGAAATTTTCCGATAAATCCAAAAAAACACTGTTCAACATATCATAACTGAGTAAATGAAAGATGCGCAGCAATAGATCGAATCGCTCATTATTCATTTGCACCCGCTTGCATATACTTATGTCGGGGATCTTTCTTAGCTCTATTGGGACATACACAGAGAAACTTACAGCCTTTATAAAATAACGAAGGTCTGGCCGTCGCGGGCTCTTGGGCCAAGTATTTCACACTCTCGCGGTCGGCCTGCCTCGACGTATCTCGTGCCGGCATTGGAAAGACCGCGAAGCATGAGACAGAGCGTAGCGCGAGTGAGGCAAGTTCAGGAGAAATGAAACGAGCCCCTCGACTGCGCGTGCTCAAATTTCAGGAGCCTCGCAGGAGGGCATGGAAACACTGTGCGGCGGTGTTTGTTTATGCGTCGAAGAAACTATTGGGGTCCACCCCTAACACGCAGTCTGAGATGTCCCTTATATTAGTGTATACTCCCGCCTCGCTCCCGAGGATCTACGGGGGGGTGCGCCGTGAAGCGGTGCGGGTCGGCGAGCGTAGCGTAGCAAAAATTACTGATTAGGATAGAGATACTGATTGTTGCAGAATTTCCGACACGGTTTTGATTTCGCATTGAACGGGTATATGTCTGTATAAGTGACTATTTTTGAAAAAGTGACCTTTTCAGTTTTTTTCTTTTAGAAGAATGTTTATAATAAACTGTAATTTCTTATAAACCAATTGAAGATAGAAGAATACGGTGTACGGATGAAGAGCACGTAGCAACGGCTTCCCTCTTTTACCCCTGTACCCTTCATATATTGTCGCACCGGTCTCACTCTCGTCGCCCTGACGTTTGTGTGTGCGTGCTGCTGCAGTTGTTGCGAGTGTCAGTGAGACAGAGGGTTGCTGTCGACGTTTCGAAGTAACTGTTCCGTTGCAAGGGTTTCGTAGTAATGCGACCATGAATACCTCGCCAACCTACGAGCCCAGGCAGTATGCATTATTTTATTTGCATTAGCTTTTTTCCAGCGCCTCCTCAGTAAACGGTTCTACTTTTGGTTGATCAACAAAATTGATTCAATTTCATTGAACAGTGCTTTGAGTGAACAAATATGTATAAGTAAAAGGTACATAAGTGTACGAAGGAACGTTTAATTAATTTTTCATTTGCAAGCACCGTGCCACGTTAGCTAACATGGAAATAATCCCCTCCTATTAAGAAACAATGGATTAATTCCATGTTATCTAACGCGAAATTAAATGTGCACGGTATTAGAAAATAAAAAGTTAATAAATAATCAATGTCTCTTCTACGCCTTCGTATTAGTATACTCTCGCCTCGCTCCCGAGGATCTACGGGGTGGAGCATCACGAAGCGGCATGGGAGAGTTGGCGAGCGTAGCGAGCAGAGGGCGGAGCCCCCTACTCTGTTAAAAATTACTAATTACGATGGAGATACTGCTTGCTGCAGAATTCCCGACACGGTTTTGAATTCACATTGAACGGATATATGTCTCTATAAGTGGCTTTTTTTGAAAAAGTGAATTTTTCAGTTTTTTTCTTTTAGAAGTATGTTTATAATAAACTGTAATTTTTTATAAACCAATTTCATTAAATTCGATACATGAACAATTAATAAATCCGTTTTCAGAATGAACATATGTGCAGCCGTTTCCGAATAAATTACCAAGTAAATTTTGCCCTAACAGTGCAGCCATCTATTGAAAAAATTTCATACTATTTGTCGGGGACATTTAGCCTTAAGTCATTTACATCGGACCAGAGGAATGATTGACGAAGTGGGTTACAAGATTTAGACTTATTTTATTAGAGAGCCATCAATATTATTGTCTTAGTTTTCGGGGGGAAGAGTTATAAATATCTAATTATTTGAGAAAATCAAATATATTTCACTGTTCTAATGTTAATAATAGCTATTTCTTATGCTATAGATACGATAAGGTTGAGAGTTACAACCCAGAGGAATGATTTTTCGTGAGAAAACTTGATGATAAAAAGTATTGAGGTTTTTTTATTTTAAATCTGTATATTAGGATATTCTTTAAATATTAATAAAGTTATTTATTGTAAAAGAAAACACCAAGTAAACATAGAGTTTTGTAATAAAAATAGGTTACATGAATAATGATCATATTAGGAGAATCACCCATGTATACGATGATCACTACTTACACGGAAACCATTTCTTCCGCCCCACAATTTCCGCTGCCCAGGTCTTTCGCTCCATAGTTACCGGTGGCCAGATCTTCCGCTCCATATTTTTCGGTGTCCAGATCTTCCACTCCATAGTTTCCGGTGTCTAGATCTTCCGGTCTATAGTCTTCTGTGTCCAAGACTTCCGCTCCATAATTTTCGGTGTCCAGGTCTTCCGCTCTACAGATTTCGGTGTCCTGGTCCTCCACCCAATAGTTTTCGATATCCAGGTCTTCTACTCCATGGTTTTCGGTGTCTAGATCTTCCGGTCCACAGTCTTCTGTGTCCCGGTCTTCCGCTCCATAGTTTTCGGTGTCCAGGTCTTCCACTCCAGTTTTCGATGTTCAGGTCTTCCGTTCCATAATTTTCGGTATCCAGGACTTCTACTACATAGGTTTCGGTATCCAGGCCTTCCACTCCATTGTATTTAGTTTCGGTGTCCAGGTCTTCTGCTCTATAGTTTTCGGTATCCTGGTCCTCTGCCCAATAGTTTTCGTTAGAAATGCTTCTCGTGAAACCATTTTTGGTTTTGTCTTTAAAGTTATTGAAATTTTGAGCTTTGTGCGATCGTCTGTCTCGAATTTTTTTTACTTCTAAATATGACTGGAAATTTATGAGCCATGGTAAAATGGGAACTGAAATAAAATACAATCATTTTAGTAACGTAGAACAAGTTTATTTCTTCTGGAATATATTGGGGTTTTCACTTTATTGTGAAAAAGAGAATGGTTTTGGTGTATAAAATTTGCTGTGAGAAATTGAACATATCGTTGAAAGGGAGAGGTGACGCTAACGTGCTTTTATAATCTAGAATAAAACAGTGTTTGAACACAATTTTATTCTATAGTAACATACTAGTACCATCTGTCCCTTCAAGCGGTACACAAGATTCTCCTAAATGGGGCACCCGAACGGGAGAAGGAGTAAATTATTTGAGAAGTTGCGTTTAGAGGTGTGTTTTACAAACCGATAGTGCACTGTTTTATCATCGGTAACATGTTATCAGATACTATTGTATGTATACCCGGGCTCACGGAATCTGTCGCTGGTGACTTTTTTTAAATATTATTTTTAAACGTACTAACCAATGAACAATTAATTATCATGCCCTCATTAGCTACGGTGGCGTCTACTCTCGTGAATGAAAGCATGAGGATTGATTAATCATTGGTTAGTACGTTTAAAAAAGACATTTAAAAAAAGTGACCAGCGACAGATTCCGTGAGCCCGGGTGTACATACCAGGAGTTCCAACCACCATGGACAGTAGCATTTATATTCCAAACGAAAGTGATATCAGAAAAATTTCTTTAACTAATATTGTATTTCTGTTTGACTTGGTGCACAAAGTATATACATATATATGAAAGTATTACAGATATTATAATAGTACATGACATGTCAATGGAAAGGGAGAATATTCAAGTTTTTGAGCATATCATTACAAATGTTCGATGTGGGCTCCTCGCGTCACATGATATCTAAACGGGGAACTCCCTCACGGTTGGATTGACCGATATGCTGAATAAGATTTGTTATTGCTCGCGTGGCCTCCCAGGTCTCCCGACCTTACTTCGTGCGATTTTTTTCTATGGGGGTGTATTAAAGATAAAGTTTATGTACCACCATTGTCAACAACACTGGATGAACTCCGAGAATGCATTACGACTACTGTTAAAAGTGATCAACACACATAGCAGCGTGTATAGATCGAACTGGACTATCTTTTGGACGTACATACAGGGTCTTCAAAAAGTCCCGGTACGGCTGATTATCTTAGCGGGAAATCATTTTAAAGAAAAATATTTAATGCAAAACTTTTAGGATTTTTCCCTGGCTACCCAATGGTCATATTGGATTTGACCTTGACCATGACTTTCAAGGTCATATCAAGGTCAAATTGATCTTTTTAAATGCGAACCCCTATTTTTGATACCTGAAATGAAAAGAGCGGGAAATTTCACATTCAAATATGTCTTTGACCATTTTTTTCATGTGACCTTCATGGTCAGCGGAGCACAGTGGGAAATTTCCTTGAATTAGAAGGACAACATTCTTAATGGCTTATTCAACTTAAACCACATTCGGTATAGGGGGTTTTTTGGGTCGCTGATCACGAATCTGAAGTCAGATTTTTGAAACCTGACTCCAGATTCGTGATGAGCGACCCAAAAAAACCCCTATACCGAACTTGGTTTAAGTTGAATAAGCCATTAAGAATGTTGTCCTTCTAATTCAAGGAAATTTCCCACTGTGCTCCGCTGACCATAAAGGTCACGTGAAAAAAATGGTCAAGGACATATTTGAATGTGAAATTTCCCGCTCTTTTCATTTCCGGTATCAAAAATAGGGGTTCGCATTTAAAAAGATCAATTTGACCTTGACATGACCTTGAAAGTCATTGTCAAGGTCAAATCCAATATAACCATTGGGTAGCCAGGGAAAAATCCTAAAAGTTTTGCATTAAACATTTTTCTCTAAAATGATTTCCCGCTGAGATAATCAGCCGTACCGAGACTTTTTGAAGACCCTGTATAAACGTGGTAGAGAAATAGAAACGCAGGGAACGAAATTAGCAGACTGGTTTAACGTTTATTGATGTTCAAGATACACATCTTGAAAATAATGTCACGTGACGAAAAATTAATCGTTTAATATAAGTACGTTTGTTACACGTGCTTTATACCAAAGATAGGGTAATGGCGGGGAAAAATAATCATCGTTCAAGAGTACGCACTGCCCTTAGTTTAGCCCCCTATTCACAAATGGCGTGATACGTTTAACCATGTGTTCCTAGAATACCGAGGTTCAGTGTAAGCAAATTTTTCTCGCTGTAACACAGCTGTGGGGTAAAAAGCCAAAAATTCGAGATTTACCCACTCTGATGTAATATTTGCGGACAAGTTTGTATTGGATATATATTTTCTGTGGTATATTAACTAAATTATGCCAGTATTTTTGAAAACTAAAGCTATTGAGACTTTGAATGGCATGTTAAGTTGTAGGTTATTTTTGAACAAAAATATGCTTCTGTAGATATATTCTTTTTGTGCCGGGAGGTTAAGAGTACGTGGATTAAAAGTACGCACGCGTACCCTTAGCCTAATATGCGTACTTTTAGCTTGTTAGATTTTTATCGGCAAAGTTTAAGAATATGTTTTGTTATTTTAATTTAACATGGAAAAGTATCGACACAAGAGTGATAGAAAGTTAGTATTTACTGTAGAGATAATGGACGAAATACGGGCAAAAGTAAAGGATTGGGAAAGTTTATATGTCATAACTGTGACGACTCGAGTGGCTAAACTCTATGCGTCCTCTTAAACGACAAGTCTGCTAAGAGCGCGCATTTGTAATGGCTTGAAAACATTTTTTTTCTTATATAATTTTGCTTCCTTTTTTTTTCTCGTGTGGAATAGTTAGATAGATACTGTAAGTTTACGCGGAAATTTTGACTTATTTAAGTTTTCAAGTTTGGCTAACAATAAATATTTCAAGAAAATTTGCGTACTCTTGCCCGCCATTACCCTACTAACGTAAATCGGAGATACTATTAAACGTACATGGTAATGTTAGTTGCCTATATTACTATTTTGTGAGATACGATTCTTTTTTCTCGGGAATATATCATTATGTTTTACTGTTCTGTACTTGTAATTCAAAAAGTACAAAATTTGAGTTACTACAGTCTTCGTTGGACGAGTCGACATTATGATACATGAAACAAACTTTTGATAACATATGTTATTTACGAGATATGAAAGCAACCTCCAATTTTTCATATAAACCTTCATAATTGTACTCTCATAAAAATTATAAAATTTATCGAGACTAATAAAATAAAATACCAATCCGTTGAATGATTTGTGAGATATTTCCGCTTAATGTACAAAAGTCAATTTTACTGTCCGCTAGGAACTCATGAGGGAAGTTAGGGAACTCGGAAATTCAGAAAATTCTGCTACCTCTTTGCGAGTAGAGTAGTGCAACCTTAACCCTTCGAGGGCACACAGGTGCAAATCGGGCAGGCCAAAAATTTCAAATTCCCCTCTCTTGTCGGATATGCACAGTAGAGCCCTCTATCCTGTACAACAATTATGGCTGTAGGCTAGTGTAACTGTCGAGCAGTTGCTTGGCGTCAGTCGCTATACAGCCATTGTATAGGAAGCTGTGGAAAGTGGACGTGGTGCACATTTGCACCTCTGTGCCTTCGGCGTCGGAAAAAAAGTGAAATAATTTTTTACAATTTCTGGAAATAGATGAAATGCCACTTCCTCAAATAGCAGTTATTAGAGAGGAAACGCGGGCAAAATGTAAACTGTGTGCAAGTCAGGAAGCCACACGCACGCGGATGAAGTGTGCCTCCTGCTTTCGCCGCATGTGCGACGAGCATAGGGCAGGTTTATGTATTAATTGCCTTAATAAAATCAGTAGTAGTAATTGAAATTAATAAAAACAATAAATATTAATATTATAAGTATGATTTTCGAAATAAATCATTTTTTTGTATTTTACAGTGTTTTTCTTCGTTGCGAAATTATCATTTTTTCAGGCTCATGTTAAAAATAGTTAATTATAATTTATTGAATCAACGAATTTTTTCCATTTCAGTACAAGTCTTTACCTTTATTTTCCCAAAGTTTCATTAACATATCTCAAAAGGAAAAAAAATACAAATTTTGTCATAAAAAACTAATTTTTGAAAAAGTTGTTTTGAAAAAACCTATTTATTCATGTAATAATATATTTTTACGCTTTTGCAAATAACATATTCAAATTCCCAGGAAAATTCTACCCCTATTTCATATAATTCTCGATTAAAAAAGATTAAGCTAGAGAGAAAGAATTAGGATTGAAAAAGTGAAAACCATATTTGCACCTGTGTGCCCTCTACGTGATTAAAAGGAGGTGTGCCTTCGAAGGGTTAATACAAAAAAATGTTTCATGTATGCCATAATTCGGTTTTAAGGGATGAAGTCTCCTCTTGAGAAAATACAGATTTTTCTTTTTCGCAGGAATAACTCTCAAGTAATAAAAGATATTTGGGAAAAAGTTTAAATGGAAGTTTTATGGTTTCCTTGGGTCAATAAAACTGGAGAGAAATAACTCTCGAAGAAAAATTATTTTTAGTTAGCCCCACTACCGATTTACAAGTAAAGGAAAGCCGGGCAAATTGGGTATGTTAAGAGGGAAGAGCTACTGCGGCTATTATATTCATTATTTCATGTAATTTAAAACTTATATAGTATTAGATTATATATCGTAGAATTGTGATAAAATATTATAGATTTGAAAGATTTTTCAAATTAATAGTCATTTAATGTTTCGTAGGACCTTCTATATAATTCACTTTGCTCGGGAACCCAGGCAAGGTGTATACATTTTAAAAATTCTTCAATCGTTTGAATATGAGAGATTTCCAATGATTTATTAATAACGAAAGTTATCGTCAAGAGGTTTTAGAGTTGCTGATTTCGAATTTGAAGTTAGAATCTCGATTTTTGAAGTGGTTGATTTCAAATCTAAGGTCGAAATTTTTAAATTCAAAATGGTGGAGCCAATATGACAGATAGGAATTAGTAGTGCAGCAGACCTAGTATTTAAAAAAACCTGAATACAAACCTTGGTAAAAATCAGACTACTTTTACAAATGTTAATCCCCCATATTACCGTAGGTTCACTATTACAACCGCTAACTCCCTATTTCCTTAACTCTGGTCTTCCTTTTATACTTATACACCATCTGAAAATCATGTCACGTTATTCGTTTTGCCCTATACACTTTGCCCGGATATGACTTTTTTGACGTATCGATGTGTTATATGGTAAGTACTAAGGTTAGGAGGTAGACACATTTGATACAAAATATGTTTCATTGAATATATAATATTATTATGTTTTTTATTTTATAAAATCAATCGCTATTCATTTGTTTTCTAACTAACTACGAGATGGTTCTCTCGAAGCAAGAGGCAGCGCCGTGTAGTAGAGCTCATGTCAATTAATAAAATATGATTATTCACTTTGCGCAGTATCCACCACTATCCACTTTGTCCGGCCGCTCCCTGTGAGTTTTTGCATTTCCTAAATTTGTATTGAATTACTTCTCGATGTTATCTTTCTATGAACTTAAAAAATACAAATACCCTTTTTTATGAGTTAGTCATGGGGGTAACTTAAAAAAAAATTCTTCTTTGAAAATTATGTTTCTCTAGTTTTATGGATTCGAAGAAACTGTAAAACTTTTGTTTTAACTATTTTTTCCCATATCTTTCACCGTTCAGGAGTTATTCCCGTGGAAAAGAAAAACTGGTACATTTTGAAGGAGAGATTTCAGCCCTTTAAAGCATATAATGACACCAATGGAAAGTGTTTTTTTTATTAAAGTTGAATTATTTTACTCGCACACGGAGTGACGGAATTTTCTGAATGTTCGTGTTCCTTAATTTCTCTCGTCAGCCGCCCGCAGCGTAACTTACTCTTGTACTTTGAGCGGAAATATTTCACGAACTGTTCGACGGATATGTATTTCATCTCATATATTTCTTATTAGGATCGACAAACTTTATAACTTTTATGAAAATAAAAAATATTAAGTTCGTATAAAAAAATAGAGCTAACTTTCACACCTCATAAAAAAAGTATCGTAAAAAATTTGTTGCGTATATCACACGCTCTTCTGGGCACCAAACAACTTTCATTTGAAAAACTTGTTCATGAAATGACAACTAACAGAAATAAAAAGGATAACTCTCTAGAGTATAGAACATCCTGTATATTTGCTTTTATTCTCTTTTTTCCCTCCTCCGTATTTTTTGGTGGCAGAATAAGCTTTATATTCTTTAATGATCATCAATCCCTTTTTTTTCATGCTTTCGAGTAGGTACAGATTAAATGTAATAAATTCATGCTTGGAAGTGTAAAAAACTAAAAGAGATTTTTGAATAGTGGAAGAAAACTAAAATTGAACGCCCCGCATGAATTAGTCTTGATATGCGAATTTATATATTTTATTTAGTTCTTATTTTCAGAGGATCCCACACATGCTTAATCTTTTCGACCTTTTAAAATTAATGAGACATCACGCTAGTCAGTTACATTTCTTAAAATCTGTATAATCTCTTCATGTGTTATTTTTTTATTTATGTAGTACTTCAACAACAAATCTCATACATGAAACATGTAAATAATATAATTATTCATTATTTGTCGGGAACAGAATAATCTTTTTATAACCGTTATGAAATATCCAAACGTTGATTGGTCGATGATAAAGAAAATCGATATGAGAAGCTTACGCATTCAAAGAGGACTAATGCAAGCAACGACAAGAGATTATTCGCTATCTTTGGTACAAGTAAAACTACGTAACAAGCTATATTCGATTAATGTAAAACAGGCAGTATTTTTCAAGGGGACGAGAACGCGATACTGCTCATTAGATCATCCTCATTTTGTGATAGATCCGATGTGACTGGAATGAAATTATGTGAAATATAGTGTAATACTATCACGACTTCTAACGTTATGTAAGTACCTAGTGTCAACGATTCTAATTGACCCGCTTTGGATGACGGTACTTCATTTAAGCTGACCGTAGTTGAACGGTATGAGCAGATCTTATTTGGCCATGAAGTACTAATCGAATTTAGCCTTCATGGCAAAATATTAAGATTCACTCGAATCTTTCAGCTGCGGTCGACTATAAAAATACCGTCAGCCAAACGCTAGGTGTACATGTGATGAATATAACATGTTTCTTAATGACAAGCAATTTCCCGAGATGTTTCTTGAAAATAAATTTACTGAGCTGTAGTTGGTGAAGCATAACATTGGCCTTATTTCACACTGCAGCACCACGTAATGCTTCCAAAGGAGATTATTGGAAATTATTAAACTGAGGTTATATATTAGGTCAGGAATAGTCTAGTGAAATGGGGATATTATGAATGGAACGAAACACAATGCAGTTCGCGTCGATCGAATTTATGTATTTGATATGACCAACAATTCTAGGATGCCCGGGAAAAAGAGTATAAGTCAAAAAATGGTCAATATGAGATAAGTCGCTTTCTTCTACTTTCCTAGAGATATTTGTGTGCTACAATACATGCATTTAACGGTTCTTATGAGAAGTGTTATTTTCATTTTATACATTTTTTCAACAGTTTGTGTTTCAATATAAACAAATAAAGGTGTTTTCTGAGCAATACCATTTTTTGACTTGTACTCTTTTTCCCGAGCATCCTAGAATTATAACCTGTACGTTAAGATCTGTTAATTGTAAAATGGTTGACCATAGCCTAAAACAGAATTTCGTCAATCTTAAGTTGTATCAGTTTAAATATCTTCTTTGATTCCATAAGAGAAATAGAAAAGAGAATGAGGAGGAAGGAATGTAGAAGGGAAGAAAACAGGCGTTCGAAATAGAGAAAGATACAATAAGACAAAAATGGGATTGGGTTTTCGATATACAGTACATCTCATATAGAGTAACTTGATTATGTGGGAAGTGTCTCCAATCACTAGGAAAACCACCTCTCGCTCCGATCGGTTGTTGACTTCCCGGATTCTTCGTCCTGTTTAAAATGCATTGACGCACAGGCCCGGTTACTGCTCGTCCCACCCCGTGAAAACAATGGCTTAGCATAATTACGAGTACACTCATGAAATTAAATTGGATTTGCAATGTTATTTCCCCTCTCTCGCTCTGCATCTCGCTCTCCCTCCCTCTCTCCTCGCACCCCTCTACCCCCTCTCCCTCCTCCCCCGCCCTGCTTTCTCTTTTTCTCCCCCTCCCTCCGCCCCGCCGTCCCAACCTACCACCCTCCCTCCCGAATTTCCAAATCCTATCTAATAAAATCCAACGCGATACAATCGAAAGTCGTGGTCACCTATCTCCATTGGTTGGTTGACAATCGATATCGATAATCGAAAGTCGTGGTCACCTACCGCCATTGGTTGGTTGATAATCGATATCGATATAGTATTCGATAGTTAAAGCGGGGAAATTCAATTTGATAAAATTAGTGTTGAAGTAAATGTAAATGTTATAAAACACGTTTTTTAGGCGCGCGCTTGCGCGTGCAAATGGTCTAGTAATGCATTATTCAATCACGTCCTTCCACCTCTCTTCCTCTATATCTGTATATTTCTTTGTTTATATGTTAGTCTTTTATCGCTCCTTGTTTATTAATTTATCATGAATTCGATATGTTTTTCTTGAATGTAATAATTTTAATAGAAATATGGATCAATTATTGTAACAAAATGAGATTGAAAAAATGATTTGATCGACTACCCGTGTGGAAAATTATCAGAGCGGCCCGGAGAACATGAAGGCATCGTATAGGCATTAATCAGGCATCCACTACAAGGATATCCTCGTTAATACCCATATAGGGCCCGTACGGGCTTCATTCTGGCATCCACAATAATGTTATCCAGGTTATCCCCGTTAATGCCTATATGGAGCCTATACGGGCTTTCTCTAGGCGTCCACGATAATTTTATTTGGGCTGTCCCAGATAATACCCATACCGGGCCAAAATAGATTTTAACTGGGCACCCGCGATAATTTTATTCGGGCTTTTTCGCTGTTAATGCCCATACGAGGCCAATATAGGCTTTAACTAGGCATTCATAATAAAATCCAGGATTTTCCTGTTAAGAGGCCGACATACCAGGCCCACTAGTTTCTGCTGCGGGGCAGCGGTGAGACGAGGTAATGTCAAAACGCTAGAAGGGGGTGGAGCTACGTGAGGTTAGCGATGTTACCGAATGTATGCAGTATGGACACGGTCCGGTCTTATATATTACGCCGGCCTCAGTGGCGAGAGCATGGCTCGCTCCCGTTTAGACCGTAGTCCAGGACAATTAGCTTGAAAATCATGCAATCTTCCAAAAATCGAGCTCACCGAATTTTTTTTTAAACTGCTTATTATGATGTATCAATATATGCCTGAAAGTTACGCCACCGACGCACTGGAGCTTCGTGACATATAAGAGGTCAAAGGTCGCGGATTTTATTATCTCGCTTCCTATCGCTCCAACGTGAAAAATACCTATTACAAAAGTTGAAGATCTCAATTTTTAATACCTAAAAAAATATTTGATGTAAATACGCCTAACCGTTCTCGAGATAATATGTAGCTGAATATGTGTAAAAATGCAAAAATAGCCAATTTCGGGTATGCAACGTGTATCGGAAACAATGAGGTACCTGAGTAATAAACGGTCGGCGAGACCGTTCCGGAAAATAGGGACTAGAGTAACGGCCGGTGAGACCGTTCCAGGAAAATAGCCATAGTTCGGAATACTATTTCCGCATAATTATGATCCTACCCGTGTGGAAATGTTCATTGGGCCCCAATTGGAGCCCAATTGGGCTGCCCAATTACTAGTTGGGCGCCAATTGGGCAGTCCAATCAGTGCCAAATTGGGCTTTCTTTGGGCTTGTAACGCTCCGCCCAACCTATGCCCAATTTGGGCCGCCCAATTTGGCCCCAATTGGGCAACCCTATTTATGCCCAATCAACCTGAAATGTTACTTTTAATGAATAATAATATTAACAATAATTAATAAGATTTTATATTTTCTCATAAAATGTACAAAAGTAAAATATAAACGTATTCAAGCGGAACAATGATTGATACAAATCATACGCGCGGATTTCCTTAGTTTTTCATAAGTACAATTTAAGAATTTTCTATTTTCATATTTTATAGATTTATATGCAAGGGGGATTAGGGTGCGATTAATAATGTGAAAGGCCAAGGCCATACAGTAAGAAATAATAATAATATAAACGTATTCTTCAGTTTTTAGGGCTCTATCATACACTATATACACTACACTACATACACTATATTTATTTAAATATACAGGGTGTTGTTTAATGATAGGCCGTAATTACAAGGGCACATTACTGAATCTATTTCCAGTAGAAAAGTTCATATTAACATGTGTCCTAAAATGTCTGATTTTCAAGATACAGGACGTCAAAATTTTAAAAAATCGGTTTTTTAATAATATCTCAAAGATCCTTGTGCCGATTTTGTTGACATTTGGCACTGTTGTTTATTGTAATAAGATGCTAAGTCAACACTGACTAGAAGATAATTATGAGTTCCAGTGGCGTCCCGGGGGACAGTCTCACGAATAATATTTTTTTCCTCAAAAACGAAGTGAGGTACGAAATAATGTCAAGAGACAAAAAAGTTGTATTTTTAGCTGCTTAATCTGAAAAAAATATAAAATTTTTTAAAAAGTCAGTGGTGTACACTTTTTTTGTCAATATTATTCGTGAGATTGTCCCCCGGGACGCCACTGGAACTGATAATTATCTTCTAGTTAGTGGTAAGTTAGCGTCTTATTACAATAAACAACAGTGCCAAATGTCAACAAAATCGGCACAAAGATCGTTGAGATATTATTAAAAAACCGATTTTTTTTAAACTTTGACGTCCTGTATCTTGAAAACCAGACATTTTAGTACACATGTTAATATGAACTTTTCTACTGGAAATTGATTCAGTAATGTGCCCTTGCAATTACGGCCTATCATTAAGTAACACCCTATATATACACTATGCAAAAAAAATGGCGCGTTGTCACGAGTCGACTCAAGTCGAACGATTTGGTAGTTCGACCGTATATATAGTCGACTTAAAATTTCTTTGTTATGAGTCGAATCGCATGAAGTCGCAAGACGAGCTACTTCGTTCGATTCGACTAATAACAAAGAAATTTTAAGTCGACTATATATACGGTCGAACTACCAAGTCGTTCGACTTGAGTCGACTCGTGGCAACGCGCTTTAAGAGACTAAAAACTACTCGCTGCAGCTACTCGTTCTCGCGCCGTCATCTGTCGTATTCTCGCCCAGGCGTTGCCACCTCGGCTTCACGGATGCCACGCTCCGCGTTGGACTTCCCTGCCTTCTCGTCGTCCTCCGTCCCAGTCCCCTGCGTGAAGTGAGGTACATGTACACTTCAGGTTTGACAGGTCGTGTATAAATTGGAACTTGTGTGATTGTACGAAAGGGGAAATATATCGATAGAGAAAAAATAATGATAAAGTAATTACTTGATTATTGTGATCCAATTCCATTGCATCTCCTATTTCTCTGCCACGGCTTGTTGATTGAGAAGAAAAACCATTGATTCGTCCCGTGCTCGCATGACGCTGAAAACAAAAAATAGAATATCCACAAAGATATATGTCCTTCATAGGCAATCAAAGTGAGGTTAGAATGGTCAGATTGTAAGTAGCTTATCTGATGTCAATTCTTCTGAGATGCTGCCGTCTCCTTTCCTGCTCTTTATGCACAGGCATCCAGAGAAATGTAGCACTGCATTCGTTCACTATCACGATTCACGATTATTAAAAAAAAAATACAAACGATTAGCAAACTACACGGAGCGTCTGTCACATTCACCACTATTCGCCAGGGCCGTCCCGAAAAAAGGGGACGTTTTCAGCAGCCTCTCTCCAGGGCCGTACTCTTTTCCCGGGACGGCCCTGGCGAATTTCTAAACACAAAAATAGCCGTAGCGCCTAAACTAAAATAGCTAGAAAAAAGTTATAAAGCAAAGATTAGAATGTTATTATCTACAACTTTTATTAAGGTCATTTTGTCGAAAAAAAAATAGTAAAATAATAAAAAGGCCTTTTGATTCGGTACTCTGGAGACTACCCTTAAGCAGCCATGAAAAAATCACCCTACCCTCGTCGATTTGTTTGCGGCATAGATAAAAATGGATAAGTGCCTTGGACTAAGTGATTAGATACCTCAGTTGGGGCCAGATTGGGGTACCCAATATAGCCCCAACTAGACGCTAATACTATATCGTATCACCTGACCCAAATTTCAGTCACTAAAAGTTCGGAATAGATTTCAATTTTATTTATTCTGTAATAGAGTAATGGCCAATTTATCATTATATGGATCTTACTCCACTCAATTTGAAAAATGCTGTAAAGATTATTAAAAACGCAATTATCAAAGAATGAAATATATTATATATTTATTACCAATGTCATCATAATAAAGTTAGTAAAGTTTTTGAGACGATGCTATCAACATTAAAATATAGAAATTATACAATATTTCTTGCTAGGGTAGTGATTAGGTACCTTAGTTGGGGCCAGATTGGGGTGCCCAACGTAGCCCCAACTAGTACCTTAGTTGGGGCCTGATTGGGCTGCCCAACGTAGCCCCAACTAAACGCTAATACTACATCGTATCACCTGACCCAAATTCCAGTCATTAAAAGTTCGGAATAAGTTCTAAATGTCCAGATTTATTTTTACTTCAGGTACATAAATAAAACAAACAATTGTATCTATTCGATTTATTATATTTTATTCAAATTGGGCCGCCCAATTGGGGCCTCATTGGCGCCCAATTACTGATTGGGCCAACTTGGGCAGATTTTCACACGGGATACATTCATGCGATCTGAAAAATGTTGCAACTTCACAGCATAATATCTCGAAACCGGTAAGGTGTGTGTGGAAAGTGTATGGGGCCTTTTAGTTAGATAATTTCATGATCTAACAGCAATCACTTGTTTCATTTTTGTGTGAGCTATAGAGAGCGAGATAATAGCGTTCAAACAGATGTAGTTTTTTTTGACCAAAACTTATCTTTCGTGTCTAATATCTCGAGAACAGGTAGGCGTACGAAAACCAAATAGTCCAGTCAAATTTCCATTTAAATCGAAAAATGAGACAATGGCGAAAACTTGGGAAAAGGTGTATTTTTATGTTATTAATGGAGGGAACATATTAAAAGAAGAATCCCCCCCCCCCCGGCAAAGTGTGTAAAAAAATGATTTATTGTTGAAAAAATCGGTTCTTCGCTAATATTTTGAAAACTACGTGACCTATTGAAAAATAGTTAAGACAAAAGTTGTAGATAATAAAATTATCTACAAAAAAGCTATTACACTTTTTACCCTATCTTCAACGCCTAAGAAGCTAGAACCTCCAGATGAGTTGAAATGTTCAAATATTCATAACAAATCCAAAAATGAAGATTTTTGCAATTTCTTTTTTTGTAACCTATTTAGAAAAATCTCATCATTTTTCCTAGCGAAACTAAATTTTGTTTTTCATTGTCGTTTACACATGATTGGTTTTTAAAGTTTTAAATGCTTGAATTTACATAGAAATTTTCAATTAAACAATTTTTTAATTATACCATCGTTTATTTCGGATTGTTTCTGAAGAAAAAGATAAATAGCCATTCAACGTATCTCACCTGGTTTGCTAGATATGCTAAATTGAAAAGGAGGGGGATTTATGCGATGATCACCACTGACTACGCAAACTGTGCCAAACATATATAGTGTCGCACCGTTCTCAGTCGCGTCGCCCAGACGCTTGTGTGCGCGCGCTGCTGCAGTTGGCTGCGAGTGTCAGTGAGACTGAGGGTTGCTCTCGGCCTTCCGGACGTTGCAGGGGTTTCGTAGCATCTCGACCATGAATACCTCGCCAACCTAGTAGCCCAGGCAGTATGCATTATCTTATTTCCATTAGCTTCTTTCCAGCGCCTCCTAGGTGAACGGTTCTACTTTTGGTTGATCAACGAAATTGATTCAATTTCATTGAACAGTGTTTTGAGAAACAATTTTTTGAAAATCGTGTCGCGTGCGTGCTCCAAGTGTCAAGGATTGGCGTACATTATATCACCAATGCTTCGATAGCGCAACGGTCAAGTTGCCGGGCTGGGAGTCTCGATGTCGTGGGTTCAAATCTTGTTGGTTTTTTTTTCTTTATTCTTTATTAACTCTTTTTTTTCATTTAATTGCAACCACTTCTTGTTATAGCAAGTGGTTTACATTACCGAATAAAATAATAGTTTCAATATTTTTTATAGTTTTACATTATTTTCTTCCCTATTGAGGTGAACCAATATTATTTCTAAGAACAGTTGGAAACATCGTTGCATTTTTTTACTCTTACATTTCGTCATAATAATTTTTGGCTTCCGAAGATTTTGTTCATGATTTTGGATGATAATAATTGTCGAAAAAACATTTGAAACACTGAATGAAACAATGAAATTTGCTTTTCCATAACGCTTTTAACCCTACGTTAGTCACGTGGTTGAAAAGAACGTATTTAGTCACGTGGGGGACCGGTGTCACCCACTCTTTATTTGCCATATTTTTACATTTCTTGTTTAAAATCTTCATATTTTTCAATGCATTTTTACTTAACGGCATAAATATGACAGCTTATTTCACAAGATAAAAAAATGCATTGGATAAAACTATTTTTAGAACAATGAAACTAATTTGCACAGCAATTTATACACATTTCTTTCAAATGATCTCCGCAGACCGATTTCCTACACTTGCTGCAGAACTTCCTGGTGCTCTTGTCTCGTATCCTTCCACATATATAACATCTCCCTCGCGATGCTGTTCTGGGTTCAGTTGGGTTGATAGGTTCTTCAACACCAAGGAGTATTTTGCACGTCTCTGTATCTCTGTCGGAAGGTGTGCGTTCTGATATCGTCGTTCTATTTGTGGTTTGATCAAGTTCTAGCTAAGATTTTGCAAAAATTTAATACGAGATATTCTCCTTCTCTTCTCCTTATAAGCGGATTAAGTAGCTGACGGTTGGCGGTGATTAGCAAAATGATTTCGATGATGTGTGACTCATTAGGAACCGTCCGGCAATTACACAGTAAATCACTAAATTGGGTATTGAAATCTGACTTCAGTTTATGTTTCGGGCTGGTCCACCATTAACAAAACTGATTTTGGTTTGGTTGTTGCTGCTCAGTTAAGCGTTTTTTTTCAATTTTGTAGTTTTAGGAAATATGAAGAGAAAACGGTCATTATTAAATTTAAAAACAATGTTTTTTTTCACAAAATAGTTGTGGTGGGGGTTTTTAGCTATGAGGAATTTTATTTTTGCTAAAAATATCCGCCAGATGGCGCTACAGATAAGTTTCCTATAAACTTTACGTATTTTCGATGAAAGATCATGCTTGTTTTATATATTTTCATACATTTTCTTACTATTTCTGTTTTATTTGCTCCTTTTTTTTTGCAAATAATAAAAATTTTAAAAAAAGTTAAAAAATATTTTTAAAAGTGTTTATTATTTATTCTTAGTCGCTACTATGAATTACAGAGCGGGTTTCTTCTTCTTCGCCTTCAGCAGCCTCCGCTTCTATTTCACTCTCCTCGTCTTAGTCCGTCAGATAGTGACAGATTCTGGTGCCCCATTTTCACATACAAGCCTCGAAGAGGGTTGAAAAGTACTTCGATTTTGAGTAGAATGAAGGGAAATTTACGAATGGTCCCTGGGGATAACATATGCAAAATTAAATTTTTCTTAACAAAAAAATAAAAGGTGTCTCTTGCCCATTTTTTCACGCACGCCTTGTTCACTAAATGATTAATTAATAAAACCTGGCTTCGGGAAACCAAAGGCTTGAGTGTTGCAGGTGGCTAAAGGATTGAAATAAGGGCGTAATCTTGTAAGGAAAAATCGAGATTCTGACCGATTTTCCCACACAAGCCTTTGATTTCCGAAGCCAGGTTTTATTAATTAATCATTTAGTGAACAAAGCTTGCGTGAAAAAATGGGCAAGAGGTACCTTTTATTTTTTTATTAAGAAAAATCGAATTTTCCATATGTTATCCCCAGGGACCATTCGTAAATTTCCCTTCATTCTACTCAAAATCGAAGTACTTTTCAACCCTCTTCGAGGCTTGTATGCGAAAATGGGGTACCAGAATCTGTCATTATCTCACGGTCTATCTGTATCATATGCGTCAGCATCACGTCTGAAAGTCCAGCATAGATCGGCGATCATAGAATTTAATTTCTTTCCTTGATAACGTGCTAAAAAATGTATGAAATATAAAAAAAAAGACAAAATTTATTACATTAATGTTATAAACCGTAAAAGCATTCTTTACCTTCAAAAGGCATGCACACTTGGTGAAATCTCTCACCCTGTTCATCACTTTCTGGTTTCGATATTCAAAATTTTATACTTTAAAAATGAGTAAATGAAACAAATAATGAGGAAATGTATGAAAATATATAAAACAAACATGATCTTTCATAGAAAATACGTAAAGTTTATAGGAAATTTATCTGTAGCACCCTCTGGTGGATGTTTTTAGCAAATATAAATATCAGAAATGAATTCCTCGTACCTAAAAACCCCCACCACAACTATTTTGTGAAAAAAAAACATTTTTTTTAAATTTAACAATGACCGTTTTCCCTTCATATTCCCTAAAAACTACAAAATTGAAAAAAATGCTTAATTGAGCAGCAACAACCAAACCAAAATCAGTTTTGTTAATGGTAAACCAGCCCGGAACATAAACTGAAGTCAAATTTTAATACCCTCTTCATGACCCCCAAAATGACTTACAGCATTCCGGGAAAAATACGAGATTGTAAACGCATTCAAGGCCCCTGCTTTGGCCTTAACAATATATATTTCACAATATTCATGCTACAAGAAATATTGATAGAAGAAAAATAAACTGATTTACCTTTACAAATTCTCTGACCTGCTTATTCACGTGGAGGACACTTGTCACCCAAAAAAGTATTAACTTAAATACGGCAAAATAAGCAACGATAATTTCGTGCGAATACCGTCAAATGCTTACTGATACGCTGCTAGAAAGCTATTAAAGGGGGCGGTATGCTAAATGGAAGCAGTCGAGAACTCTGAAAAGAAACAGAAGAGTGGGTGACATGCGTCACCCACGTGACTAACGTAGAGTTAAAGTGTAAATGTGCGTGTTGCAAAGTTCCATTCGTGAAAATAAATGCTTATGGTGTTAAAATACGGTGTGCTTCAAATGTTTTTTCGACAACTATCATCCAAAATTATGAACAAAATCCTCGGCAGCCAAAAATTCCTATGACGAAATGTACGAGTAAAAACTATGGAACGGAAATGTGATTGGGATTTGTGAATATTGGTATCTGTAATCGAAGTAATTTCCAACAATTTTAAATCTTATAACTGTAGAAAAATATTTTTCATTTTCATTTTCATTTAATATTGCCGCGCTTGACATAATCGGCTTATGATAGCTAAAATAAATCAGTGAGTCGGAGTAGAGCCGATCGACGAGGAGTTACTCCGACTCACTCACTGTACATGGCAAACACCACTTCCATACAACAATGTTCTGCCCGATATTTACACATCAATTAGTCATTCTAACGTGTAATTGATGTGTAAACATCTGGCAGAACAATGTTGTATGGAAGTGCTGTTCGCCATGTACAGTAAGTGAGTCGGAGTAACTCCTCGTCGATCGGCTCTACTCCGAGACTCACTTATTTATTTTAGCTATCATAAGCCGATTGTGTCAAGCGCGGCAATATTAAATGAAAATGAAAATGAAAAATATTTTTCTACAGTTATAAGATTTAAAATTGTTTGAAATTACTTCGATTACAGATACCAATTTTCACAAATCCCAATTACATTTCCTTTCCATAGTTACCGCTCACGAGATGTTTACACATCAGTGTCTCGAGTACTAGCAGACTCGTTGTTTTTTTTCTCTTGTACCTGGATAAGCCGGGTACTGCATTAGATAGATCGCGACGATCCGTCCGATAATTCTAGGATACTCGGGAAAAAGAGTACAAGTCAAAAAATGGTATTGCTCAGAAAACACCTTTATTTGTTTATATTGAAACACAAACTGTTGAAAAAATGTATAAAATGAAAATAACATTTCTCATAAGAACCGTTAAATACACGTAGCACACAAATATCTCTAGGAAAGTAGAAGAAAATTGTAGAAGTGTTTTGGTAGGCGACTTTGACTTATATTCTTTTTTCCGGGCATCCTAGAATTGATTTACACACACACACACACGCGCGCGCGCGCGCAGGCAGGCAGACAGAGACAGAGACAGAGACAGAGACAGAGACAGAGACAGAGACAGAGAGAGAGAGAAAGAGGGGAAAGGTATAAATCGCGATGTTCGCAGCTTACATTCCCGGAATATGCCGTTTCGGAGAAGTTAGGATTAGCTAAGGATTGGCGAGGTATTTATGACTGTGATACTATTAAATGGTGCGAACCGTTGTGTCGAATTCCATTTATCCGCTCGTTATTTCTCGATAGAATAACAATCCTAAATTAGTATAAATAGAATATTTGAATTTTACCGCTATAAAATCTTACTAGATTTACTACCCTTGAAGTTTGTACGGCCTTAGGATCTAATCTAGTTGCATATGCGACACTGCACAAATTTACATGTACCGTATGTCCGCGATCAATCAAACCATAACAAAATTGCGAGTTTTGAATGAGCACCCCCGTGGGTCTCCTCGTCCCGTATGTTGATATCCGCATGACCGATGTCCATATGACCTTGAAATTTACCTTCGGCCGGACTTGGTGGCCGGGGCGAATTCGAGCAATTTTTACCGGTAGAAGTCGAGTCGGTAGTTAGAGTTTGTATCAATTCGGGAGATCGAAGCGTCTAAACTCGAAATCATGAATTTGTGAATAATGGAAATTACTTACCATAATTCACAAATCCACGATTTCAAGGTTAGACGCTTTGATCTCCCGAATTGACACCAACTCTAACTACCGACTCGACTTCTACCGGTAAAAATTGCTCGAATACCGACCAAGCTCGGCCGAAGGTTAATTTCAAGGTCCCTGTAACTGTGCGGTTCTGGACGGTATGCGGTATACCGTATGTCCCACTCTGTATTGGCCAGTTTGAAATTACTTTCGGGCAGGCTTGGTCGGTACTCGAGTCATTTAATACCGGTAGAAGTCGAGTCGGTAGTTATAGTTGGTGTCAATTCGAGAGTTCGAAGCATCTAACCTCGAAATTATGAATTTGTGAATAATGGAAATTACTCACCATTATTATATACTACGATGTAGATTATTTAGACCGAGATACAAGTGTTAGCTGTTTACGGAGCGCATGGGGAAGCTAGGAGAAAGTGACTAGGCTTGTGTGCGTCACCAATGCTAGCTGCGCTATTAGTAGGTTGTATAGCGATTTACTATATCGATATCATCGACATGAAAATGTAATGCAACCTTATAGGCCGCAAGTGCAGAAGTAGCTGCGCACGAATCACTGCGCACTAATCACATCCGGTTTCACATTTCCGTCCCGTTTCCCGAGGTTTACCATCATACCGCCGTAATAGATGTTTACACATCAAAAAAAAATGCAACGATGTTTCCAACTATTCAATAAGGAAGAAAATAATGTAAAACTATGAAAAATATTGAAACTATTATTTTACTCGGTAATGTAAACCACTTTCTATAACAAGAAGCGGTTGCAAATAAATGAAAAAAAAAAGAGTTAATAAAGAAAAAAGAAAAAAAACCAATAAGATTTGAACCCACGACATCGAGACTCCCAGCCCGTCAACTTGACTATTGCGCTATCGAAGCATTGGTGATATAATGTACGCCAATCCTTGACACTTGAAGCACGCACGCGACACGATTTTCAAAAATTTGTTTCTCAAAGCACTGTTCAATGAAATTGAATCAATTTCGTTGATCAACCAAAAGTAGAACCGTTCACCTAGGAGGCGCTGGAAAGAAGCTAATGGAAATAAGATAATGCATACTGCCTGGGCTACTAGGTTGGCGAGGTATTCATGGTCGGGATGCTACGAAACCCCTGCAACCTCCGGAAGGCCGAGTGCAACCCTCAGTCTCACTAACACTCACAGACAACTGCAGCAGCGCGCGC
>OY783194.1:11793923-11955112 GCA_963678675.1 Xiphydria camelus
ATAGAGGCAACGGTCGCCCTGCGTCCCCTCACTGAACTGCGTCTCAACGTTCGCTTGGCCTAAGGCGCGTATACATCTGCGAGTCGAGCGTGAGCTGAGCGGAGCCGAGCGGCTCGCGAGTCGCTCGCGAGTCGCTCATGAGCCACTTGTTGAAATTAATGCTTCCCACTTGAGACCAACGCTTATTCGAAGGATCTCTGTTAAAAAACAGATACTGTGACTTGACCCCTCGCAATCCAGACCTGTGGACTAGGGCGACGTGTGAAAGAATACTTAAACCTAACATCTTCAGATAATATTACATAAGTTTATTTTGAAGAGGTGACAAGGATTGATTTTTGTAATAACTTTCCTCAAATATACCAACATTAAAAAAGTACGTTATCTTTACGTCATTCACCTGCGTTCTCACAATAGAAGTCAATGAATTTAATACTTGCATGCATTATAAAAGAGGAAAATGTATTTCATCAAAATTTTTAAGAGAAAAAACCCCTTCAATAAATAATATAAAATGAATTGAAGTATCATAGTTTTTTGTACATTACAATTTTCAAGAAAATAATAGAATAAAAATGAAAACTACATATTGAATAGTAGAAAACAATATTTATGTATTACATTATTTATTCTAATTCCTTAATGTTAATAGGATAAACCACATATAATTTATTATTGAGATTAATGTATATACGAGGTGTAATAAGATTGCTAATTGGGATGGCCTTTACATTATTTATTTGATGACATTTGTGGAGAAAGTCGGAGCTGTTGTATCTAAAATTATCAACTCCTGCTATGTATATACTGTCATTAACTAGCTTTCGAACGATAGCAAAGTATTCAAATCTACAGTGACAATTAGGTTCTTCACATCGACAATTACAATATTTGACGAAGCACCAAATCGAACCCATTTTAGTAACTCCATCATCATAATAGTTGCAAAAAGTATAGGACTAGTTCATAGATCTGTTAAATAATGTTAAAAAAATTCGGTAATTATTTTCATTCGTCTCATAAGGAAGAAAATTATTAAGGCACTGCAACAATTTGAAGTAGAAAATTAGCATTGTCTTCAGTGTGAAATGAATATAAAAATTTCGGCCTTTGCGTTCACCAGAAAAACCGATAGGAGACGGATCACCATGAGTGACTCGTGAGCCGCTCACAGTGAGCCACGGGAGGCGGATCGCATTGAGCGGCTCACGAGCGGCCGCTCGGCTCACGCTCAGCTCGCAGATGTATACGCACCTATATATGTTTGGCACAGTTTGCGTAGTCAGTGGTGATCATCGCATAAATCCCCCTCCTTTTCAATTTAGCATATCTAGCAAACCAGGTGAGATACGTTGAATTGCTATTTATCTTTTTCTTCAGAAACAATCCGAAATAAACGATGGTATAATTAAAAAATTGTTTAATTGAAAATTTCTATGTAAATTCAAGCATTTAAAACATTAAAAACCAATCATGTGTAAACGACAATGAAAAACAAAATTTGGTTTCGCTAGGAAAAATGATGAGATTTTTCTAAATAGGTTACAAAAAAAGAAATTGCAAAAATCTTCATTTTTGGATTTGTTATGAATATTTGAACATTTCAACTCATCTGGAGGTCCTAGCTTCTTAGGCGTTGAAGATAGGGTAAAAAGTGTAATAGCTTTTTTGTAGATAATTTTATTATCTACAACTTTTGTCTTAACTATTTTTCAATAGGTCACGTAGTTTTCAAAATATTAGCGAAGAACCGATTTTTTCAACAATAAATCATTTTTTTACACACTTTGCCGGGGGGGGGGGGGATTCTTCTTTTAATATGTTCCCTCCATTAATAACATCAAAACACACCTTTTCCCAAGTTTTCGCCATTATGTCTCATTTTTCGATTTAAACGGAAATTTGACTGGACTAAAACTGGGCTTTTTAGAAAGGGCGTTTATTCTTGAAAACATAATTATATAGGTGTAATTGCCGTTTGAGCAGTAGGAAGAGAGAAGAATGCGGCGATACACGTTGCGTACCCGAATTTGGCTATTTTTGCATTTTTACACATATTCAGCTACATATCTCGAGAACGGTTAGGCGTATTTACATCAAATATTTTTTTTAGGTATTAAAATTGAGATCTTCAACTTTTGTAATAGGTATTTTTTACGTTGGAGCGATAGGAAGCGAAATAACAAAATCCGCGACCTTTGACCTTTTATATGTCAAGCCCGCTACAGACTATGCGCGATGCGTGATGCGCGATGCGCGATGCTTGATTCGCGGTAGTTCGTTGTAGTTCGTAGCAATTCGTAAACAGAGCCATACAGACTATGCGCGATGCGTGATGCGCGATGCGCGGTGCGTGATTCGCGGCAGTTCGTTGTAGTTCGTAGCAATTCTGCTTACATTGTTTCAAAGTTACCAGTTCTAAAATTATCTACACACGAATACAACGCTAATTATGTATGTACATTATGTATGAAAAAGTGAAAAACATAATACTATGATTGAAATACATATTAAGGAGGATCGACTGTTTCTTTGGAGTCAAAAATGTGTTTGAAAAAAATGTTTTCACGGCAATCTGAAACGTTATGGAATAATAATTAAATGAATTATATGAACCCATTTTATGCATCGTTCATGCCGAAAATCATTAGTAAATAAAATATTGGAAAATGTATGGCGGACTATTAGAGCGTCAATGACTCCGGAATCGTTGTCAGAGGCTTCTTGTCCAACATTTTAAAGAAAAATAAAAAATTACAAATAATCTATAAAAACCTATAAAAATAACTCATAGAGAATGCTGAAGCTCCAGTGCGTCGGTGGCGTAACTTTCAGGCATATATTGATACATCATAATAAGCAGTTTAAACAAAAATTTCGGTGAGCTCGATTTTTAGAAGACGATTACTAAATGTCCTGGACTACCGGGATACCGCAGCAGATACGCGGTCCCGAAATGCTTATTGCAACCCGGATTCAAACCCTTGTAACTTTGAGATGGATTGACCGATTCAAATTTTTGAAAAACCATTGCGTAGTTAATTTAACTATCTTTAATATTATGTGCAACACGACCCCCCTTGCTATTTGAATTTTTCAAGTAGCTAGTGCCAGAGTCACCATCTTTGATTTTTAAAAAACCAAATTAGTCTCTAAAGAGTGCTCATAAAAAAATACCCTAAACATATTTTAGTCAATTTTTTAACTTAACGGGTTCAAAAGTTAAAATTGGGGGGGGGGACTTTATGCGCGCACTGAAGATAGTTATTTAAATATGTTGCACAGGAACGTTTTCGAGTAACGGCTCCAAATCCATAATATACTAGCTGACCCGGCGAAGTTCGTACCGCCTCAGAATCAATAAATGTTCTGTTAATTTAAAAACGATATGTATTTTAATTACATTTCAATTAATATAATTCACTTTGCAGCAAGGCATTTGCTTTATTGAAACGAATCGAAATGATTCGCGTAGCATTATTGCACTACTTTCTATAAACTATTTGCTGGATGGGTTGCACTTTGGTCGATTCCCTTCATTGAAGCACCTTGTGATATACGATACTGATTCAAATTTGTTTTTGATTTTCTTACTTTCCAATACGTGAGGAAACTTCTCTAGAAAAATTAATTTTCTTAATACATTTTTTTTTCTTAAATTTTTCATATAAATATTTTTTTATAAATTTTTCAGATATTTTAATACATCGCACCCGTTACAGAACAGTGTCATAACACAAATTTTCCAAAGGGGTGTTTTTAGTGTATTATTACTGTTCTCATTGAGATCTACCAATCAGTAAAACTGCGTTGCGCGGAAACTATGCTAGTTAGAAATATGTCAGTTTTACTGATTGGTAGATATCAATGAGAACAGTAATAATACACTAAAAACACACTCTTGAAAAATTTTGTGTTATGACACTGTTCTGTAACGGGTGCGACATATTATCGGTCTTATCACGTAAGGGCGTATCTCAGTAAATTTGAAAATTGAGTTAAGATTGCCAATAGGTTGCTTTCTTAAGCCTTATATTTTTATCTCACTACCCGGCGTACCTCAACATTTTATACTTTTGCTATTCCCCATATATTTTTTTCGTTGTATCTCAAAATAATCAAAATTTAAATCTCACGTATAGGCCTAACTTAGGATAGACCCATACGTGTGATTTAAAAGGTATTCAAGCGCATAATTTTAGATATAAAAAAATCACCAAGCTATAAAAATAAAATTGCAGGAATTATTCACAATGAAAAATCGTAAAATATTTAATCGTAAATACGTAATCGTAAATACCCCGGCAAATGTCAAATCGATTTTGCCTTGAGAATTTTTTTTGGTGCAAGTATATCGAAAAATATTAGACACGTGTTTCGTATTTTTCTTTAGTGGGTCTTTGTTTCGAAGAAAAAATTTTTTGAAAATCGCGTCGCGTGAGCGTTCCAAGTGTCTCCGGGATTGGCGTACGTCATGTCACCAATGCTTCGATAGCGCAACGGTTAACTTGCCGGGCTGGGAGTCTCGATGTCGCGGGTTCAATTCTTGTTGGTTTTTTTTTTATTAACTTTTTTCATTCGATTACAATCCCTTCTTGTTATAGAAAGTGGTTTACATTATCGAATAAAATGAGTTTCAATTTTTTTCATAGTGTTACGTTATTTTTTCTTCCTCGTTGAGATGAGCCAATATTATTTGTAAGAACAGTCGGAAGCATCATTGCATTTTTTTATTCTTACATTTCGTCATGGTAATTTTTGGCTGCCGAAGATTTTGTACATGATTTTGGATGATAATTGTCGAAAAAAACATTTGAAGCACACCGTATTTTGACACCATGAGCATTTGACGAATGGAACTTTGCCACACGCACATTTACACTTTAAAAGCGTTATGGGAAAGCAAATTGCATTGTCATTTTCGAAAAACGGCCTGGTTGGCAATAATATTGGTTCACCTCAACGAGGAAGAAAATAACGTAAAACTATTTAAAAAATTGAAACTCTTATTTTATTCGATAATGTAAACCACTTTCTATAACAAGAAGGAGTTGTAAACGAATGAAAAAAGTTAATAAAAAAAACCCAACAAGAATTGAACCCGCGACATCGAGACTCCCAGCCCGGCAACTTAACCGTTGCGCTATCGAAGCATTGGTGACATGACGCACGCCAATCCCGGAGACACTTGGAACGCGCGCGCGACGCGATTTTCAAAAATTTTTTTCTTCGAAACAAAGGCCAAAGAAAAAGCCGAAGCACGTGTCTAATATTTTTCGATATACTTTCACCAAAAAAAATTCTCAAGACAAAATCGATTTGACATCTGCTGGGGTCCCCTTGTGAGATACGCCCTTATGTGATAAGACCAACGATATTCTACTATTCGTGGCGGAGACAAATCCAAGAATCAAAGGTCATAAAAATCTGTCCAGCCGTTCTTTAGTTATAAATAGTGTAACTAACCCGACTTTCTTTTATATATATATAGACAACAAAATTAACGCGGTAGAATACGCTCTACCAGCAAACAAACTGGCAACGTCGCTCAAGCCTCTAAGCAGTACGTATATTTCGCTAACGTGTGACAGCACATTACTGCGGTTAAAATTCACGATGCAATCGTTTACGCTAGCTATGATATTATCGTTTCTATTTCGTATTCTGAAAAAAGTTTTCTATGAATTTTGTTCAAAAAGGTTCACTTTATGTTCCTATTGTAACAGATATAGTTTTATATGTTTGTACGGTCTTCAATTTAGATGCTGAAAGTGACAATATTGTAGGTGCCATGCAGATGTTTTTACACAATAGTATATTGTGCAAAAAGGGCTGAAATTTGGCGATTGCCGACGAGTGTGAAGTTTGCTGCCCGAGCGAAGCGAGGGCTGCAATCACACTCGTCGGCGCCAACTTTGGTCCGTGTTGCACACGATATTTTTTATAACAAGTGAATGCAAGTGGTGTTTTTCATGCTAGTTTTCAGGGACGAAAGTGAACGAAAATTCACCCAAGGGACGAAAGTGAAGCAAGTATAAACTGCGCATGCGCGAGCTCAACTTTTCTATCCTAGCGTGCAATTTGCTATTTTCGTCCCGTAAAACTAGCATAAAAAGCACCACTTTCGATGCACGTGTTATAAAATAATATATTGTGCAACAAGGGCTGAAAGTCGGCGCCAATTTTGGTTCGTGTTGCACACGATACTTTTTATAACAAGTGCATGCAAGTGGTGCTTTTCATGCTAGTTTTCAGGGACGAAAGTGAACGAAAATTCACCCAAGGGACGAAAGTGAGGCAAGTATAAACTGCGCATGCGCGAGCTTAACTTTTCTATCCTAGCGTGCAATTCGCTATTTTCGTCCCGTAAAACTAGCATGAAAAGCACCACTATCGATGCACGTGTTATAAAAAAATATTTAATTTAGTTATTATAGAAACATTTAATGATATTTGGTCTGAAAGTGTGATAAATTTCGTATGGATATTGTTTCCCGTTACGAAATGAGCATAACCCTACTGCGACAAGTTTTGCATGCGTTTCGAGGAGGTATGTCGGCCTCTTAATACCCATATAGGGCCCATATGATTTTATCTAAGCACCCACGATAATATTATTCGGGTTGTCCCCAATAATGCCCATACGAGGCCAAGGTAGGCTTTAGCTGGGCCTCCAGGGTAATTTTATCCGGGTTTTGCCCGTTAATGCCCATATAGGTACGATATAAGGTCCATGATAACCTTATCTATGCATCCACGATAATTTTAACCGGAAAGATAGGCTTTAGACGAGATTTTACGGTAATTTTGTCAAGGCTTTCTCGATGTAGCGGATTAATAATACAATAAGTTAATTAATAAGTTTACAAGTTTTTATTCACAGTACAGGTCACTTGATATGGAATAAAATCACTACAAATTTCAACAACACTGGGTATAGCTGCGTGGTCGAGACTTCGGTCTCCTACCTTGAGCACCCTGATTCAAATTCCCGAGAGTCCAATTGGAAAATTATTTTCAATATTTATCCATAATTATCAATAATCATTCATAATATATATATATATATAATTCAATTATATATTATATAATTCAAAAATTATATAATACGTAAAACAATATTCTTTTGATATAAAATAATTTTCTAGATAATCCAAATGTAACTTATGTATAAGTAAATCTTCGATTTATCAAATCACAAGGTACGTGGTTGGTCAAGTCGTTAGAGGTGTCAGTTTTGTTACAGGTTCGTCGTCGATTTCTGTAAGGAATATCCAGGAGTTCATCAAATCATGCCATTCTTAGCGTCTACAACATCATTATCATCCTACCGTAGCCATAAACCATAAATAAAGAACATAAATAGAATAATAAAAGAAAAGTTAAAATAATCGGGCTCCCTAACATCAGGGGTTCGAATCCAATCTGTATTTATAAATATATTTTTTTTTTCCATATACCTCTTAAGGCTCTCATTATTTTTCCTCATCGGGGCCTGATTATAAATGAAGCTAAATGATCAGGCCCAAGTAAGGACGGCGTATACGGGCCCTTTTCTGAAAAGTGTGACATCCCTTTAATGGTTTAGTACAGGCATCCTAACCAAGATATTATCAGGGGAAATAACCTTGTCCTAGCTAACGCCAAGAAAAAATTTCCACACGGGTATCTATAATAAAAATATACGAGTAGTGCCCATGCAGAAATAGTATCTTATGTCATTAGGCGGTAATCCGAGGTTTTTTCAGACTGTGTTTAAGGAGTTTGGGGAGGGATTGTAATCGGGGGTGAGGCACAGGGGAAATCTATTGTTCGCCTGCAAGTTTTCAATCCCTGAAACTGAAAAACTTGAAAAATGTTATTTACAAAAAATAATAAGTACGAATGGAAAAACTGTTTTTCACGTCTATTTCACTTTCAATTCTTTTTTTTTATAATTTAGAAAATGTATAATTATGTAAAAATGTTTTCTCTAATTTGTGAAAAAATATCGAAAATCCGTCGGAATACTGGCAATGATGTGGCAGAGATAATTTTCAATGCAGTAGTTGGCTACATTGAGCACTAGATTTTAGTGCTTATGACGTGTGTTTATAACCTGTCTTAACCTCGATTTTCGAGAAAGAATTTATGCGTTGAAAGTGATTAGAGTGGAAAAGAAGGATTGTATGTGCGTGAGGGAAAGGGGGAAGTGTTTAGGGTGAATAGAAAGTATAAATTAGGATAGCTCTCTACGGCGGTATATATGTAGACAACAGTTCTCTCTCGCACAGAAAAAAAACAACGGCAGTTTCGAGGCTAGGATTGTGAGGTTACACGATGTCGAAAACAGTGACTCAAGTAGAAGTAAGACTGGAACCGCGGCGGATGGCGGTAAAGCGGTGCCGCGGGGAAGCGCGGATTGCTCTTGAGAAAACCGCCGCGGATGGTTAGTCACTATGAAAGTGTCCGCGCGGTCTCCGCGTTCACCGCGTCCGATGCCGGCGTCCGCTCATCCGCACGGTTACGCGGATGCCAGTGCGTTGTCTGCCATACGTATATTCCTATAATAAATTAACATCCGTGCGACCGCCATCCGCCGCGTTCGCGGCTCGTGCGTTCTGCTACTAAGAGAACCAAACGTTGGAAAGGTAAATAGCGTTTGCAACGTTGCCATATTTCTCAAGAAATTCGTTTTCTCTACAAATGACATTTTCCCTATTACTTTATTTAATTTCTCGACAACGAAATATAGGAAGAGTTTAAAAATAATACCAAATTAAAGTTGATTAATTATACAATAACGTTTAATTTTTTTAGAAATTTACCATTATTTCTTTTCAAAATATCGAATTTTTTCATCGACCCTGCATTGCAGAATTGTAAGTACTGTCATTATTTTAACAATAATTAATCAAAATTTGATGAAATAATACATTTTAGTATATTTTAAATAAATGTTGAATAACTTTAGCATTGGTAAAGTATTTTATGTTGCATGAAGTTCAGATGAAGTTAGAAAAGAAATGAAATTATTATTTTTTTTTTCAAAAACAGTACACATGAAAAATCTGAAAAAATTACAGTCATTAGAATAATTCCATAATTATTTGATAATTTTTTCAGATTTTTTTCATCATTTTGACTTTACTCCCCAAACTCCTTAATTAGGTGGCGAGCCTCGTCCCCTCACCATGCCTCGTGCTACGACCTCAACACAGCCTTAAAAATCCGAGGATTTCATCCGAATGACATACTATTTTTTCTCAAGAATTCCCATTTCTCAAAACAAAACAAATAGAAGTATACATGGCTCATTTCATGTTGCGTTTATCAGTTTGGAAAAAGGACCCACTTCGGACTAAGCAATCTTTTGACAGCTTGCGGACTCCCGGTCGGTGTCACGCGGGAAAAACGCCATCTTACGGTCTAAAAATAGGCTGGAAAAGGCCTCGAAATAGGCATGAGTAAGGAAAAACTATTTTATGTAATAGAGAGATACTCCATTTGAAAATCGTATCACGTTATTCGCTTTGCCATATTCTCTTTGCCCGGATACGACTTTTTTGACGTATCGACGTATTATATGATAAGTACTAAGGTTACGAAGTAGACATTTGATAAAAAATGTGCTTCATTGAACGCATAATATTATTATGTATTTTATTTTATAGAATCAGTAGTGTTTAATACTTAAAAGTTAGTAAACTGACTGCGACAAAATCCCAACAGACCGACGTGTTACGATTTTCTCATTGTATATCCAGAACGTCTCTAATTTCATCCGCTATTCATTCGTTTTCTAACTACGAGATGGTATTCTTAATGCAACATGCAGCGTCATACAGTAGAGCCCATGTCAATTAATAGTACGATTATTCGCTTTGCCCAATATATCCACGTTGCCCGGCCTTCCCCTACTTTAAAAGTTTAATACGAGAGTGTATCAAATATAAACGGGATTCGTTTTGTAAAAAAATTCTAACTATATTTAATTAAGCTTAGAAACATATCTTATTTCTACATAGTCTCCCGCCCTAGAAATACATTTTTCCCATCGAATTGGAAGCTTTTTTATTCCACCATCGTAGAAACTCTTCGGACGTTCTTGTAGCCATTGAAGCAGAAATGCTTCCACCACGTCGTTGTCGTCGAAACGTTAGCCTCCAAGCGCTTCTTTCAGGGGTCCCAAAAGATGGAAGTCACAAGGGGACACGTCGGGATTATATGGCGGATGTTATAGTATTTCCCAGTCTAAAATGCATCCATTTTTTGCCTTGTGGCATTGGCTGCATGAGGCCTGGTAGTCCGGGAGGTAGGGGTCTATTTTGAAAGTGTTTTCATGCCATTAAATATTTAGCTACACTTACTAATTAGCTTTGGTCTTGTATGAAAGTGAACGTCAGCTGACGCACCCGCGGTGGGTGGGGTTGTGGGAGGCTGTGGAACTTGATAAAAAATAATTGTTGCACAGTTATTTTATGCCAACAGATATTTGTTTTACGAATACTTGACGTTAGGTACTGTCGAAAAGAAATAGTCAGCTGTGTCGTGGAGGGGGGATTTCACGTCAGCTGGTCAGGTAAACATGTAAAAAAATTAATAAAATTAAGTTAATTTAGACTAAAAGATTTTTTTTTAGGCGACTCCTGACATATGTACAAGTATGAAAATAATAGCTACATATATAGTGGGGGGAAGACCGTCAGCCGGAGCGAAAACATATGATTGCGCCCAATACTCCAAACGACGCGCGGTATGTTTGACGGTCCAGCTGACGAACTTTACCTCAAGAGGCATTCAGCTGACTACAATTTTCAAACTTTATGTCATAAAAATTATAACATTTTCAAATTTCAAGTGGACTTCTGTCAATTTACCCAAACTACAGATAGAGTTGCACATAATTCAAGAGTATACATATTTATCTGCATTTTGAAGTCTTTTATTCCTTTATTAATGGCAATTAAACCGAAATAATTAGAGTTACTTAACCCTTAAATAGTCGCATTTTCTAGTAGCAGGAAATAGGCGAATTCTAGTAACAAAAAATGAGAACAAATTTGTAATCCTAGTTTCAACTTTGTAGAACTCATGGAATTGTGAATTTTTTGTCTTACTCTTACGAATCATGTGAAAAAAACATTTTAAAAATTGAACTCTTCAAAACACCCCTGTTTAATCTCTAAATATTATATTTTTAGTCGGACAGAAAGTGTCACTGATTAATTTTTTGTTTTTGAATAAAAAAAATTCATTTGTGTATCTCAAATTTTTTAAATGTTATTTTCGAGTCTTTGGGAGATAGAAGTTACTGATAAACTAGAAAAACATTTTTTAATATTTTTTTTTCGTTGTGGGCAGTTAAGAATTAATTAAAATTCATTAAATTCAGCGACATCTTCATCTCCATCACTTTCGTCATCGAAATGCAATGTTCCTGCAGTGAAAGCTATCAATTTTTCAGTTTTCTTCTTACAAAATACACAAAACTGTTTCACTTGAGCCATGTTTCACGTCTGCTCGCTAACACTGCAGACCTGAAACTGCCGATGGGGACTATTGGTTTTTATGGGAATTTATAGTTATTTTTGTCACTCAGTGTCAAAGACTCGGTTTCATGGGCGTCCTCGACGCATGTGAAATCATCTTTCACACGCATCGAGGACGACCATGAAACCGAGTACTTGACACTGAGTGACAAAAATATTTTTTCGTCACTCAGTGCGTAAAACTCGGTTTCACGGGCATCCCTAACCCCGTCAACCTCGTATTTGACAGTTACAAAAAATAGAATTCGTTATAAGGGCGTTTCGCGTCGTTTTTACTCGTGCGGTTGCCGCACTCGCTTTGTTCGTGCGGAAAACTTGACACTCGTTAAAAACGGCGCTTCACGCCTTTATAACGAAAATATCTATTTATTTACAGTTCTAGTCAGCTGCACTGCTGGAAAGGCACACTGAGACTGACAAAGCAGACTCCTGATCCCTCAGATTCCTTCTTAAGGGTTGCATACATCACTTGTATATATTTCAAGTAAGATAGAGAGCTGCGTGGGTTCTTAGGGGGAGATAAACATATACATCCGTACTCGCCCTCTAAACTTATAACCACTGTTATAGAGTCTTCGTCTCATCAAAAATAGTTAAAATTAAATTAACTTATTTTGTATATATCAATAGGGACCAAAAACACGAGGGAAACAGCTGTCCTTTCGGGGATTTACGCAGATGTGTAGGTATAAATCACGTAGCCCTAAGGCTGAAGAGTATACTATATAACTGAGGCATGTAAATGGAAAAGGCTGAAAGTGCCATACCTTGCAGAAATAAGATTTTGTATAAGATTTTGTATAAAAATAGGTGTCAATGCCATCGCCAATAACCTAGTAATGGATGTAAGTGTCTCCTGATTCAGTTTTAGTTTATAGAGCGTTCGAAAATTAGCTCTGCGGTTGCAGTTTTAAACAAATTTATTTGATTTTTCAACGATTTTGGCTTTGGCACTTTCAACCTTTTCCATTTACACGCGACAACTGTAGTGGTGAGCTCTGCTGAACAGTTTTTATTTCTCTGTAGTTTAGCTAAATTGACAGAAGTCCACTTGAAATTTGAAAATGTTATAGTTTTTATCACATAAAGTTTGGAAATTGTAGTCAGCTGAATGCCTCTTGAGGTAAAGTTCGTCAGCTGGACCGTCAAAAATACCGCGCGTCGTTTGGAGTATTGGGCGCAATTATATGTTTTCGCTCCAGCTGACGGTCTTCCCCCCACTATATATATAGCTGACTATTATTTTCATACTTATACATATGTCAGGAGTCGCCTAAAAAATCTTTTAGTCTAAATTAACTTAATTTTATTAATTTTTTTACATGTTTACCTGACCAGCTGACGTGAAATCCCCCCTCCACGACACAGCTGACTATTTCTTTTCGACAGTACCTAACGTCAAGTATTTGTAAAACAAATATCTGTTGGCATAAAATAACTGTGCAACAATTATTTTTTATCAAGTTCCACCCTCTGCCACACCCACACCCACCACTATTGAGGCAGCTGACGGTCACTTTTGGCATTCACTTTATATCCCCTTCAAAGGTTCTTAAAATAAGCCGGCATGAAATGACTACCTGAAAAAGCCCCTACCTCCCGGACTATGGTATTGTCATGCAAAAGAATAACACTTCTAACCCCCCCCCGATTGCTTCTTCCTTTTCCTTTGAAGTGACAATTTTGCGGCATCCAGTAATTCATAATAATATTGCGCATTAATCGTGCGTCGATCGTGGAGAAAGTCAACGTGAAAAGTACCTTGCCGATCAAAAAACATTGTTGCCATTACCTTCACGGCGAGCATGGCTCTCGTTCTCGACCTTTTCACGCCCTCCAGAAAATTATTTGTGCCATGCAAACACACGGGTTCTTGACAGAGAGTTGTCCCCGAACTGTGCCTATAATCGCTGCAAAATTTCGATTGGATTCACCCTCTTCTTGACCAAAAACTTTATTATAATCCGTTGCTCCACGGAGACATGCACTTCTGTCTCGCTCATGATTTCTTTTCATACTAAAGTCCCCCCTCCTCCCCTCTCCCTAATAGTACAGGCTATCTGCGCATCGACTACTTCAAGATCACGGACCTCTTCGTAATTTAAAAAAAAGTCCCGTTTATATTTGATACACCCTCGTATAAATGAAAAATTAAAGAAGAAAATATTTGGTGTGCACCGATAAGTAACTCGTTCGTGCTTGAAGTAATTGATAAATGTACCTATATTATTTTCGTTAGCACGCTCTATGTATGTGAATACTCTTTAATCTTGAGTATATTGGGGCTCGCCAGATATTTTCTTATTAAATTTTTCATTTATATAAACTGCAAGTATTTAGATTCCATATAATTATTTTATTTAAAAATCTAGTATGTATATATATATATATAGTGATCTCATTTTTTCTATTTGGTACAAATAACTGATTTCGTTAATTTTTTTGTTTCAAAGATACGAATTCACTTTTTCTTGTAAAGAGCGATAAGTGATGAACGTAATAGTATTTGGTAGAGTTTTCTTACACTGAAGGTGTTTTTGGGGTGATTTCACGTCTTTTTGTAATATTAGAAATTTACACGTGTTCCAATTACTGTGAGTGTCTCAATTACTGCCATTTTATTTGTTTCATTTCAAATAAAAACAGTGTGCGTGGAGTCCACGCACGACAGAAGTGAAACTTAAACTTCTTGCTTATGAGTTATAGATAGAAATAAATTATTAGTATTTTTTTGATTGAACAAGAAATAATAATTGGCAATAATAAGGATGAGGGTATAATCTTAAATGAAAAACTAATTCAAAATGAATTTTTTCTATTATATTTTACAAGAAATTCGTTATTCAATTCGAAAAAAAACATGAATCAATTACGGTAATTAGTTCCTCATTTTTTTTACGAATCTCTGTCCGTAGTGTCTATTATAGTGACAATAGGGTAGTTGACTTATTTTTTTTATTAACGGGTCGAAAAATTTGGACAAAATTATCAACCCCGTATTTTTTCATTTTCGGCCCTATATGAGTCGGAAAACGATACCTATTTAAAAATGCCGTATACGTCATAGCATTGTAAGTCTGTCTTTCTTGCACTCGCAGCTTGGCATAAGTGCGTCTTTCACGCTCTTCGATGACGTCACAACATTAGAGAAGAAACGCGCGTAGAGTGAAACGCGCTTATAACTTAGCGCCGACAGCGCCGGCGCAATTTTTCAAATGAACCGATATGTTATATCAGTCTTTTCTATATGTAATATGACAGGGTTGGGGGGTTGAGGAAATTTGGGTTTTAATGGACTTAGGTTATACACTCCTAGGTTACAGGGTTGGGAGTTAAGAAAATTGCATGTGACCCAATGCTGTATTGAAATAGCGAAAGTACCTAGTTTTAATCATAGATATCTCAATGAAAAAAATGATATACAAAATTTGGAGACATGGTTTTAAAGGGTAAGAGTGCTTGCTTTAAAAAGGCGTCATCCGTTTTTAGAAAACAAATTTATTCGCGATGATACATAACCCCGAATTAAGCAGAAAAGCGTGTTTTTCGCACTTTTAGGTTAGGATATCTCGAAAACCTGATGTATAGGGTTAAATATGAAGCCAGATTCGGATTCAGCGTATCAAAATCCTTCGGGCACACAAGGTCCCGTTTCTGGGTCAGAAATTTATCGGCCTGTGTTATTCTTTCGGACATTTTCTTTTTCATGTGATATTCAATATGTATACAGATTACAAATTGAATTTAAAAATACCTATGAACATTTTTTCTAGTCAAATACCGTACCTATTGGCTTATGATAGATAAAATATGACACAAACGTTTGCGATTTAATATTTTCTAGACTCCTAGAGAATATAGCATCAATTGTTCTACCCGATCTGGTAGTTGGAGTATTCACATTATTGTCGTTGTTGATTTAATGACATTAGAACAAGGGATGACGTTGGATATTTTCCAAGTACCGGATCTAGCGGGCAAGAGTACCGTTGCTCGTCCTTGGCCATAAAGAGGGTTCAGACTACGCCGAAAGGTGAAGCGTCCTTCTATACCTGATAAGCCAGGTATTAAGGCGCGTCCTCAGTGAATCGACATTGTCGATCGACTATCGATCGATACTTTTGACTAGAGTTTGTCGACTAGATTTTGATGATGGTCATGTCGACTGGTTTATCGGTAAACATCAAAGGGTAGTCGAGTTGACGTGTTTCGGCCAGGCGGGCGGTATGTTCCGGCAGCGGTGCGATGACGGTCGGCGTAAACGGGCCCTTGGTTGCATTGGTCTTCCCGATCGGTCATCTATTGAATTCGTCATTCTCTCCTTTACAAGACGGATTTAGTATCCCACGTATAGCGGTATCGATTACAATTCCCAGGAAAGGTGCGGGACTGCAAGCGCATTTGCCACTTTCGCCGAAATATACTGTTTGCCTGATGGGCTAGATTAATCCTAAAGCCTTGTACGGACAGCGCGTTCCAGTGTACGCGAACCTCCGCACATACGTACACTTCCCTTTGTCGCGACGACCCGCGGCCAGTCGGCATTTGACGCACATCAAAGGGAAACGAAGGCTCGCGTACACGGGAACGCGCAGTCCGTACAAGGCTTTAGATTAGTGAGGTATTCAGATCGCGGTGCTATCAAACGGAACGAATCGATATTCTGAATTCCGTCTATCGTGCGACGGAACACAAATAAAGAAATAAGCATCCGAGCATGAGCCAAGTAATTTAGCGTCTACACGAAGCGAGCAGTTTGGGGCGACCTTTGAGCATCGCCAAAAACCGACAGCACGCCGGATCGCACCGAGGCTGCTCGGGATGATAAAAACCGTAATGTCACAGCGAGACGCTCCTTTGTGGGAATGGCAGTTCTTAAATTAGTGTCTTTTGTTTATAAATTTTTGACCCAATTTTTTGCAACAAATATTCAAATTCACTTTCCGACTGTAAGAAGTATTTCAAGATACTAATGCGAATTGGACTCTGAGTGTTCGTGGCGTTTAGATGGTCAGTACATTTTGAAAGTATTTTTGTCAGTACATGAAAGGAAGTCGAAATGTCGTTTCACTGCATAATGGATGAAGCGTGTTTAGCAATTGTACTAGCATTTGCTGTCGAGAAGAAAAAACAAAAACATAGTATAAGCGTGCTTAAGTCGTCGAGTATCGGATACCTGCGTAGCGTAGTGTACGAAGGGCCGTAGTGTCGCCGTTGACGCACTCTCCTCCTCTGCCGGTCCCCCCACCACGTAACTAGCTATTCGCCTCACGCGATACCTAATTTTCGTAACGCTGGAAAATCATAACCCCCTCAGCAAAGAAGTTTCACTTCAAAAAGAAAACTGGAATCTATGCCTGGAAAAGAAATCTTAATAGTATCTTAATAGTATATTATACATTTTTATTAAACATAGTCACGAAAGAAATTGTATTAACTAATTTTCTTAACGAATAAATAATTCTGAAGTATTCTAGCGTGAAAATTCCTGTATTCTTAACTACGCGACGTGAAACGCACTAACTCAACAGAGTCTATAACTTTACTATTTGGCTTACTATTATAATGAAAACATGTTGTTAGGAAGTATAGAAGAACTATATAAACGTGTTAATAAAATCGACTAAAAAATTTATTAAAAAATTTAAAAAAAAAGAACGCCGCGTTTTTTCCTTCAAAATAAAAAATTCAGACAGAATTATACTCAATGTTTATGCATTTATGATTTTAAATAAATTCATACACTTATATGATACCACCAGTATACCAAATGTCGCACGGGAAACCGATCAGGCGGGGGCCTTCTGAATTTCTCTGAATTTGACTTCGGCAGTGCAATTTATGAATCACTCTAGCACCGTCCAAGCACTACCAATTATTTGGCATAGTGGACAAAATATGAAAACTTAAACGCGGCAAGTTCTTTTTTATTAAAATTTTTTTATAAATTTTTGTAGTCGAATTTTTTAGTAACTTGATTTACAATAATTTTCCTTTCAAATGATGCCTTTTACTTTTTATACATAAATCTTGAACATGGCGATCTTAATTGATTTCCAATCTTTTTTGGAGAGTATTTTACGTATCAATTATGGTTGGCACTGAATGAACATGCCGCCTTTTTTTACAGAGAATCTGTTTTTGTGGGGGGATTTCACTACTTTTTGGAATTTATTCATAAGGAGGATACGTACATGTAGATCCTATTTACTGGAACGACTTGGTTCCCCCACTTACAAAAAAAAGTCGTTTAAAACGAATGGATACATCTGTTTACATCCCTTAGCGACGTTTTCTTTTTAGAATCTCGTTTAATCACTTAGCAACGACCCGTCGCATCGGCCTGTCGCCTCGTCATGCAACTCACCGGCATACAAATGCCAAACCACATTCGTTGACGAAAACAGCGAGAACGACGAATGACACATGCCACTATCCCTGCTACACTCGCTTCTAGCAATTGCCCCAGTGACTCGTACGAGTTACTAGCGAGTGGCGTCTACACGTTAAAAAACCAATTTTAGTGTGTAGACACCAAAATCCATTGTTAAGCACTTGTTTCCAGCACTCGCCCCAGTGACTCGTACGTGTTTCTAGCATCGTGTAACCGACCCATTAGACACGAATTGGAGTGACAGTCACCCTAGAGTTACGAACTCCGACCACCTCGTCGTGCCGCTAGAGTTACTTGCCTAGCCTATACCGTATGTCCCTTGCCAACCCCGGATTTTGAATTTCCCTGACATTTGGCCGGAAGTGGTTGGTTCAATGCTCTAGTCATTTATAGTTAGAGTTGGCTTCAGGAGAGTACGCTGCGGTCTTACGAGCCGAGGGAAAAAGTGTCAAACGTCTAGGGTGCTTTTTTCGAGTTACTCGCAAAGTTACGTATACGCATCTTAGCGAATAGACCAATCAGGATCAAGTATTCCGTTGTGGTGGGGGTCCTGATTGGTCTACTCGCTAAGATGCGTGCACGCAAAGATACGAGCGAGTTCGAGAAAGGGGCCCCTGATCTGCCGGTAGCTGTCAATTCGGGAGATCGAGGTATCTAACCTCGAAATCGTTTAATTTGTAAATAATGATGAATAATGTGTAGAAGTGATAAATAATTATTCGGCTTTCTTCGATGAGTTTCTCCAAGTGTTTAAAAATCTCTGTCCAATTTTTGCCAATAACTGTTGCTTCAACTTCCAGTGATATTAAGTATTACTGCAGAACGAGTAGGTTACAAGATTTTCATGAAGTCTGACGGTTTTCTTGCAGGTCCCCTTTCATAAGGTGCAAATAAAGAGGATGTTGGTCCTGTCCTATCCTGAAGAAAATGAGTCGATGGACATCAGACATTATCGAACTTATCACCGAGTGCCTTTCACCCACGGTATTTTCATTGGAATATGCGCTTTTCGATTTAACTATTCCTGCTTTAAGTAACTTTTACTTCTTTCAAAGTATTTACCTTGTACGAATTGTTGATTGTAGGGGGCAACGATGAATGATTGTGACTAATCGTAGACAAATTATTCCTGCGATGATGTTCCAGTTGCAAAGCATACACTAGCAAGTCAGCTTACAGCATCCGATGTTTAGTATCAACTTACCTCTCTTGGAACATCCATCACCCGAGCCCAATCACGATTATGTTAACGTTAATTGCAGAATAGACCACGAGCTCGGGCACATTATCGCAGTAGTAGTTCGGCACACCTAATTCCCCTTTAGTTTTAATAGACGAACTTGTCTACGACGAGTCTCTATTATCGATCGCTGCCTCCTACCACGAACAGTTCATAAAAGGTTATTACCTTGAAAGAAGTAAATTATTTAACGCTGGAATAGTTGAATGAAACGAGAAGCGCGTATTGCAATTAATGTACCGTGGGTAATAGGCGCTCCGTGACAAGCCTGACATTCTCCGATGTCCATCGAGTCATCTTTTTACGGACAGGACACGAGCTAGATCCTCTTCGATTGCACCTGTACGAGATGACATGTGAGAAAATCGTGAGTGTTCATGAAAATCTTCTAACGTACTCGTTCTGCAGTAATACTTAATATCACTGGAAGTTGAAGCAACAGTTATTATCAAAAATCGGACACCGATTTTTAAACACTTGGGGAATCTCATCGAAGAAACCCGAATGGTTATTTATTATCACTTCTACACATTATTAATCATTATTTATAAATTGACGATTTCGAGGTTAGATGCTTCGATCCCCCGAACGTGTTGACAGCTACCTACTAGAAGATTAGACGTTTGACACTTCTCGCTCTGGGAAATTCAAAAGTTGGAGTTTGCCATCGGACATACTGTTTACTCTTCTAATGACCGTGACGAATTATTTCATCACATGTAAAGATACCACTTATGACAGTATATATGTTGTTACATATATTAACTCGAGCCGTTGGTATAGTTTTAAGAAATCCTTTTGCATGCACCGCTGAAATTTCGCCCTTACTCGTAAATAAATTTCCAGCACAGCATCGATATTTTGCTGCACCTGTATTCTTCTGTGAGGTCCTAAAATAATTATAAAAACCCTGTATAATTTAGCCCTGACAAGTACTATCTTATCGAGCTGTACCTTATCGAGGAGAACTTTCGGCGTAATGATTCCGAAATGTTTCTATGATGTTTTGCAACATACACGAATTTATCGAGAAATATATATTTCTAACATATGTACGGTAGTGTTCACGAATATTGTAAAATATCGCAGGAATGTTACAGAAAAGTTACTTACAAAAACGTGCTTTGCGGGGTGCAAATGGTGATATTTTGTAATTTCCATCGTTACAGCAGAGGCGAAGAAGAGATGAAATAGAAGTGAGGGGTACATGTACACTTCACGTTTGACAGGTCGGTATATAAATTGAAACTTGAGATAGTATAATACGAAAGAGGAAAAACTTATATCGATAAAGAAAAAATAATAATAAAGTAGTTACTCTATTATTGTAATCCAATAACATTGTGTATCACTTTTTTTTCTGCCACGACTTTAATTGCTGATAGTGAAGAAAAATCAAATTTATTAGTTGATCCATCCACTATCAACAATGAAAGTCGTGGGAGAAAAATAAGGGATACAATAGAAATGGATTACAATAATACAGTAACTACTTTATTATTATTTTTTCTTTATCGATATAAGTTTTTCCTCTTTCGTATTATACTATCACAAGTTTCAATTTATATACCGACCTGTCAAGCGTGAAGTGTACATGTACCTCACTTGTATTTCATCTCTTCTTCGCCTCTGGTGTAACGATGGAAATTACAAAATACATTTTTGCAAGTAACTTTTCTGTAACATTCCTGCGATATTTTACAATATTCGTGAACACTACCGTATGTTAGAAATATATATTTCTCGATAAAAACGTTTCAGAATCATTACGTCGAAAAATCTCCTCGATAAGGTATAGCTAGATAAGATTGTACTTGTTCGGGCTGAATTATATGGGGTTTTTATAATTATTTTAGGAAGTCCCAGGAAAATATCGATGCCGTGCTAGAAAGAATAAGGAATAACCCTCGAACGAATATTCGGGCTATGCCAACAGAGGTTAGAATCTGCAAGTCTACGGTTCGGAGGATATTAAAGGATATTCATCTATTTAAAGTGACGTACGTCCATGCACTCGAGACAGCAGATTCAGATCGCTGAACGAACTAACAACTGGTTCTTGAAACTACAAGTGGATGATCCCTCGTTCGAAAGAAATCCCCTCGGTTTCGCATACGATCTATAACAAATTGTAAATAACACAAACAATCATATGCAACATTTTCCTATTTAAAATATACCGAACTTACTAAACATAGAAATTATAAGAAACTATATTAATCTGAGTTAACCAAATCTAATAATGACAGAATTAATAAAAATGATATATTTCCTCTTTCGTATTATACTACCAATTTATATACCGATCTGTCAAATGCAATGAATGCAACTAATGCAACTGGTTCTTGTTGGAACAACAAGTGGATGATCCCTCGTTTGAAAGAAACCTCCTCGGGTTCGCATACGATCTGTAACAAATTGTAAATTACACAATTTACAGAGAATGTTTTTTTACAGAGAATCTGTTTTTGTGGGGGGTTGTAAATTACACAATCATATGCAGCATTTCACTATTTAAAATATACCGAACTTACTCAGCGTAGAAATTAAGAAACTATTGACAGGTCGATGTGTAAATTGGAACTTGTGTGATAGTACGAAAGAGGAAATATATCGATAGAGAAAAATAGTTATAAAGTAATTACTTGTTTATTGTGATCCAATTCCATTGCATCTCCTATTCTGCCACGGCTTGTATTGATGACTGAGAAGAAAAACCTTCAATCCGTCCCGTGCTCGCATGACGCTGAAAACAAGAAATAGAATGAACACACAAAGATATTTTTGTCACTCAGTGTCAAATACTCGGTTTCATGGGCGTCCTCGACGCATGTGAAGTCATCTTTCACACACCAATTCGTGAAAAGTTGCGCAGTGCGTGAAATAACCTGCGCAGTGCGTGAAATCGTCAACCTCGTATTTGACACTTGTGACAAAAAATAGAATTCGTTATTCGGTTGTTTCGCGCCGCTTTAACGAGTGTGATTGCCGTACTCGCTTCGCTCGTGCGGCAAACTTCACACTCGTTAGAAACAGCGCTTCACGCCCTAATAACGAAAATAACTATTGTCTTTCCATCGAAAGTGAGGTTAAAGCTGTCAGATGGCAATTAAACTTATCTGATGGCAATTCTTCTGAGACCGTCTCCTTTCCTGTTCTTGATGCACAGGCAACTAGAGAAAAATACCACTGCATATCCGTTCACTACCTCGATTAAACGAAAAAAATACAAACGATTATTAAACTATACGGAGCGTCTGTCACATTCACCACTATTGAGATTCATTACTCCGATTACACTGAATTTTCACTTTTTATTAACAAGCGCGTCCGAGGATCGAAATAAACGCGAGGGAAATCGTTACGCGAATGGAAATATTTTATTCACTTTGAAAACCATGACTAAACATTCAAGGAATATATTCTCTCATACACTCTCACATACATTTGATGGCGTATGCGTGTGCCCGCATCTGTGTAGACATTTCCGATCATGGCCGACTATCGCCGAAGATAGGCGGAATTAGAGTGACATTTTGACATATATATATTGCCCGAGAAATCGGATTCTCGACTTTCAGGCGGCAGGGGCGTGGCTTAGCGTTGCTAAGGGCGAATCTCTGTTAATATTTAACTTATAACATTTATTCTGGTCTCTATCAATAGAGAATAGTCAATTTATATGGCGTAACTAAGCATAGTTTTGGTTATAACCGTATATTTATTGAGAAAATTCGATGTTAAAATTGAGGGGCGAAGGGGGCAGACATTTTTCCTGTAAAGATACACGGGTGCCCGCGGCGACAGCACTATTGGCGACGTTCTGACGAACTACTTGAATGAACATGCCGCGAGACACTACCGTGTCTCTTGAAATAAGGTTTTGGCAGATTTTCGTACATATTTAAACGAGGCAGCAATTGGTACAATTTTTTAGGCTTGTCCCTATTACTGCCGATAGTAATGTAAATGGGGACAACCAAGTCGTGTAAATGAAGGTTCTGCCTCGGTTATACACCTATTGCGTATCTTCCATGCACACTATCACACATATAAATGTGTATTGTATGTATACGGAAATCAGCGCCGCCAAATTGTAACACAAACAAAAGCTACGCTTGTGAAAGTACGCAAGAGGCCTATGGTCAGCTCGTCTGACAATGAGTTCATCGCATTCGTCCTAACCTCTTTCATCATTGACAGCGGTTGATGGTTGGATCCGGTCAGTGCAACTGACACTTACTGGGCAACACTTTTCGATACGACTGCCAGAAACTGAGTGACACTATTTGGTACAAGGCGACAGTAATTAGGTGGCAATAATTAGTTCATAATCGTTTTCACGTGGCAGTATTAGGTACATACAAACAGACTTAGAATTTAATTAATTTTACATTATTTCTCAGAATTTTAAGGGTCACAATTCTCCTTTATACTAAAAATATATTTCATTTTATTATGGTATAAAAAACTATTATAGATAACATCGCAATGAAAAAGGTGCACTATATGCCAAAAGTGGTAGTAATTGGGACACTTACATTATGGCTTATAGGAATTAGTATTTAACGTAGGATAGACATGAAAGTGTGGGCCATAAGAATCGCGCAAGTGCGTGAGAGGACATTTAGCGGGTGTATGAGAGTCTCTCTGTTGTACACACTCCTACTGGACTAGACTACAGAAATGTGCGACAGAGAGGCTCTCATGCACTCGCCCCATATTCTCACTGACAATAGCATGATTTTCATAGCCCGTATTCTCGTCTCCATCCTGTATAAGCTTCTCGGGAATAAGCTGAGAAGGACGAAGAACGTGCGACAAAGAGGTTCCGCTACCGCTCACTCCTTTCAACAACGTCATATCTCAAAAATCGACGATTTTTAGTTATGCCTGTTTTCAGAATGCCCTGAAAGAGTAGTATATCCTTGCAAGATCTCCTGAAAAATAACATTTTTTGAGATATGACGTTGTTGAAAGGAGTGAGCGATACGTTCTCTGGGGTTGATGTTCTCCCTCGTACGCATACGTTTCCTATACATACGTATGTATATCACTTAAAAAAGCAGCATTTTGCATCAGTTTGCATCGGCCTTTTAATAACCAACAACAAGAGCTGTGACAATTTATTTGGTACACCGTTCTGTCAATTCGCGATATTAGGCTTAAAAAGTGACAGATCGAAATACATAATCACTAATCGCAAGCATGTGCTCGAAGCGTGGGTTCCCGTAATTAAAGTAGCATTTCGTTTAAAAAGTGTAGTCGTATGAAAGTGCTTACAAGGGGAGGGTTCGACCCATGGGTCACCGATTTGAACAGCGTTTTGGTTAAACGGTAGCCAAAAGGGTCACAAACAATCCCCTAAAGCGGTTGCTGCCAATGCGGCTTCATTTATTTATAAACAACTTTTTTTTAGATTTTATGCTGCCGGACCGGACGATAGTGGTCTGGTTTTAAACGGCAGTTTCCACAGCGGCGCAGTGGCGCAGTGGTTAAGGGCAAGTCTTACCACGCGGTAGGCTCGGGTTCGATTCTTGCTACGGAGTTAAAAAAAATTTTTTGTCACCTTTTTTTTTAAATTTATTGTGAAATAGTAATTTCTATTGCAGATATAAAAAATGCGCCGAAAAAATTAATTTTAACGAGAAATTTTGAAATTAGAAGTATGACTCATTACGAAAATCTAGATTTTTGTCAGACTTCTGTTATGATTCACTTAATTGTTGACAACCCATTTGCATCAAAGCGCGGAATATTCCGCGAGCCGTGACTGTCTGCTATCACCGAGCGCGGAATATTCCGTGCACCCCGACTATCTGCTATCACCGAGCGCGGAATATTCCGCAAGCCCGCAACTGTCTGCTTGGTGCAAAGAAAATGTTTGCTTTGCATGTTTTTATGATAAGTATCACCCAAAAAATTGTAAACATAGCGTACCTACCAGAGTCTCCATCCGAGTCAGAAACCGACAAAAGCGATTAAATATTTTTGTATAATTAGTACAAGTATAGTACAAGTACAAGTTTTTCAGCGCATTTTTTTATATCTGCAATAGAAATTACTATTTCACAATAAATAAATTTTAAAAAAAGTGAACAAAAATTGTTAAAAACTGTCCGCAGCAAGAATCGAACCCGAGCCTACCGCGTGGTAAGACTTGCCCTTTTTTTTTGATGTTTGTTTATTGTGGTAAAAAAGTCATTGTACAATATGATGGTTTAAGAAACACTAAACAAAACCATAACAATAAGTGAGAGCAAAAGAAAGGGAAATTTTGCTTATTCTGGATAAATTGCCACCTACTGCCTGGTGATTCTCATTTATCAACTATCTGTATGTTTTTCAGTCTTATTGGATCTCTGACTTAGTCAAAAATATTACAAGTGTTTGAAATTCACAAAATTACTGTAAAATTTCAACCGTTATAATTTTGTAATTAATTACCCTAACGAAATGTAGTAAATTGCATTTTTCATCATTTTTTATGTAGATTATTATCCACTTGGTTTCATTTCAAAAGATCAATTGCAAGTATGTGAAAACCAGCACTCACTCCTAGGAGTTGTCAACTTTGAGGGTTAATTTCACCCCCTAGAAATGTTTCTCCATGGATAAAAAAAATACGTATCTCTTAGATTTTGATGTAGAATAACATATATCAGAATGAATGAAATCGGCGAGGTACACCTGGGACGGTTTCCTTGTTAGAAAAATACAGTGATGTGTTAGTATGTAATTCTGTGCCTAGTCGGCTAATAACATTGGAAAAGTGAACTTCATAAAAAACCAATGTAGCAGTTAACTTGAAGTATGATAAAGTGAGAGGGAAGGATGGAGTGGTAGGAAATAAGTACAGTAGAAGGGGGCCCCGGAGAAGGGGGGGGGGGAGGAAGCATAAACTAAGTATTTACAGTATTTACAGTTGGGCTACTGAGGCGATATCGATATCAGAGTCCATGTGTCAACCCTGTTTATGTTGCTGCTCACTGCTCACTCCTCCGGTTGTCCGCTTCTAGGCGTTCCATCAGCTCCGGAATGTACTTGGCAGAGTGGTCAAGCGACCAGTATTTTGGGCGAAGTCTGCCATCCTACACGAAGTCTCTCGCTGGAATGCCTCGCGAGTATCTGTACCGGGGGGTACCATCGTCGGGAAGCTTGATTGATTTATCAAATTTGTGTCTTTCCGCATAATAAAGTAGTGGTATGTTGTTGGCGTCTTGGATAACTCCTAGTCTATCGTACTGCATGAACATCTGTGGCTGCGGATAGCCTATGCGGGCAGCTGCCTTGGCTGCCAATGGGTTCACGACACTGAGTGCGTTCAATATTCCATTTTTATTGTCTTTCAGTCCCGCAAAGTAGTCCTTTGTAAGACGGAGCACAAAGAGGTCAATTCTGGAGATGTCCGCTGCATCGTATAATACTTTGTTGCTGACGCGATGCTTGTATTAAGTATGTCCCGATCGATGCATGTTCAGACATCTTCGTAGGCAGCTTCTTTCAAAAACTCTGAGGGTTTCTATCTGGCAGGTGCTAAGATTCCACCAGGCTGCTGATGCATACGTGAGTAGAGGTCTAATCAGCAGTAAGTAGCAAATTATTTTGGCTCTTTTGCTGATAAATTTGGTTTTGAATAGTCTTCCTAGTGCTTTTACCCTGTTTCTGACTTTATCGATCTGGATGTTTGTATGCTTTGTGTAGCGGGCTAGCTGGTTGATGTTCATACCGAGGTACTTTACCATTTTTCTTGTAGGAATTGTAACCTGTGTGTTGGATCTTGGTTTGGTCGTGTTCACTTGGAACGCACTCAGATTTTTGTTCTGGTTTCCTGCCAGAAATTTATATGGCCTCCGTAACAGAATAGTTTCGCATTTAAGTGGGTTGACCCGCAGATTTCATTTGGTATAGTAATTATTTACGTTATTTATTACTGTTTCTAGTTTGTTACGAATTAGTGGTGGTCGTTTCCCAATAACGTACTAAATTGTGTCGTCTACGTATGCAATGGAATGTAGGTCTGGTGCTATGTTGGCATCGAAAGAATTAAGGATGTCAGCCGTGTAGATGGAGAACAGGCATGGTGAGTTTATTGTTCCTTGCTGTAGTCCTTCCATAATTCTAAACGTTTCAGATGATATGTGATTGCCATTAATCACCTTGAATTTTTTACCTCTCACCATATCCCATATGAAATTTATGAGAGGTGTTGGGAAGCGTTTTTCCATCAGCACGTACAAGAGCCCGTCCAGCCACACGGAGCGTATCGGGTCCCCTGTAAAGGTGGACGACCACGAACTGCAAGCGTTACTGGATGAAAACTCTTGCCAGACGGAAAAACAACTTTCAGAACAGCTAGGAGTAGTTGAACAAACTATTTCCTATCGCTTTGAAGCAATGGGAAATATTCGAAAAGGAACAAAGTGGGTGCCACACTCTTTGATTCAAGCAAATAAAAATAGCCGTCTTGGCATATGTTTGAATCTTTACAACAAGCAATAAAGAAAGTCTTTTTTGTGGAAAATTATGACCGGCGATGAAAAGTGGATTTATTTTTGGTAATCCGAAATGATGATATCATTGGGTTGACCCCGACGAGCCGACGACATCGACGCCAAAGCGCAATATTCACTGTAACAAAGTCATGCTGTGTATATGGTGGGATATGAAAGGCGTACTCCATTATGAACTGAAACCTGGAAAGACAGTTACTGCCGATCGCTATCGTCAACAATTAATATGATTGAACCAAGAAATTTACCAAAAGCGTCCATTTGTTGGCAAAGGAAAACGTCCAGTAAAACTGCTCCATAACAACGCCAGGCCTCATGTGGTTAGATCGGTCAATGATACGTTAATGGCTCTTGAATGGGAAGTTGTACCACACCCGGCGTATTCACCAGACTTAACTCCAACTGATTTTCACTAGTTTTGGAAAATGCAAAACGAATGTCTGATGTGCGATTCAAAACACTTGAAGAGAAGTCCAAAAATTGGTCGATAACTTGCTCATCTCGCAAGATCAAACTTTCTTTGCGGAAGGCATCCATGAATTGCCTTAAAGATGGTTGAAGGTCATTGAATGTGAGGGGGATTATTTTGATGAATTGATGTATTTTACTTTTTTCCAAAATAAATTTTGAATTTTTGCGAATACGTTCTAAAACTTATTTGTACACCTAATGCTATATTAGTGTTATCTCTCCTTTTTTAGATACAGAACGAATTACTAAAAAACTTTTGGGTTAAAAAAATGTATTTATTAAAGGTCAATTACGTTACAATAAATTTTCGAAATGACTTCCATTGATTTTTCGGACTTTTTCAAATGTTATGCTTGAAATTTTGCGACATTCTTGCATAATTCTCTGTTTCAGTTGGTTAATGCTTGCTGGTTGAGTTTGAAAAGCAACAGATTTCAGATGTCCCCATAAGAAGAAATCGCAGGGAGTAAGATCAGATAATGGAAATTACTTCGAAAATTTATTATAACATAATTGTGACCTTTAATAAATAAATTGACAAAACTTACTTCTGGCAGTTTCTTTCTCGATTTGCGCGAAAACTACTCATCGAAAGGTACCAAAATTTGGTGTTGTTGTAAAGAATTATTAAAGAGCTTTCCAACGCTGTATCACACATGTGGGGTTGCTATTTAAGATTACAAAGTTGGGGGGCTACCCCTAAGGGGGTTGGAGTGGGTACGTCTCCGATTATGTCATTTTGGTTCCCCCTCTCCACTGCCGAAACCGTATTTTTGTTTTTTAGAAAATCTCTGTAACTTTCTGAGATATTGGGGTGGCAAGTTTTCAAAATGTCACCCTGTATATGTATTTGTTTACAAAACAAGAACAAACATAAATATCCCTTTTCAAAAATTATACTAAAAACATAAAAATATAACTTGAAAATATTCTTCTATAGAATGTGTAGCCAGTAAAGAAACAGTCATTTCAGCTGTCGATAATAATTTATTTAATAAAATAGTAAAGCAATAAATAGAGAATTTCATTTTCTTTTGTTATACTGTTGTCTTGGCTGAACCTACCCAATAGGAACCTTCAACCGGCCTAACGCTCGACTATTACGGACTACCACACGATCTGCAATAGCGCGATAGTGGCAGCCATGACTGGCTCAATAACGGACAAGCGCTGGGATGATAGTTTTGGAAAAATATCGGGTATCGATAAAGAGCCAAATGTGATAAACTATATTAGTCTAACCACGGCAAATATTAGGTATAATATTCAACCAGCAATAGTATGAAAATGTGCCATTCATGATATGAATTTTCCCGAGCTATAACCCAATAATAAATTCATAATATTGAATGAGCTCAAAATATCGGTTTTTAATCAAATATTTGAAGGACAAAACAAAATATCTTCAAAATATGTAACATGTGATATCTAAATTGGATATTTAAAAATGGTCCTTTAATGGTGGAAGACTGGCAACTGTTCATTCCTTCGACCAAAGTTATATCCTGATGAATTATTTGTTAACAATTATAGGCTCAAGTACAGCCGATTATCGATTCCCATTATTTCATAAAAAATAACGGGCGCCTGGAAATCCACAAGAGATGGGCCGACGCTGGGTGGCCAGTTATTGGCCCATGACTGGTAACTACGTATAAATTGGCCAAGTATTGGCTCTATTGTAATAACTGGCTTTCTTATACGGGTTGGTCCAATCTAGGAACTCCATTGAATTACTGAACCTGTGGTGCCAACCCTCAATTACAGCATGAATGCTTAAAACAATCATATTATATCATTTTATAGCTATATAAATGAATTTTCTAAATAGACAATAAGACGTATGATAATTTACACCAGAACGGACAGCAACGCTTCGATTTATCGATGAGTTTTTTAGCTGCCCAATAATAAAAATATTACTGCCATAAATAATGGCTGTCAGAATTAACAAATAAGGTGCACCTTCTAGTTTCAAGTCTGAGCATGCAATGCGACTAACCGCGAACGACGAAAAATATCCCTACTATTTTTTATACAGGGGTAATCCAACCTAGGCAACGGCCCAAATTTGGCATATCTCCCCTATATCTTTATATACTCACGATAAAACTGATTCTCAATTCAAATTAAGTAATTACTATATTAGTGTTATTTGTCTTTTTTTTAGATTCAGTACAAATTACTAAACAACTTTTGGACCCTCAGATTTTCGCGAAAAACAGTGTGTCTTTGGAAATCAAAATCAATTTTCTTATACTATATTCTGAATAACTGAGTAGATTCCTAAATCCAGAAACTAATCGAGCGCATCAAATTGCATTCAGTTTAAAAATATCAGAAAATTGATATAGGTATAATTGTATTTACGTTGATCTGCAATCTTCGTAACTATAGATAACGTTACAAGGTATATAATTCAGTCTATTCTTACGTGTAAGAAATATTCATATTTTTAAATTCAATGCAAATTGATGGGTTGTATCGCACATGGGGGGTTGCTATTTAAGATTACAAAGTTGGGGGGGCTACCCCTAAGGGGGTTGGAGGGGGTGCGTCTCCGATTATGTCATTTTGCTTCCCCCTCTCCACTGCCGAAACCGTATTTTTGTTTTTTAGAAAATCTCTGTAACTTTCTGAGATATTGGGATGGCAAGTTTTGAAAATGTCACCCTGTATAAAGTATATGAAACAAAAAAATAAATGTAGTACGCTCTTTCTCTCAATCTAGTCAGCGGTCCAAGTTAGGGATCCGTCGGTCCATTATGGGCAACCAGTTTCCTTGATTGGACCGAATATATATTTTTAGTTTTTATGGTTTCTTGATTTTGGAAGATATTTTTCGGGAAATTCAATTCCATTAATTATAAGTAGGGGAGAGGGGGGCACCTTTGAACAATGTTCCATAAATGTTTTAAAAGAAGAAGGGAATGAAAAAAGAGAAGTAATTTTTGTTCGTATAGGATATTATTATGGGGATAGATAAATTACTCTGAGGATAAAAAAAGACTTTATTTTCAAGTCACAAAAATAAGTCGGAAAATTTCGGAAACCACAAAATGTTCAAACCTGCCCCTATAAGGGGAAGGTTTGAACAGGTAAGGGGCACCTTTGAACTAAATTATCTAGGGATATTGAAACCATTCAGATCTACATTGAATGACATCACAGACATTGTTCTTGATATGCCACCATGTTTAATCGGTTTTGGAAGTTTGAGAACAATGTCATCGATGTTTACGTCGCTAGATTCTGGTTTGTCCGAAAAAGCAAGTCTAAAAGAGTCCTCGTTTTTTAGTATCCTTCTTGTTAAATAAATTACTTTGTATTCATTGTCTTCGAGTTTTTTCTCTATTTGACCAACAAAATGTTGTATGCCCTTTCTTACAAATTGCACTAAAACAAAGTCTCCCTCGACTAGGTGTTTTGGACACCTTTCTCCTTCTTCATAAGCGTTTTCGTTTTCAAATTCCAGTGTGTCAGAATCATCATTAAGCGAGTATGAGTCGCTTTCTTCGTCAGTCTCTTCAGTGTTGTTTTTTATCTTTTTTTGGGAAATGCATTCGGGAGATTTTATTGTCTCTCCAATCAAGAATTGGCTTCTTTTTTTTGCCAGACGAGCAAGGGTTTCGGCTTTAATGTTCAATTTCTCAGGCGTTTCTGTCAATATCCTTGATTTTCTTTTTCTGCACTTTTTGCTTTCTTTTCTTGGTGCAGCCTTCGAGAATGGTCTTACAGCTTCTGGGGATAAAATAATATTGTTGGAGCACCCAGCTTGATCTTCACTTGGCAGTTTTCTTTCGTATGAAGATGGCTGAACAGGAATCTGGATTAGTTCATTTTCTGGTTCATTTTCACGAGAAGGACCTGATTTAGCAACATCATGATATGCATCCCTATTACCTACTCATTCGTCAAGCTGGTTCTCTAAAATAGCAATTTTGTTAGAACACCTAAATCGTTTTGTCGCGAATTACCTACTGAAATGGGTAGGTACCTACTTACCAATTATATTTCCTTGCTGATCTGAAGGTCTGTCTGTAACAAAAGCTGCCTCGAAGTCTTCATCGGTAAAGGCGTTTCTAGAAAAGGGCCATATCCCAGGTTTAGCAAATCCAGCAGTAATGTTTCTCATAGTAAATGCACCCATGTAAGCAGCATTAGCCACTTCAGCTAAATCGTGGATGGTTAGGGCTTTTCCGGGATTATTAGTTAACCAGTCATTTTATCTTATGGCTAGTTTTGACTTAAATGGCTCCATTACCGCCACATCAAGGGGCTGTAAGCGGTGAGTGCAATGTGGCGGAAAAGTCGCTAGTACCATACCATTTTCTCTCGCATAAATGACAGCTTCTAGGGAACAATGGCTTTCGTGGTAATCCATAAGAATGTGAACTGGGTCCTCTTTAGAGCATTTGGTGTGGAACTGAATATGTTGCAAAACTTTTATAAGCAATGGTGCAGTCATCCAACCACTAGTTGGACTGTTCGCAAGGCCCAAACTTCTAGGTGGAGCTCCTTTTAACATTATGTCATGAAATTTTGCTCGTGGATAAACAAAAACAGGCGGTATAGCTGTGCCACAGGCATTGACAATGGCACACATATGGTAACTAATTGGCCTCTCCCGGCAGAAACTGCCTGACCAACCTGTTTAGTCCCCTTTTTCGCTACTACATGTGGTGCTTGAACTACAGTAGCTATTCCAGTTTCATCCAAATCAAGAATCCTTTCAACAGTAAACGTATGTTTTCGAAATACTCTCTCGTAATTACTAAAAAATTCTTCCACATTCGTTTTATTAAAACTAGTAGCTCTATATAGGCTGGTGTTCTCAGGTTTTCTTAGCGAGAGTTGACTATGACGACGCATAAAACATTTGAGCCAATCAATGCCCGCCATCTGAATTAGATCCCAATTTTGTGGATAAGTACAATGCAATCGTTTGGCGTAATCATATGCTAATTTTCTAAGTTGCGTAAAAGTTAGCTCATAGTTTATTTTTGAGCATTTAAGAATGTATCCCTCCAAAAGCGTCTCTTGTTGAGTTGTGAACACCTGTCTCGTGGTGTATTTAGATTGAAATTCGTTGTTTTTTTGCCACCGTATCAGATTTGTTCAATCTATAAAATAAAGCCGTGTGAGTTAATCCATACAAAGCAGCTGCTCTTCTTATTGACACATTGTCTTCTTTAACAGCACGGATAGCGGCTTCTATATCCGCTTCAATAATGTCGGCCTTTTGGCGTATCTTTTTATAAATACGAACCATTATTTTCTAAAAAAAACATGAAGTGTTAATTTTGTGGTGCACATTTGAACAGTTCAAAGGTGCCCCATATTAGATGTTCAAAGGTACCCCACTGGGAGCCGGCCATTTTTTCATTTGTTTACGTTGTTCTACAACACTTGCTTAACAATAAGTAAGAAGGAGATATTTACTTACACAATTTTGTTGGAAAAAACACTTTTAACAGCCTCAATTAAGCACTTGACCCTTTTCGGTACCAAAATCGTATGATAACTGATATTTTCCTATGAGAGTTTAGCCTACTAGTTCCACCTATGGTCCAGAAGTTTAAACTTCAAAGGAAATGTTTTGGCGCAAAATTTGAAAGGTGTTCAAAGGTGCCCCATGTTCAAATGTGCCCCCCTCTTCCCTACACATAATGGCTTATTATTTCAGTATGTTATTATTTCTCTGACATTCCATTTTCAAAATTTATTAAAAAATTTCTCAAGTGGTCCAAATTCAGCGACCCTTCCCTAATAAAAATATGTGTAACTAGCATAGTTCCACCCAATATGTCCAGGTTTTGATCAGTTTTGTAAGAGGTTTCTGTAGCGGTATGAAAGCATAGTGTCGCCACACCACTTTTTAAACGATTTTTCATATTAAAGTTCAAATTTCTCGGTTCCTAATTTTTCGATCGGAACTGGTCCAACGGTATCCGACATGAAATTTTGTGGGCTTTCATAATATTACTATTCACTTTTCCCGTTACTATCTGTTGCTTTTACGTCCAACAGATAGCGCTGTTTTTCTAGCAAAAGAGCATGTTTGTACCTGTCACAGGTGGTAGGTACATTCGAATGCAACGTTATGTCAAAATTTCAAAGCAATCGGTGAAGAACTTTCGGAGATTTAAGATTTTGAACAAACGAACATTTACATTTTTATTAATATAAGAATATTGTAGGAAGGAGCGTTATCCAAAGTTATTTGAACAAGCGAGAAATTCAGTCACTAGATAGTGCGTCTTCGCAGAAGAACTTTCATCGTTCGATCGATATGTCATAACATCCGATGACCACGACTATTGGTTGTCCTTACTCATCTGTCCCGTCGTTTTACCTCATCGAGTTCGACTAAAAAGATTAACGCGATATCACGATGAGAAGACGAACAATTCAGCCTCTTTGGCGGAAAGTTATATATGGGGGAGCCATAATTCGTTCCTCATGCCGGGAAAAACAGCCGGAAAGCGAGGAACCCGCATTCGTTTATCCTCCGTAAATTCGACGAATCGAGTTCCGTGTACTAAAAACGCGAAATTCCCTCATCTCTCGGTGGTCTTCTCGAAAATACCTGGAGAACTCGCGAGAGAGGGATCGTCCTCGAGCTCCTGCAAGCCTCCTTCCTTCCCCTCCACCCCGACCCCGGAAAATTCTCAACCTTTTACCAGAGCGATATCGTAAAGCCGTTTCAGAGCTGCAAATAAAGGCGAATGCTGCAACTGAATCCACGGAGGTATTACGCATGAACGTGCGGAATAAATTTCGGAGCAACAATTCGGCAATCCTGCCCAATCGAGAGGGATACAAGCGAAGATCCCATACTCCCGGAGTAGATCCGATATAGCCGCACCGTCTCGGTCCCGTAGCGATCCTCCTTTATCGGAATTTCGGTTGATGGATTCTGCCCCATTCTGTCCCAAATCTATTCCGTTTTATTACCCTTCTGATACATAAATTTTTATTCAATTTGATTTGCCGCTATCGCTATGGTAATAGGGTGAAAGGGAAAGAGGAAGAACGAGGGCGATGTACGCGCAATCGTTATATTGTATATCCGTGTGCCCAGCTCTCCGGCTTTCGTCCTCCTTCCGCTTCGCGTCTTTCTTCTCGTCGAGCGTGTATCGTCGTGCCGTAATCGTGCCGAATGTGAAACTTAGTCTTTATTACCTATCCCACGCGAAGGAGTGAAATTGTGACGAATTTGTTTGCTAATGGCGTACTTTAGAGCGTGCGAGTGTTCTGATTCCACCTCTATGCTTACGCCTCGACGGAGCCCTCGTATACCTACATATATGTGTATATGAGGCATTCCACGCCACTTCAGCCACTCGAAAAATGAATGTATCCCAAAAAATGTCTAATACTCAAGTTATTCGAGTATAATAATTCTACCAAATTACACACCAATTCCTCCCATGGATAACGAAGGTGACGTATTTTCTTTTTATTTTTAAAATTTAGGGTCAAGCTCTATCGATGGTAGGTACCTTTTTCTCTTTATAATCGACAACTAGAAGGAAATTTTTATACAGTTACAGAGAGAGGGAGAGAGCATGGAACTTCTAGTCGTTTCAGAGATATAGCGATTTTATAAAAGAGAAAATCGAAATTCGCTGTATCTCTCCATGATGTAACACACACACATGCTACAAAATTTTCTTTTCACTTATTGAATGTGAAGAGATGAAGTCACCGCTGATGGAGTTAGGCTCTCAATTTCAGAAATAAAATTAAAAAGATAAGAGTACTCCATGATTTATGGGAGGATTGATCCATAATTTGGCAGAATTGTATTCATATATTATAACTTGATTTTTAGAGATGTTTTGAAATTCATTCATTTTTTCAGTTGCTGAAGTGGCGTGGAATGCCCCATTATATGCTTCTTCCGTCTTATTCTTTTTTTTTTCGTATGCCGTGATGGTGAGAAGAGGGGAAAGACGCCAAGTGGCGAAGCGCGCGACGACTCCGGTGGATCGGTGGGACGAATTTCCTGCGCACACAAGGCGACCTACTTTGCAAATCCTTTTACATGGTGGGGTCAAATATTGGGGTGAGGAGGGGGGGGGGGGGGAGGCTGCCCCGGAGTATCTAGCTGTGCCTGAGAAAAGAATTTCCTCGAACTAAGGGTTTTTCCTGATTAACAACCTAAGTAGACTCATCATCATAAAGTTATCAGTCCTAAGACTGGTTTGATACCATTCTCCATCTTTTCCTCCTAACCTAACCTAATTAGGAGAGAACCTAAGTAGACTAATGTATGTATATTATACAGCAACTTTAGCTCATATAGATTTTCAAATGCATCGAGGTTGTGCGCTTTATGAGTACCCCCTAAATACTAACCGAATAGCAACATAGCAGAGAAGTAACAAGTAATACAACATTAGTGACCCTACAGTTACATTACAATAATATAACTCGTAACCAATATATGATATTGCAACAGTGACTGCATTGTTATATTGCAGCAACATAACTTATGTATAACCGATATATGACACCACATTAGCAACTTTTGTTTCATTTAAGCATTCAAACTGTACAGTTTATTCTGCTATTACATAATTAAGTCATAATTGCACTTATAGCTTATATTTTTATGTTACATTCATTTACAGACTTATTTAATATTACCAAGACTTTAGTGGGAAGGGTTGAAAGGAACGCTTGAATATAATAAGGTGGAAAAAAGCCAATAGAGCAAAGCTGACGAACCATACGAATTCTTTGTGTATCAAAGAGGGGGCATTGCCAGAACACGTGATTCAAATCTTCGCTATCATTCCCGCATTGTAATAAATCGTTGTAAATCTTCTCGACTGCAATATATATTAAAAACTTACATGTATTAGAGCCAATTGTACGTACGTTATTGTTCCTGTGTATGGTGTGCCTACCATATATGACATAAATAATTTTTTTTTAAATAAATGTTTATTTTTTCATAAATATTTTTTTAATTATTTGTCTGATGAATAATAGGGGCAAAGCTGTCATATAAATTTTTTTTTCATGGAATTTACAAAAATCATGCAGAAAGGGGTTAAGATTCGGGGAGTGGCATGATGCGGTAACCGAGTTGCCATGTGTAGTTTTGCTACCGTCGGTGAAGATTTTAATACTTGGTGGTATTTGTGTTTCAAAATTTATCTTATTTTAAAAGGATGCATCTCGATTATGCTTCTCAGATTTTCGCCTAGTTCAGTGTTGAAGGGGATCGAGATAACACAGGCACACAAAAAAAAAGAGGTTCCTGTTCCCGGAACCAGACCAGTATATCTTTATGTTTTTGAGGTCGCTGAATCTGAATCCGGTATCCGTTTGTCTCCATCACGTCACGTTCAAGGTCATTTCAAGGTCAAATCCTGGAAAAATAGTCAAATCGATTCAAATTATTATTCCTATATATTTTTGGGGTCGCTGAATCCAAATCCGATGTCCGTTTGTATCCATCACGTCACGTTCAAGGTCATTTCATGGTCAAATCCTGGAAAAATAGTCAAATCGATTCAAATTATTATTCCTATATATTTTTGGGGTCGCTGAATCCAAATCCGATGTCCGTTTGATCCGACACGGTCAAATTCAAGGTCATTTCAAGGTCAAATGTATTTATTCTCCCAAAAATGAATTTTTTTACTGCAGGTTCTGAAAGAACGGGAAATTTTACGTCTAGATATGTATCCAATTTTTTTGATAACATAACCCCTAAGGTCATTTCAAGGTCACTTTATATTATTGTATGGAAGGTTCATATGACAATTGCAAAAATAAGAAAATGTGTCTTCACGAGAATAAACTACCACGTCAATATGTTTTCGAGGTTACTGAGTTAGAATCCGAGGTTCGTTTGCCACCAGTATATCAGGGTCAAGTTCATTTCAAGGTCAAATCCAGCAAAAATGTTCAAATCTTTTCGCATCATCACTCCGTTATATTTTTGGAGTCGCTGGAACGTGTATTTTGTATTTCACTCTGCTACTTCTTCATCGTTTCGCCTTCTTTTATAACGTACTAGTTTATTCTCAAAAGATCTGTGTAAGGGATTTCTCTTGCGTTTTTTTCATTTTTCCGCGCTTTCTCTCTGCAACATCCAAGAGAAATGTGCCATCATGTTTTCATCCCATCTACCCTGAAATCTTCGTTCTACATCTTTAAAATCTTGGTGGAAACGTTCTCCTTGTTCTTCACTGAAATTGCCAACGTTATCTGGAAATTCGTCCACATGACTGTCCATCATATGTAATTTTAAACTCATGTTACATTCCAATCTCCTGAAATTCTCAACCATGTCAGATATTATTTTGTTGTAGTCCGAGCTCTTATGATTGCCTAGAAAATTACTACATACTTTCTTGAAGCTGACCCATGTATTCTTCTCAATAGAGCTCATTTGAGTTACGAAGTGATTGCCTCTAAACATTTTTCTGATCTGAGGTCCATCGAATACTCCCGCGCCTACTTTAGCATCAGATAGACCTGGAAATTGATCTCGTAAGTATTTGTAACAATCGCTTTCTTTATTCAACGCTTTGACGAATTGTTTCATGAGTCCTAACTTTATATGTAATGGAGGTATCAATACCTTCTTTGGATCTATCAACGGCTGCTGTAAGATATTGTCGGATCCTACGACGAAGGATGTTCTAGGTTCCCAAACCTTTTTCACGTAATGATTTTGTTTATCTCTACTATCCCATTTACAAAGATAACATGGTTTTTTTGTATAGCCAGATTGCTGTCCCAGAATCATTGTGAGGATTTTAAAATCTCCGCAAACTTGCCATTTGTGGTCATCATATTTTATTGCTGCTAATAGAGTTTTCAAACATTCATACGATTCATTCATAACAGTTGAATGCGCAGCTGGTATTGGTGCGTATATATTAGTATTGTGGAGTAAGACTGCTTTCAGACTACGTTTACTAGAATCGATAAAAAGTCTCCATTGATCAGCACTACAAGTATCGGGCTTTAATTCGTCGATTAATCCTTTGACATTATTACAATAAACGACTTATTTGAATTACGAGAGAAAAAGCTCCTAAATTTTTTTTCTCTTGTCCTGTAAAACGTTACCTTCGTTTTCTTCTTCGGCAGATTTCTCTTTTTCAACGTAGAAGCACAGTACTCGGCAACATCTTTCGGCAATCCCATGTTATGAATGAAATCGTTCAGTTCTTCCTGTGAGAACAATTGAGGCTTTTTAATCTTACAACCCGTTGGAACGTATTCATGAGAATCATCTTCAGTTTGACTTTCTTCATCATTCGTTTGGCCATCTTCGCTGCCACTTTCATTTCCGCTCATATATCTCTCATCGTCATTATCAGTTTCATTTTCACTCGTGTAACTTTCATCTTCGCTATCAGTTCCACTCATATAGCTCTTATCTCTATTATTATCAGCGTACTGTTCATCCTCATTCACACAATCTCTACGCTGATCTATATTTTCTCTTTCAACATTTGCTTTAATCTCGTCTATTTCCATTCCATCTGAACTAAAATTCCGTTTATTTGTATTGTCCTCGTTGAAAATAACAGGTAGTATGACACTCGTAACGTTAGCATACTTTATATGTGTGTTCTGGAAAAGCTCACACCTTTTTTGATCTTAATAAACAGGAGCCTTTATTCTACACACCTTCTTGACAATCGCCATCTTACGTACTACTTTCTTTTTCCGCTGCGGCGCGGTCGTCAGAAACGCTAAGCTATTTCTTTTCTCTCGCCTACTGCGGCGCTGTAGTCGAGAACAACCCGCCTCCCTTGAAAGACTCTCTTTCAACACTAATAACGGAATTTAAATTGAATAAGTAAACAAGAGATAATTGACTTTATATAACTCAACGATCAAGTAACGTGATATTTAAAATTGGTTTGCCTTTAGGAACCCAAAACCCGTGCTATAAACTAATTAGCCCTTTGATTAATGATAAATGCATGAAAAAATGTTTTCTTCTTTTAGTCGACATTTTCATCGGTTGGCAAGGGGCAGAGATTTTTGACAGCCCTCTTGTAATTGCCGCTTGAAGTTCGAACCGTCACCACCCTTACTACGTTGTCTGCTCCCGCGTGAGTCTCGATGACGCGTCCAAGAGTCCATTGGAGCGGGGGTACATTCTCCTCTTTAAGGAGTACCAGCGCACCGACCTCCAAATTTGCGTTTTTGGTATGCCACTTCTGTCGTCGTTGAAGCTCAGACAGATATTCACGATGCCAGCGATTCCAAAAATGCTGCCGGACTTTCTGCAAGTGCTGCTAACGAGAAAGTCGATTATCTGGAATTTTCTGATAGTCATGCTCAGCGGGCAGTACGAGTGAGTCCCCTACTAGGAAATGGGAAGGGGTTAATGCTGCGATATCGTTTGGACTGCTTGAAAGAGGAGTGAGAGGTCGTGAGTTCAATATGGATTCGATTTCAACCAGAAGGGTATAATACTCTTCAAATGTGCAGACTAGACCTTTTGTAACTGTATGAAGGTGTCGTTTGGTAACCTTCACGGCCGCCTCCCAAAGCCCACCGAAATGTGGAGCTCTGGGTGGTATGAATCTCCAGTCGATCCGTTGTCGAGCCAGATAATCCGATATAGTTTGCGTCTCGCTCTTCAAGAATGCGTACACCTCTTTCAATTCCCTTGCTGCTCCGATGAAGTTGGTCCCGTTATCCGAAATCATTGTCGAGCAGATACCTCTTCTCGCCACGAATCTGCGAAGTGCCGACAGGAAGGCTTCCGTCGTCAGCACGTCACGTGAAAACAGCGATCCAGGCTTTGCTGATGTGGATCTTTCCCCGACGACGGCTCTCCCGGACTTGCAGTGGCCCTGCATAGTCTACTCCTGTATTTGTGAATGGCTTCAAAGAGCCACGAACCCGTGGCTCAGGCAAGTCGCCCATCATAACTTCTTGCTCTTTTGGCTTGTTACGATAGCATGGTAAGCAAGTGCTCGTTATCTTCCGAGCTTCTCTTCGTCCGCTGAGCACCCAAAATCGTTGCCTAATGGAATGCAACAGCTGTTCCGGTCCACAGTGATGTAGACGCAGATGCTCCTTCCTCATTATGATCTTCGTGAGGTGATGACGATCAGCCAAAATAATCGGGTATTTTTGCGTTTCTGGGATGCTTGCCTTTGACAAACGCCCGCCTACTCTGATGATCCCTTCTTTATCTAGAAAAGGACTGAGTGCGACTAGCCTGCTTCTCTTTTCAACTTGTTTTCCTTGTTCTAGGTCGCTGTGTTCCGGTGCAAACGTCTCGCGCTGAGCCATGATCACGATGGCTCTTTCGGCCTTCTTTAGTTCGTCTACCGTCAAAGCACCGCTTTTCTTCTTCTTCAAGGCATTCTGCTTGAACCGAAAACAGTAGGCGATAACGCGTTCCAGCCTATCGTATTCTGAGAAATTTTTCAAAACGTCGCATGTGTCTCTTGCTGAGAGCAGCACCACAGGTGCCCTCATCTCGGATGTCTCGAGGCTAATTGCCTTTCGTTCTGGCCAATTTCCAGTACGGAGCCACGTTGGCCCGTGCCACCATAAGTCTCTCTTCTTCCACTTCTTGGCGGTGATACCTCTCGAGATTAGGTCCGCTGGATTTTCTTCCGATGGTACGTGTAGCCATTCTGCCTTTTGTGTTAAGTCTTGAATTTTGCTCACCCGATTGGCGACATAGGTCTTTCGAATATTCGGAGATGAGGCTATCCAGCCGAGCACGATCGTCGAGTCACTCCACAGGTAGATGCTCTGGACCCGATGTGCGAATGCTTGCATCGCAGTGTCGCACAACTTCGCGAGCACAAGAGCTGCGTTTAGCTCGAGCTTCGGTAGTGAGATCGTTTTCAGCGGAGCTACGCGGCTCTTTGAGCAGATCAAATGAGAGCTTATCTCTCCTCTTGAGTCTCTTGAAACGGCGTATAGACACGCTCCGTATGCCTTTTCCGACGCGTCTCCGAAGCCAATGAGGTCAAACTTTCCCTTCACATTCCCCGGATTGATGTTTCGTCTTATGCGTACGCCGTTGATCTCCGATAATGATCGATAGTACTCGTCCCAGCTGTTTTGGAATGGCTGCGGTAGCTCCTCATCCCATCCAGCTTGCAATTGCCATATTTGCTGCATGATTTGCTTCGCGGTGATAAGCACCGGACTCAATAGACCTAAAGGGTCAAAGATCTTCGCTATCTTAGACATCACGACGCGCTTCGTTATTTTTCCTGTTTCTTCTATCGACGTTCTGTATTCCATTTCATCAGATTTTGCGTCCCAGAGAAGCCCTAGTGTCTTCCACGCTCCTTCTTTGTCGAGCTTCAAGAGGCTGTCGGCCTCGGAGTTTTTCGACAGATTTTCCAGTACTCGGTCCTCATTCGATCGCCATTTTCTTAGCTGAAATCGGCCTCTTTGAAGGATGGCAGACAGCTGTTGTTGCAAAGCGGCGGCCTTCTCGATCGTCTCCGCGCCGGTCAGCACGTCGTCCATATAAAAATCCTCTTCAATCGCTTTCGATGCTTGAGGGTACTTCGTATCCTCTGCTGCGAGCTGACGTAAGCACCGAATGGCCAAGTACGGCGCTGGGGCGGTTCCATATGTTACTGTATTTAAGCGATACGTCTGAATCGGCTGCGATGACTCCGATCTCCACAGCACTCTTTGCAAATCGCGATCCTGTTCTTGAACAAGGATCTGGCGGAACATTGCGGTTATGTCCGCCGTTAGCACAAATGCATGCGTCCTGAATCGAAGAATAATTTGGAACAAGTCCCTCTGAAGGTTCGGCCCAACCATGAGCCTGTCATTCAGCGTATTTCCGCTTGATGTCTTCGCTGACGCGTCGAACACGACGCGCAATTTCGTAGTTAAACTATCCGGGCGAATTACCGGTTGATGCGGTAAGACAAACGTGCTATCCGGTCTAACTTCCGACTCTTCTGACAAGCGGGACATGTGGCCTTGTTGCTCGTAGTCAGTCATGAATTTCACGTACTCGGATTTGACCTCCGGGTTTGCTTTAAAGCGTCGTTCGAGCGAGAGCAGCCTTCTTTTCGCCTGGGTCTCGGAGTCGCCAAGTTGAACATCCGATTTTTGCGGTAAGGCTACGATAAATCTTCCGTTTTTGTCCCGTTGCAATGATTCCGTGAACTGCCTCTCGCACTCAGCCTCTTCTTTCGTCCAACGTCGAGTTTCGTGCGTTTCTTCTTGGTTCCAAAACCGTTCGAGCTGCTCAAGCAGCTTTGCGTTTGTCACTACTCCGCAGAATTGTGAAGGGATCCTCGTTTTCGCGTTTATGAGCTCGCCTCCTACAATCCATCCCAAAAGAGTATTTTGAAGCCTCGGTAGACCCTTCGGCTGCTTTATCGAGTCTGCGCACAGAAGTTGCCAGAACAGTCCTGCTCCGACGAGAAGGTCTATTGCACCCGGCTTATGAAAGTACGGGTCGGCGAGCTGCATTCCCTCTGGCAGGATTATGAGTCGTGTGTCGATTTTAACTTGTGGCAAGCGCTCTGTTATGTTCGGCAAGACCAAACATTCGATTTTCGTTTGGTAATCCGTTGGTCGTTGGTCCGTGTGCATGGACTTGATTCTTACCTCGACAGTCTTCGCGATGTTCATTTGTGCTTGATTTACGCCGGTGATGCGCTCGCTCTGCCTTTTACACCGCAAGTTGAGCTTTCGAACCAGGTCTTCCGTAATCAAGTTCGACTGAGAGCCCGGATCTAACAGAACACGGCAACTCTGTTGAGTGCCTTCCGCATCTTCAATTTGGACTCGGGCCGTCGACAATATTACTTGTCTGCTAGGTTTCTGTACGAAGTTCACCGCTGACGACATCTCCATTGCTGCATTCGGTTGCTCTTCGTTGGCGCAAAGCGCTACGACCGGTTTTTTCGTGGATTCATTTGTCTTTTGATCCTCTGCTGAATTTTCGTTCTGATTCAGGTGTAAAAGCGTATTATGCCTCTTCTGGCACTTTTTACAACCTGACGATTTGCAACTTGTTGCATAATGTCCCTTTCCTAAGCAGTTGAGATAGAGTTTCTTGTTTTTAGCTTCTTGCGATCGATCTTGTATCGACTGTTGCAGAAAGCTTGGACACCTGTACACCGCATGTGCCTCACTGCAAATTGGACAACCTTGTTGTGCAATCGTTGTGATTGCCACAGAGCTCCCTTGCTTTCTTGACGACGTCGGCTTCGTCGGTTCCGTCTTATTCTTTCGAGTTTCAATCATCTCGATTGTGCGACAACGTTCACTCAAGAACGTTAGGAATTCCTCCAGTGTTTTTCTTGCTTCTTTGTTTCGATTTGCTTCCTCTTCCCAATCCTTTTGCGTCGTGTAGTCCAGCTTGGTCTTCATCATGTGTATGAGCAGTTCGTCCCAATGCTCGACTGGAAGTTCGAGCGTCTGCAGCGCCTTCAGGTGTGTCCGGATGTGAACAATCAGCTGACGAATCGTCGCCGGCTTATCCTTTGCTACCGCCGGGAAGTCAAGCAGCTGGTTAAGATGCGTATTTATCAGCAGTTTGGTGTTCTCGTAATTATTCTTTAATAATTCCCAAGCATTCTCGTAATTTGCAGCAGACGTCTGTAACCCACCAATTACCTGCAGAGCTTCTCCTTTGAGTGAACTTTTGAGATACTGAAACTTTTTTATAGGCGTTAGACCCGGATTATCATGAATCAGAGATTGAAAACCGTCTTTGAAAAAGAGCCAGTCCTTGTACTCGCCTTTGAACTCCGGTATTGTGAGTGTCGGCAGCTTTACACCTGGTCGTTTGTGATCGTCCCCTCGTTGATTACTATCTCTCGGGCCACGATCGTCTCCCCGTCGATTTTCATCTTGCGGTTCTCGGTCGTTCAGGCTCTGCTGCGCAAGCTGATTTGCAAGTCGCTCTTCTGTTATTTGCTGCTTATTTGCAGTATCGATAATGCATTGAAGTCTTGTCGCTGCTTCGTAATAGACTCCTTCGAAGATTGTTCGCTCGGCATCCGATTCGTGCAGGATGATCGCTTCGGCTTCTTCTGTTGTTTGACCTTCACTTGGTCGGACCGCTACCAATCTTTTTTCGTCAATCGCCGTTTGAGTCTCCTCAAACCTTTTCCACAACTCTTCGATTTTCCTTACGCGAACCTGAGCTTCCGCTGTCGTGATATCATCGGTAAGAGCATTGTTTAAGCGAGTTAACTGCCCTTTTGTTGTTGTTCTGCTCGCCGTCAATTTTCTCATGTCTGGCATTTTTGAAGTTGGATCAGGAAATTGAGAAAGGATAGTAGAGAACTCACTTAACCTCGCTTGATGCTTCTCCGTCCAACCGCTGTGATTGCGTCCGCTGGCTTGATGCTCGTCCAGATGTGTTGTCGTGGGAGCTTCGTTTCGCTTCGCGATACGCTAATGCTGTATTCTCTGCCGAGCGCGTGAATCCACCGCTTCGCTTGCGTTTGTGAGCCGTAACGCTCTGCCGTGTTGACAGTAAACGTATGTTTTTGAGCTGGGTCTAATTTTTCTACGATTCCTCGTCGCACTACTCGAGTGAGCTATGACGCTCTGCTGTACCGGTTCTGCTGTACCGGCTTACCGACGTTTTGCACTACTCGAGTGAGCTATGACGCTCTGCTGTACCGGTTCTGCTGTACCGGCTTACCGACGTTTTGCACTGGGACGCGCTATCGATGCGCGCTTCCCTCTTTTTCGAGTGAGCTATGACGCTCTATTGCTATGGAATTTTCTGATTCACTTCGATCGACGCGATTCGTCGATTTTGCCTCGGCGTGGCCTCGACGACACTGCTTCGAAAACTACTCGTTCACGTGAATGCATGTTCAACCACTTCGCGACTCAGAGTTCTCACCATCGATCGACGCTGTTAATCTGCGTTGTACGACATGGCTGTCGCGTCGCGTTACTGCATCGCGCGTCTTCGGCACTTTCCCGAGTTTCGCGACGTTTTACGCGATTCTCAGTCTGTATGATGTTACCACTTTGCCCTACGTTGGGTTCGGTTATTGCTGTTGGGCGCCAGTTTATGTTCTGGAAAAGCTCACACCTTTTTTGATCTTAATAAGCAGGAGCCTTTATTCTACACACCTTCTTGACAATCGCCATCTTACGTACTACTTTCTTTTTCCGCTGCGGCGCGGTCGTCAGAAACGCTAAGCTATTTCTTTTCTCTCGCCTACTGCGGCGCTGTAGTCGAGAACAATGTGATTTATTTTTCATATTGTACCCAGTTAGATATGTTTTGCAGAAATAACAATCTTTTCTAGATTCGCTTTGGTCCAATGTATTGGTATAAGAAAATTGAGATATTTCTTGTCTCGAGATTTATCATAACGATGAAACATTGTGTTACAAGAAGCACAAATGATGTGCGGTACCTGGTCATTACCTTCATCTATCATGTTCAAATCAAAACAATCCTTATACATATTCCTTATACGCTCTGAAATACGTTTGCGATTCTTTGATGCTTCATACTTACCACAAACATAGCAAAATGAATCTGGATCCTTATTGCATATGCGATCCGAACTTGTAGTGATAGACTCTACAGTAGCCAAGTTTTTCACCAATGCAGAGCTGCGGTCGCTTGATGACGACGATTGCGGGCCCGCTTGCTTGCCCAGACCAACCGCCGATACTGGGGTTCCTCTTGAGAACCCCTGTATCGTAACACATTTCCGTGTGCCTGCCATGACGGCTTGGACGCCTTCATCCAGGGATTTTGCCGGAAAAATAAACAATAAAAAAACCGTTGCCTGCCGTCACCGCGTGGAGGTACCCTGGGTGCAGGCACACCATACATATTCGCTGTATCAAATTTACAACGATGAACTCCAATTCACTTGAATTGAGAGATCACGTGACTGGATTTCAAAATTTATTTTGCGGTACGAGAACAGATTTATTCTCGCTCGGAACTGAGTGAGTTGATGCATGGAAAAAAATCTTGGCAGATCTCCAAACAGACCTCCGCGTCTTTTAAACGTCAAAGACGTGTACCGCTCAACGGATCATTCGGTCATGGACGCCGATCCGCGGTAATGCATTGAAGACACGAGAGAGCTAGGAAACCGCCATAGGCGACAGCCTTCCGACTGACCGCTCCGTCACGGCCTCTCTTACTACAGACCGAGCCGGCGCGATCGAAGCCCCGCTATCCACTCCACGCGCGACCCGGCGCCCTATGAGTGGAAACACGTCGACCGGCACTCCCATGGAGGGGGTCAGCTTGGACTTTAGATTAGAACATTTTTGCTAAATTTGACCTTGAAATGACCTGGGGGGTTATGTTATCAACAAAATTGAATACATAATCTAGACGTAGAATATCCCGTTCTTTCAGAATCTGCAGTCAGAAATTCATTTTTGGCAGAATAAATACATTTGACCTTGAAATTACCTTGAATTTGACCTTGTCGGATCAAACGGACATCGATTTTGGATTCAGCGACCACAAAAATATATAACAATAATAATTTGAATCGATTTGACTATTTTTCCAGGATTTGACCATGAAATGACCTTGAACGTGACGTGATGGATACAAACGGACACCGGATTCGGATTCAGCAACCTCAAAAACATAAAGATATACTGGTCTGGTTCCGGGAACAGGAGCTTTTTTTTTGTGTGTCTGTGTAATTGAGGTTTCATAGTCATGCAAATAAATTGGATAATTGTTTGATATACGTAAAATATGGACTTGGGTTTTTAAGTCAGTTATACAAATATACATCAAGCGTTGTTTATAGTGCGTAGATAGTGTATCAATGTGATTTTGTTTGATGAATGAAGAGACTTGGAGGATGTCGTTAGAAAGAATTTTTGCTAGGTAAGTGCTACAGAGAAATATAGCCCGATCTTTTAAGTAAGGGAGCTTGCTCTCACCCAGGAGAATGTTGGTGGGGATGGAGAAGCGATAGATACCCAAGGTAGGGTCTGACTGCCCCTTATTGAAATCGCTCAAGTTTAGACATTAAAGTTACAGCTGATGGGAAGTAGATAGAAATGGAGTACCTATCCTAGGATTGATCGAACGTGAGCTTTGTAAAGCATAATTAATGTCTCGAGGACGGAGCCCCACCAGGTTCCCCTTAAAACTTGTATGATGTTAAAGGACTTAACCCTTTCGCTGCTCCAGACATATAGTATATACGTCTTTGACCAGGACTGCTCTAGGCATATTGGGACCGTGCAACTGCTTGGAGGGGATACGGCGAACGATCGTGCGCAACTAGTGGTGAAGGCTGAAGTTAGGTAGCACGTTGACTGCAAGCCACCACCGCTGCTGGGTTAAAGTACATTATATGGCAGTCTACGTGTCGGAAGGTGAATAAACCGGCCATAAATGTTATACTTACCGTTTATTGCAATTCTATACATATCAATAATTGTTATAAAATACACCTGATGAAAAACATTCATATTGTTGTTCACTAATTGGTTTTGCCGAGGATTTCTATATTCTTATCGTATTTGGTACTGTATAAAAGTGCGACATTTTCGCCGACTACTGCCACGAGGTGTCACTGTACGGGTGTTGCACGGTCCCAATATGTGGGGCATTCTGTGTCAAGACAGCCACTTTTTTTCATGGGGAAAATGGAGTTCTGATATGTTAGCAGACTACTGCTGGACTGTAGGCCGAGACACAGCAGAAATAAGTTATAAGAAACAAGTAAAGAAACATAAGAAGACTGCAACTTGACATGATACGTCTTTTCTCAATACATCAATTTTATGTAAACACCATTGCCTCATTTTTATTCGTATATGGGGCATTCTGTGTCAAGACAGCCACTTCTTTTCACGAGCGTCTCAAAAAAATCTGATTTTTATTTACATAGTCATACTTGATGAAAAACATTACCTGATTTTTTTAGATTTTTTTAACACGCCGTTCATGGTATACATCGATTTGAAAAATAAATTTTAACTTTCAAGTTTCAAGTGTACTATTAATGGTATAAACAACTTTGTATACGTGAACATTTTTGTTTTTTTCTCAATTTTTCAAAAAAAAAATATCAAAATTTTTAAGTGGCATTAAAAGGCGTTTTCTTACAAAAAAGTGAAAAAAAAAGCACCAGAAAATATTTATTTCGCCAATGCGACAGCCGATTTTTCTTAAAAAAATTTAGTATATTTGAAATCAATAAAAGCTGTGTAGAAAAAATTTGGTAGTGGGAGGGCCATTTCTTCATGAAGAAAAAACATCTGTTTTTTGTCTTAAAAATTTTTTTAAAATCAGAAAATGGTCTTTATCCTTCTATGCATCTATTCATAGAACATTTTCTGATTAAAAAAAAATTTTAACAGGCAAAAACTCAATTTTTTCTTCACGAAGAAATGACCCTCCCATTACCAAAACTTTTTCTACAGTTTTTATTGATTTCAAATATACTGATTTTTTTTAAGAAAAATCGAGGCTGTCGCATTGGCGAAATAAATATTATCTGGTGTTTTTTTCACTTTTTTGTAAGAAAATGCCTCTTAAAAAATTTGACATTTAAAAAAAATATGCATAGATGCATAGGATAAAGAAAATTTTCTGATTAAAAAAAATTTTTCAGAAAAATCTTAGATTTTTTCTTCATGAAGAAATGGCCCTCCCACTACCAAATTTTTTTCTACGCAGTTTTTATTGATTTCAAATTTACTGAATTTTTTAAAGAAAAATCGACTGTCGCATTGGCGAAATAAATATTTTCTGGTGTTTTTTTTTCACTTTTTTGTAAGAAAATGCCTTTTAATGTCACTTAAAAATTTTGATATTTTTTTTTTTAAATTGAGAAAAAAATTTTCATGTATACAAAGTCGTTTATGCCATAAAAGTACACTTAAAACTTTAAAGTTAAAATTTATTTTTCAAATCGGTGTACACCATTACGGCACGCGAAAAAAATCTAAAAAAAATTCAGGTAATGTTTTTCATCAAGTATGACTATGTAAATAAAAATCAGATTTTTTTGAGACGCTCGTGAAAAGAAGTGGCTGTCTTGACAAAGAATGCCCCATATACGAATAAAAATGAGGCAATAGTGTTTACAAAAAATTGATGTATTGAGAAAAGACGTATCATGTCAAGTTTCAGTCTTCTTACGTTTCTTTACTCTTGTTTCTCATAATTTATTTCTGCTGCGTCTCGGCTTACAGTCCAGAACTACGGCATATCAGAACTCCATTTTTCCTGATATCTTTGTTCCATATTCGATATATCTTGATGGAATCTCTCCCCGTGTTCGTCACTGACTGCATCACAGTTTTCGGGAAAACTATCTAAATATAAATGCAGGAAATGTATTTTCAGTGACATTACAACCCAACTTTTGATAGCACGTAAGAAGATGCGTAATAAGGTCCTTGTAGTTATCCGCTCTTTTATTTCCCAAAAAATGTGTTGCGACCATTCTAAAAGAATCCTAGGTAGCCTTTTCATCACCTTGAAGAATGGAATCAAATCTAGCGTCTTTAAAAAGGTTGGTGATTTGGGGGCCTACAAAAATCCCCTCTTTAATTTTGGCATCACTGATTCTGGGAAATTTTTCTTTTAGGTAAGCAACTGCATCACTTTCTCTATTAAGGGCTTTTACAAAATTTTTCATAAGACCTAGTTTTATATGAAGTGGAGGAAGAATGACTTTTTCTTGGGCAACTAATAGTGTTCGGTCGCCGCGCGGTATTGGGATCTGACATGGGGGAGGAGCTTAGTTCGAAAAATCCAATATGGCCGAAATGAGTATACTACTGATACAGAGTCTTATGGGAGTGAAGTCATTATTTATTGTTTTGGCACGCGCAGGGCTCCGCGAATCCTTCCCAACTTTCACTAGACTCGCGGGAGGACATGAGCACCCTTTGCCTTCCCTTATCGTCCAGGGTTGACCTCCCATAAATATAAATTCAGCCTTCGAGACGCGCATATGCCTGTCCCTGGACGGGCGCATCACGGAACGTCGACGTATCTGCGCGCAACCCCGGAGTCTTTTTCACGTTTTTACTCTTCCACTTTCCCGGCAGTCGTGAAAAATTCGTTATCGTGTTCGTATCTCCTCCTGCTCCTCACTTGCGCAAGCATCGCACTCATTCTAAGTGTTCCCGGACATTCGTTATTAACCCGAAAATAAAATCTACGTATTTACCAAACTACAACCCTCTCTCTCCAGTTTCTTCGCTTCTGTCTACTCCTTCGTCGCAACAGCATTCTTTCCTGGATTCCGATTCCATTCCCTTTCTCTCCTCAAACTATTTTATGTTTGGTCTTCCGAACATTTACGAATGGCTTTAACTATGAACGCGATTTGCTCTTGGGCAGGTATCTTACACCCTCCATTTTTCTATTAATTCAACATATGAATAAGGTATAATTTTTTATAATATAATAATGTTCTGTTCGCTCCGAGGATTTTGAACGTACTGGACGCTCTTCGACTAGGAGCTTGTTGTATGACTTTTTTAGTTTTCTCTTACGATCGGAGGTGGGAGTGCTAACTACGCAACGCGAAGAAATTTCCAGGGAAATGCGGAAGGCAGGATTAAGTGTTGTAAATCCCGAGGAAACTCCAGTGCTCGGTTCCTATGTCCCGGCCGACGTACACGTACACGGGACCCTGTGGTATTGAGGAACTTTCCCGGATCTAATTTATGACTCAAAGGGTCCCAAGGAGTGTTGAATTTTTCCCTCGCACCGGTCTAGGGCCCAAATGCGAGAAGCATTTGGGCGAATACGCGACATACATACATTAATCCAATGCCAGTCACTCGCTAACCCACTAAACGGTATACTAGGAATAGTTTTACTTCTCGCCACCAGACGGCGTATCGAGACATGTCACACAGATCCCAATATTAAATCGAACCTCCTCGGGGTTGCAAGGCCCGAGGACACTTTGCGTGACGCGACTGATTTCCCGAAACTACCGGAAGGTAACGTTCCAACCTATCGGCTAGTTTATTAATGATTATCACTGTATTTACGGTACTAAAAAGAATATATACATATATATTTACAGATAAGAAATACAGATTACAGTGTGGGGACCGACTAGCGATCCCGCACTAGGGAGAAATGGAGAGACAAGAAAGGACGCAGTGTACGAAGAAAGTCTCGTGCTTTATTCGTCTCGTCTACTCCTCTACAGCTCTACTACGAACGATGAGTAGCCGCGAACGGCTAATGCGAATAGTGAGTGTTCGTCGTGACCTTCGACCTAGTCGACTCGACGTCGCTAGGGAGGCGAAATCGATGATCCTGCGACGATGTACGCTCGGCGATCGATGGCGATGAACTGACTGTTTGAGCTCGGCGAGCCGTCTTCTTGTACGGTGCTCGTCCCTTGCGCCGAGCCAATCAGAGCTCTCCTCGGTGTCGTCAGCGAGCGTCGTCAGCAGGCACGGTCGTCCGTGCGTCATCGGGAATTTTCATCGTGGAAAATTCCGATCCGACCGCTACCCCCGACGCGCTGGTCAGGTAGCCGGAATCGGTGCGTCGTCGAGGATTAACGTCCCAGTTAATCCCTGTCCGGCCGTTATTCCTGATACGCTAATCAGGTAGCCGGAATCGGTGCGTCTTCGAGGATTAACGTCCCGGTTAATCCCTGTCCGGCCGTTCCCCATGACACGCTAGTCAGGTAGCCGGAATCGGTGCGGATGCGCGTGACTCAGGCGCCACAGCACCCCCCTGCCAGTGATTGGGCCAATCACGAGAATCCAGCTTGGAACTTGTCTGCGAAGCGGACTCGTCGGCCTGACCGTGTGCGATGGTGGGTGTCCGCTCCCTGGGCGGGTGGTGGGTCTGCGGGGTCCTCCCGCTCCTCCGAAGTTGTCGCATCCTCTCTCTCGGTTGGATGGTTGGTGACGTCCTCAGCCAATATGTAGGCTGGTTTCAGCCGGTCAATGGTCATAGTGACGTCCTTGTCTCTGATGTTGACAACGAACGTCCTGGCCTCGCGTCTCACGACCTTGAAGGGGCCGTCGTACGGTCGCTGCAGGGGTTCTTTCGGCCCATCGTGACGGACGAATACGTGACTCGCTGTTGCGAGGTCCTTGAATACGAACGTCTTCTTCTCGCCGTGGTGTGATCTGCTGACCGGTCGTATGTCCTGGAAGTGTTGTCGCAACTCCTTCAGGTAGTCTGCCACGTCGTCGTCGTTGCTCCTTTTGGGTTGCGCCCCCAAGAACTCTCCAGGTATTCTGAGCGGTTCGCCGTAGACTAATTCTGCCGCGGTTGCCTGAAGATCTTCCTTCCATGCGGAGCGAATCCCTAGTAGGACGGTTGGAAGAACGGTGGTCCACCTTCGGTTTTCGTGGCATTTGATGGCTGCCTTCAGCTGTCGGTGTAGACGTTCTACCATGCCGTTGGCTGCCGGGTGGTATGCTGTCGTTCGCAAGTGAGTCGTACCGGTCACGCGATTTAAGTGTTTAAACAAATGCGACTCGAATTGCCTCCCTTGGTCCGTGGTAACTCGTAGCGGTACCCCGAACCGGGCGATCCAGTTGGAGTAGAAAGCTTCGGCGACTGTGCTGGCTTCCTGGTCCTCCAGTGGGATGGCCTCTGGCCAGCGGGTAAACCTGTCGACGCAAGTAAGGCAGTATCTTTTTCCTTCCGAAAGTGGCATAACCACGATATCCAAGTGGACGTGTTCAAAACGTCCGGAAGGTTTAGCGAAAGTTCCCAGCGGAGCGGATACGTGACGCGTGATTTTCGATTGTTGGCATTGTTGACAGCTCCGTGTCCACTCCTTGCAATCCGCCTTGACCGATGGCCAAACGTAGCGTTGCGTTACTAGCTTGGTCGTTGCCTTGATGCCAGGATGCGATAGTTGATGCACCGACTGGAATGCCGCGCGGCGGAATGGTGTGGAGATGAATGGTCGTACGTATGCCGTGGATGTGTCGCAGAAGACCGCTACGCTTATTCCCGGAATCTGCACTTGCTTGAGTTGCAAGGCTGATCCTTCGCGTAGGAGTGTCTTCAGTTCTTCGTCGCCTGCCTGCGATGCTGCCAGTGCTTCGTAGTCGAGGGAACTGCTTAACTCTTCTATTCTCGACAACGAATCCGCGTCTACGTTATCCTTGCCGGAGATATGCTGGATGTCTGTCGAGAATTGGCCGATGAGATCTAAGTACCGAAATTGCCTGGGCGAGCATTTCTCCGGTTTTTGTCGAAATGCGAACGTTAACGGTTTATGATCCGTGTATATCGTGAATCGATATCCTTCCAAACAGTGACGGAAACGCTTGACAGCCGCGTAGACTGCCAGTAACTCCCGGTCGTAGGCACTGTATTTTTTCTGCGCTGTCGACAAAGCTTTCGTGAAGAAAGCTAGTGGTTGCCATGCGTCTTTCACATATTGCTGCAGTGTAGCGCCTATTGCGAAATCCGAGGCGTCGACCATTACCGAAAGTGTGGCTCCAGGTTGAGGGTGTGCGAGCATCGCGGCATTCGCGAGTCCTCGCTTCGTCTCCTCGAAGGCGGCCTCCGTGTCTGGACTCCAGACGATTGGAGAATCGCCTTTGATTTTCGGTCCTTTGAGAAGGCCGTTGAGGGGCTGTTGCAGCTCCGCGGCTCTAGGTATGAAACGACGATAAAAGTTTAACATACCCAGGAACCTGCGCAGTTGGCGGACTGTTTTCGGTTTCGGGAAATTCGTAATAGCCTGTACTCGTTCCTCCAAGGGCGTCGTGCCGTTGCCGTCGACCTCGTACCCGAGAAACTGCACCTTTTGCGCGCCGAAGACACACTTTGCGGAGTTGATGACAAGGCCAAATTCCTTAAACCGTTCGAAGAGTGTCCGCAGATGCCGGTGATGCTCCTCTTCATCCCTAGATGCTACTAGGACGTCGTCTATGTAAGCGTAGCAAAAGTCCAACCCCCGCAGGACGTGGTCGATAAAACGTTGGAATGTTTGCGCGGCGTTTCGAAGTCCGAAGGGCATCCTAGGGAATTCGAACAGTCCGAACGGTGTGGTTATCGCCGTTTTCGCCACATCTTCCGTCGCTACGGGGATTTGGTGGTACGCCCGGACCAGGTCGATGGTCGAGAAGATTTTCCTTCCGTGGAGAGATTGCGCGAAGTCTTCTATGTGCGGAACTGGATATCGATCGGGTACGGTTCGCGCATTGAGTGCACGATAGTCCCCGCACGGTCTCCACTCGCCGGACTTCTTCGCAACCAGATGCAGAGCAGATGCCCATGGACTGCTGGATGGTCGGATGATTCCTTGCTGCAGCATGACGTCGAACTCAGTTTTTGCTGAGCGTAATCGGTCCGGCGCTAGCCTTCGAGGCCTGCAGGATACGGGCGCGCCTGCTGGCGTCGTTATGTGGTGCGCCACGTCATGCTTGATGGTTTCACGTTCGATCCCTGCCGGTCGAGTTAGGTCGGGGTATTCGGCTAGCAACCGATGATATCCCGAACTACCTGAGATTGTTCTTATCGACGCCGTTTCTTCTGTCACGGCGACGCGTCGCGTCGGGTCGCGTCGGGTCGCGTTGGGGTGCGTCTAAGCCCGGCGATTATTACCTGAATGTCCATAAATTTTACGACATGCCCGGCGATGCTCGGCAATTCTTACCTGAATGTCAGTAAATTTTACGTCACGGCTCGGTGACGCTTCGCGATGGATGGTGGCATCGCCCACTTTTCCGGCGGCAACCGACAGATTCGGACTTGAATGTCCGTAAATTTTATAAAATATATTATAATCAGACGGTATCTAGCAGTGCAACAAGATGTACGACGGCAGCAGTAGTTCTAATGAGGAAATTGCTTTTATGGTAGCATTGATGTCAGAGAGAAATAGAAAGAAGAGAATATGGATCCATCCTATCAATAAAAAACGTGCACTCAAAAAAATTTGGGCACAACTAGAAAATTATAGTAATCGCAGTGATAATTTTCTTCGCCATAGCAAGAATTCTTGCTACGCTAGCAATATTTGTCTAGTTGTGTCTGAGGCAGCTAGAAATATAGCTGGATTAGCTAAATACTTTTTTCAGTGTGCCAGTCTTGGAGAATTCGCCCGTCTAGTCGCAATATTAACTACGAGGTATTTCGATCGCTATGATAGTGAGTGGTAAGAATCGATATTCCGAATTTCGTCTATTGTGTGACGGACAAAGACGACCCGTCTTTATGACCGTCCCGTCGGGACGCGTCGTTTGACGCCAAGGATTCGAAGGGAAGAATCCCCGTCCTCGACGCGACGCGACGCGACGCGACGCGCCGCTCTAGTGTGCGGTAGTATATTCATTTGTATGTATTTTATCCAGTCGGTATTTTGACGCGACGCGACGCGAAGAGCCGCTCTGGGCAAGAACCCCGTCTCTGACGCGACGCGACGCGCCGCGCCGCGCCACTCTAGTGTGCGGTAGTACATTTATTTGTATGTATTTTATCCAGTCGGTATTTTGACGCGCCGCGACGCGACGCCCTAGTGTGCGGTAACCTTTATGCGTCGAGCTCCGTACCGCACCTACCTTCCAGGAGGAGCTAGAACCCGGGTTGTTTACCGTCGGCGCATTGCCGAAATAGACCCTCTCCTCGAAGGTAGGATTAACGGTAGATGGGCGATGGTACCGATCGGTACGCTAATAGGCGTACGGACGGAATATTCGGGGTCCCGTCGATCGCGCGACGGAACAAATAGCACGTTGGTTATATTTTTTGTTCCAGGTTCAAAAGATATTTTAGGCGGCCATAATTTTCTTGTGTAGTGTTTTGTTCGAGCTCGACTATCTCACTCACACAAAGAACAGCAGTATTTTGTATAGCCTTGCTGCATACCCAGCAAAATCGCAACGACTTTTAGGTCTCCACAAATTTGCCATTCATATTTTTTATATTGTATATTTTCTAGTGACAACTTCATGTTACTATAAGTTTCTTTCATGTAAATGGCATGACCAATTGGAATTGATGGAAGCTGGTTTCCATTGTGGAGTAGCACAGCTTGTAGACTTAATTTTGACGAATCAATAAAAAGTCGCCATTCTAGAGGAACATGAAATGATGTTTAAGGCATTCATTAAACCATCAATGTTTTTACAGGCAACCAAAGTACTTTCCATTTTAAAAAATATAGTCAAGTTTTTCTGGCGACTTCTATAATCAGAGACTTTGACTTTGTCTTCCAATAAATTCCACTGTTGCAAGCGAGAGGCTAACAGCTCTGCTTTTTCATTATATAAATCTAAATCTCTTATGAGATCGCTTAGCTCCCTTGGTTAATTTTGTGTGGTTCCGCACTGCACACATCAGGTAGGAAATCCGGATCCCTTGACGTCGATGGCTGTGTTATATCATCGGATACATAATTATCTGAATCTTCATCAGAGTCAAGATTGTATTCCTTTGGTGGATTAGGAATAGGCAATTCATTACTATGAGGAACTGGACGAATAGCTGATGGTAAACTTGGATATTTAAGACTACCTTTTTCTTTTTGGTAATACCTTTTTGGATAGGCGGTACTAAACAGAAATAACAGTCTGTAACATGGTTTTTAGGTTCCAAATCATAGGAACACCAAAAGCCATTGAACGTCCTTTTCCGGTTAATCAATTACGAAGATTGTTTGCACAATTACGACAACATATGTGAGGTGCCCACAAGAAGCCTTGATTGCCAATTTTGCAACTAAAATACAGGTGGTATCCTTTTTGTATTAAAGGAGTAATCCTATATTTTTGACTAGCAAAAGTCACTTCACCACAAATATAACAAAAGTTATCTGGTTTGTTTACACAGTCGCGGGGTATATTGCACTGAATCAGTCACGAAGTCACAACACAACGGATGCTTATATAAACCACTCAAAAGTTGAAACAGAACTAAATGAGAGTTAGAAAACTCAAATTCTTAAATACCAAAATAAAGTTAAACGATTCTTGGAAAAGTAAACACAACTTTACCTGTGTTTATTGCCGAGTCGGTCCTAATAAGATTAACTACATATATACCAGGTATCTACCCCTCATTATCTGTATCAAGAAAACTAGAGCTACTCTGGGTTTCTCCGTACCGGATTATCAATTCTAATAATAAAGAGTTCCTAAGAATTGGCTATTTTCATCCCAGATACATGTTGGCTCTAGGCCAGTGTAACCGGATGGACTGATGGAGTCCAGGAATTCCTGTATTTTTCTATCTACTTGTAGGTTGTCAATTACGATTGGATCATTATTAATCCACGAGTTTTTAAATATTTTACACTGATTCCATACATAATTGAGATTTCTCCTAATATCAATGTTACCAGCAAAATCCTTGAAAGAGGGTCGCTTCTTTTGCCTAAATGTCCTTCAAGCTGCTGAGCAGACTCTTCTGTGCTAGAAATAATCAGACTCTAACCTGGTATAGCTCAACCTCTTGAATGCAGCTCTGCGTAACCTCTTCACCTTATCGCACTCTTCATTCCACGAGTACACAGGATTTCTGTGAATGGAGGAAGGAACAGTTTTCTTCGCTTGAGTGAATTCTTTGACCTTTTCTGTAAGTAGGTTGATATAGAACTCGTATTTTTCAAGAGGAGAAAGAGAGTCGAATTCGGGTTCAAGGAATTTGTCATAAGATTTGTCAAGGGATTTTATTAAAGGGACCCAGTCCGTTCTCACAGACGTGAGCAACGCTTTTAACAAACTGCGCGTGCGTAGATCAGTTGCCAACGGTTTGTGACTGCTCTACGAACAAGGCTAATTACTTTTTAACGTAAATACGTTTTTCGATTGACGAATATATATCGGAAAGTGGTCTGACCCCCAAGTCTCACCATGTACGTTAATTTTTAGTTTATCGCTTAAAGAAGGAGAAGTAAGAACCGGATCAATGTTGGATTGAGATCTTTGGTCATGACGTGTGATTGTATCTGTGTTTTGTAATATTATGTTCTCAGAGATAATCGAATTAATTAAACGTTCCCCATTTGTATCACAATTCGAGCAGTTCCAAGCCGAGTTGTGTGCGTTGAGGTCACCTAGTATAAGGAATGGGGGAGAAGAATTGCAAAGAGAGATGATACTATCCTGTTGAGATTAAGACAAGTTAGAACCCGGAGGTCTGTAAACAACAGAAAGATTGAAAGTTGGGTTAGTATTAGTTATTTTGAATTGAGCTATTTCAGCGATTCGATTTGGAACCGAGTCGTTTTCAATCTTAATGTAAGTGATGTTTTTTTTTGAAAGCAAGTAATATGCCCCCTCTGGGGCCATAATCTCTGTCTTGTCTGTCTGTATATATTTTAAACCCTGTAAGTCTTATATCATGCGTGAGTGTTTCGCATAAATGAGTTTTAACACAAATAATGATGCTTATGTCTTTTGCCACTTGTTGAAGTTCTGGAAGGCGGAGGAGTAAGCTTCGGTAGTTCCAATAGAAGATTTTTAGGCCACCGTGTTGTTGTGAAATATTTTCCTGTGTAGAACTGAAGGCGATGTCTTTTGGAAAGTGAGGTGGACTGTGTTTATGGCTCCTTGGATTGAATGTCGAATTCTTCAGAGTCTGAAAGATCCTTCAACTCAGAGTGTGACTGACCTAGTCGGAAGCGGAGAGCTCGAATAAATTGTTTTGTCCCAGGGTCACTTGAGAGGCCCTGGGTTGTCTTCAACATATGGAAGAACCCCGTTGAATCCTCGGTGATGCTCCTAATGGGTGGTATGTCTGGGTAGTTAGTTTGTGATATTTCAAGAAAAGAAATCAGGACGTCGAGCGAGACTAGGTATTTGCCAGAGTTGCTTGAGAAGTGATTCGATGCGTCAGTTACCAGGGATCTTATATTAAACCTCTTGTATTTGGATGGGATCCACAATGCCGTGATTTTCTTCCTCTTCTTCTTGGGTAGTTTTTTAATTATGAAGGATGGGCCTTCTACTTCTAGAGAAGTAGGTTCTGATGAGTGTGGGGTGCCATCGGGACCTGCAGTTGAAATGGGTCTCGGCCGCTTTAGCTTTTCACGTTGTTGTTCCATTTCTATTGAATCTGGCGAATCGGTATCAGCTGTTTGTGTATTGATAGTTGACGATGAATGGCTTTTAGCGAGAGGGCCTTGAGGTGAAGTATCATTATCAGTGTTGCTATTAGTTTGATGAAGGGAGGCAGGACCTTGAGTGTGGTCGGTTTTGTTGCGATTTTTTTGAATTAACGCTTTACACGAGGGAAAGTAACAAATATGCCCCGTCGATCTGTTTTGGTTGGTAATGTCCGCTGGATTAATAATCTTGGCCAAAGCCAAAGTGTATTCGATGATTGAAATTCCTTCTACTGCTTTTACCACGATGCCGTGTTCTTTGGAGATTTTATACTGAGTTGAGTGAGCCGTTTGGGAGTACGACTTGGGAGTTGATGCTAGTGGAGCATCGGAGGTGAAGTTGTTTTCTACTGTGGTTCACAAATGATCGCCTGCTGGCGGAGTGGGGCTCGGGGGCCTCATTGTTGAAGACATGCCAGAAGAGTCCTCTGTGTAGTATGCACAGTGACTCCTCGGAAGTCCCGTGAAGTATTTTCACTCAATTTGTCCCAATGAGCACCGAGAACTTTTCACTATTGACACGGGTAGATTCGTATTAATCAGTAAGGTGACAAGCAACTTGTAAACACATCTGTTCTTCACAGATGTTCGAATGGAACTCACACTAGCAACTTCATATTACATTACAGCTATTGGAAATGTGAATAGGAAGCCAGGTAGTTTATTAAATAAAAATTAAATCTTGTCTTGAGAGTAAAAGCAGAGTATTTATTCTTCGATGTCTTCACACTCTGATGGCTGTCTCTGAACTATTTTCAAAATCTGAGGGCATTGCAAAACCCCCCTTCGAAGGGACAGAGTCACACTGTACCCCAAGTGTACACCATATGTTCTGTACACCATATGTGCCTGGTGGCCCGCTAGGCCCACCGGGTTTTCCCCGGTTACACAGTAATGGAACTTTTCCCGTTTGCGAAGTAATAAATTGTACTCTCTCACCGTTCATTCGTGGTAATAAAGCATAGTCTCAAATTTAAAATTATAAATATCCAACATCGAGTAGTTTTTGCTTATTTCGATAACAGCAATATAGTTTTGTGACTGGTATAATATTAAATCAATGATTTGTTAATTGAGTAGCAGGAACGTATCGTGTTATATATTGTACTTGATACTATAAATGCACCGAATTTGCCGAAGTTTTATTTTTCTAATTATTCAATTCTATGGCTAACGACTTAATGAAACTAATTATACTTAATTAATTGAGTTCATAAGTAAATTTTTCATGTCTATGTTCATGAATATACAGGGTGAAGCAGGTTAAACGTCATTTTTTTTTGATATGGTCATAGAACAACAAGAAAAAAGTAGACTTTGATAAGAAAATTGGTTTCAAAAATGTTTCCTAACAAAGATACAGGGTGTCAAAGTTTCGGAAAAAAATTGTTTTCTAATCATAACTTCTAAACTACTCGATCGATTTCCATGAAATTTCGCACACAGACTAATGTAATACAGCTCTAAGTAATGATCAAATAATTTAAAGAAATTCTCCAGTGGCGTAGATACTGGGGGCCGGTACCCCCATTTCCCCCTCCCAATTTTCGGCGGCACTGAATATTTTGCAAAGAAAATTTAATTATTGGATTCCCCGTTTAATTTAGAGAAAAAATCACCCTTGCAAATTTTTAATTTGTGGCTTCGTTTTTGAGATATTTATTTTAATTTATAGGGTTGCGAGCAGGCCAAAACTAGGTTGAACGTCATTAATTATGATATGTGATAGAACAACAATAAAAAAGTAGACTTTCATAAGAAAATTTGTTTCAAAAATGTTTCCTGACAAAGATACAGGGTGTCAAAGTTTCGGAAAAAAATTGTTTTCTAATCATAACTTCTAAACTACTCGATCGATTTCCATGAAATTTCGCACACAGACTAATGTAATACAGCTCTAAGTAATGATCAAATAATTTAAAGAAATTCTCCAGTGGCGTAGATACTGGGGGCCGGTACCCCCATTTCCCCCTCCCAATTTTCGGCGGCACTGAATATTTTGCAAAGAAAATTTAATTATTGGATTCCCCGTTTAATTTAGAGAAAAAATCACCCTTGCAAATTTTTAATTTGTGGCTTCGTTTTTGAGATATTTATTTTAATTTATAGGGTTGCGAGCAGGCCAAAACTAGGTTGAACGTCATTAATTATGATATGTGATAGAACAACAATAAAAAAGTAGACTTTCATAAGAAAATTTGTTTCAAAAATGTTTCCTGACAAAGATACAGGGTGTCAAAGTTTCGGGAAAAAATGGTTTTCTCATCATAACTTTGACACCCTGTATCTTTGGTAGGAAACATTTTTGAAAAAAATTTTCTTATGAAAGTCTACTTTTTTCTTGTTGTTCTATCATATATCATAATTAATGACGTTCAACCTGGTTCACCCTGTATAAACTGATGTAACATAAATACCCTAATGCCTCAATCGTGCTAATACAGGGTACGGCAAAATGATAGACGCTATTTGGGATGTCAATAAAAAACAAATCACATAAAGCAAAGAAAAAAGTTTTTTATTTTTGGAAACTACATATCATGCCATTTTAAAACGTTATGTTCGACAAATTACATGTTTTAAATGACGGCCATTATTGTCGATACACTCTAGCAGGTTTTCACGAAAGCGCGCTATTGCTCTACGGATCTCTTTTGCGGAATCGCGATGCACTCCTTTCCAAGCTATGTCGATAATTGAAAATGGCACAAACTTAAGTTTGTTAAGTTTGTGCCATTTTCAGTATATATGTTAAAAGTGTCTCATTGAATTATTGCCAACCCAACACTTAACCCATTTGTGCGCTACACCATCGTTATCGTCTTTAATGTTATCAAGGAATTTATTATTAATTGCTCCTCTCTTAGTTGTGATATGGAAAAGATTTCAAAAGTATCGATACTTTCGCGTTAGGGTAAGTCCGGGAAGTTGGACCACTTTTTTTTTGAGGTACTGTAGTATCTTTTTCCATAAATGTATGTTTTCATAAATATTAAAATCCCATTAAGAGAACAATTCTACACAAGTATTTATTAGAAAGTTGCATGGAAACATAAGCATAATGCAGTTGCAACAAATAATAAATAATATTATACTGTAGATCAACTAACTCTTAACAGCCGGGTTAGTTGGACCACTTCATTAGGGTGAGACCGACAGAGGGTTAGCATGGAATTAAAGTAACAAAACTTCGTTTTATCACACAAAGAACATTTTAAGAAATGGGGGATGCCATATTCAACAGCTGCTCGATTTACACCCAATGTTTCTGAAATTACCGCTTCCATTGCATTTTTTAGTGCTTCTGCCGTTCAAGTGGCCCTGTTAACTGTGCCCTTTCGTTTATAAAATGTTGGCATGATATTTGCTTGAAAAATATATAAATAAATCTAAGTTAAAGATAGGTAAATAAATTGTGATTCAACTAATGGTCCAATTAACCCGATATATTCCGGGATAGATCGACCATAACACTATGCTAAGAAAACAAACAATATCAATCGAAAAGTAAGGTTATGAACGACTTAATGATGAAACGTGCATTCCAAATTTAATGATAAAAAAATCGGTATGAGACGAAAATATTGTTCTCAGTATCACGTGTTGTGTCTTTGCAAAAATGACTGCGAGTTGCCGCTGTGACTTCGCAGAACCAACTAAACGTCGTGACGGCATTTTTACCAAATATGGATGCTTCGTATTGAATCTATAGGTACTGGTCCAACAATCCCGGACTTACCCTATCATCTTGTTATAATTTTCAAAACAACTAGGTATAGATTAACGTTTTTCGGCTGAATCTTCACCAATATATACAGCATCAAACGAAACAAAAGATGCGACTGAATCATTCTTAGTGGGAGGCGATTCGATGCAGGAAGTTATTGTCAGATGTGAAGACGACCCTGTCCTCAAACGATAGTCGGTATTGACAGTGCTTATCAGGCCGGAACAACTTCAGTATGCGGTTCACGCGACGGCCCACCCCTCCTTTTCCCACTGTCTACCACCCCTGTACCGGGCCGATGGAGGTTGAGGTGGAGGAGCACACGTGACTCACCCCCACGAGTTGTCCACGGAGGATGGTAGGTAGCATGGTGTGGGGACTGCCACCCTCGTGCGTGACGTGCATACCAACCCACCCGTAAGATTCCCTTGCCGAAAATTCGCCTTTTTCGACGATGATTGAAAAACTAATCTTTACGATAATTTAATTCTTCCTTTCCCTCCGAAACTTGCCGAACAGTTTCAAGTCGTCCATGAGTAAGCAAATAGAGGGAGTGACCGTTCGTGAATCTTGTTCGAAATTATATTTTATTCAATTCACACACGAGCGAAATTTAAGAGAAATTGAAGAGTATAACTTCTAAAGGGTCTAAGTGCTAAAAAGCTAATGTTGGGAAAATCGACAAAAACAGGCAGATGCTTCAAAGGAATATAGTCGAGCATGTCTTGCAGATTTATGAGTTTTGAGACTCTACGTATGCTTTTGCCCATAGACCAAAGGGTCTAAGGGGGGTGGTTGCACCTCTATTTTCTCTTTCCACGCAAAGCCCTCACTATGGAAAATCGGGATTGAATATTCATACTTTTTTTTATCAATTGGATGCATCGTACCTTATTCCATTCAAAAATTTTGAAAAACGGATCAAATGTGATGACTTGAAATTGACGACACTTTAAGAAAAAAGCAAAGCGATTATCCGAGCCAAATACTATCTCATCTCGTAGAATAATTGAAGAGTATAATTTCTAAAGGGTCTAAGTGCCATATTTGCAAAAATATATATTTTGCTTGAAAACGGTCGTAAGTGCAAACTCCAATGCATCTGACTTTTCAGTTGCATTGGAGTTTGCACTTACGACCGTTTTCAAGCAAAATATATATTTTTGCAAATATGGCACTTAGACCCTTTAGAAATTATACTCTTCAATTATTCTACGACATGAGATAGTATTTGGCTCGGATAATCGCTTTGCTTTTTTCTTAAAGTGTCCTCAATTTCAAGTCATCACATTTGATCCGTTTTTCAAAATTTTTTAATGGAATAAGGTACGATGCATCCAATTGATAAAAAAAAGTATGAATATTCAATCCCGATTTTCCATAGTGAGGGCTTTGCGTGAAAAGAGAAAATAGAGGTGCAACCACATTGCAGTACCTACCAATATAAAATAGAAAGACCTCAATTTGTTACTTACCGACCGACGAATTAAAGCACCGCGAATTAGTCCGGTCAAGTTAGCCTAAAAAATAGGGGTACCCTTGCATAAATTCCCAAGAAGCTGAAAATTTACATGAATGTTAGGGATACCATTATAATGAAATTGTGAAAGGTCCCCATCGATCCCGTGTGTGCAAACAATTTTATGCAAGGTCAAAGTTAGCAAAAATGGGTTCTTTGAATTTATTAGCGAAACGGTTAGTGGTTTCATGATAAAAATAGTTCCAACAAAAATTGTAGATCATACAATTCTCTACAAAATTGTCCTTACACTTTTTTCCTAAGATTCACCATTTCTGAGAAAAAGCCATTCTAAAGTTGTATTCTCCATAATCAAGAGACACGGCAGTGCCTCGCGGCATGTTCATTCAAGTAGTTCGTCAGAACGACGCCGACAGCGCTGTCGCCGCGGGCACCCGTGTATCTTTACAGGAAAAATGTCTGCCCCCTTCACCCCTCAATTTTTACATCGAATTTTCTCAATAAATATATGGTTATAACCAAAACTATGCTTAGTTACGCCATATAAATCGACTATTCTCTATTGATAGAGACCAGAATAAATGTTATAAGTTACATATTAACAGAGATTCTAAGAAAAAGCCATTCTAAAGTTGTATTCTACATAATATGCGTGACTACGCTGCCTATGTACATCATTGGACGTATAATATAAGTAAAACTATTAGTCTGCGTGACTAATACATTAATATTGAATGATAATTCTAAAGGCGCGTCCTCGTAAGTCGACAGAGCCGATCGACAATGTCGACTCAGTGAGGACGCGCCTTTAGAATTATCATTCAATATTAATGTATTAGTCACGCAGACTAATATTGGGTTGGTGCATAATTATTGCGGCTTCTTTGGCGGCTTGTTTTTCTTTAAAAATTGGCATTTTGTTTATTTTTTTTTAAATTAAAATAATCTTCTCTATTTAATTAATAAAATTCGTGTCGAAAATCATGTCCATATTTGTCATATAATGCTCTACCACTTCGAGAAAGATGGAAGGCGGCATAGTCATTTCGCGATCTCAACGAACTTTTCGGCGAGGGAACAATCAGCAAAAGCCAAGTTGAAAGATGGTTCAAAAAGTTGAAATAGATACAAACATTACAGATGAAGAAGGAAGAGGTCGACCATCTAATTTCAACGACCAGGCACTTTTGGCAGCCGTGGAAGAAGACGAAAGCTTGACAACACGAATGCTTGCCGACGACTTTGATGTGGACCATTCGACCATTGTTCGTCGTCTCAAAAAGCTCGGAAAAGTATGGAAATTGGCTGTATGGGTTCACCACGTACTCTTCGACCACAATAAAGCCGAACGTGTACGAATTTTCACTGATTTGCTGCAGCGAAACGAGCAAGCACCCTTCCTGAAGAATCTCGTCACTGGAGATGAATCGTGGCTTCTTTTAAAAAACGTCGTCTTCTTCCACGGCTGCCAAAAGGGCCTGGACGTCGAAATCAGATGGTTGACCTCTTGCTTCGTCATCTGTAAGGTTTGTATCGCCCGATTTGAACTTTTTGAACTATCCTTTAATTTGGCTTTTGCTGATTGTTCCCTCGCCGAACAGTTCGTTGAGATCACGAAATAGGCCAGTCATATCGTACATAAAAAAGAGCCCAAACTTGCAATAATTAGGGTAAACCTAATTTCTTTATATGTTGTTAGGATCCACCTGGGTAGTATAAATCCAGATTTGCAACCCTGAAAAAGTTGTGCCACCTGAGATATAGCCAAAAAACCGCGATATTTTTGGACTCTTCAATTCCTTGCCAAAAAGACACTAAAGGGAACTTCTGGCGAAAAAAATCACTCTTACCTTTTCTAAAGTAGATAAAATTTGCTACAATTTAAGCTCTAGCGGAGCTCGGTAGCTGTCGTAGTTGATCAGATACAGCTTTGCAAAGATGACAATTTTTTTCTAAAACGGGCAAACTTTAGCTTGCGCTCTACTTTCGAGTGAAATATTTTCAAAAGTACTAATCCTACATAAAAACTTCGCAAAATAAAATTTTAGAAAATTTAATTACCTTCCACTTAAAAATGGCCAAAAACCAAAAAAGTCACAGTGAGATATTGATAGAAGCCTAAGATGAGGAGAGCGGGATCAGGTAGGAGGGAAATGATGATTACATTGGACAACAGTGATTTTGTTACTCTAACCAGACCAGGTGATTCTTATAGATTTATGTACGCTAAAAACGAATCTGACTCTCAAATTTGCGACGTTGGTCAGGATTTCGAGATACTTGAGGTTAAATATACGAAAACGGACGATTTTGGCCATATTCACGGGTCTATTACAATGAAACAAAAAAATTTTTCTTAATTGCACTTACAGCATTTGAAAGTGTCGTTTTTAAACTTTTCAATACATTACTTTATTGTTTCCAAACGATTTTACAAAGCCAAATTTCACTACGAAAAGTCGATCATGTAGGTCCACCGTACCACGCGTCTGATACATTTAGGCCATATTCACTGCTCTATTAAAATGAAGCTAAAAAATTTGTCTTAATTGCACTCACAGCATTTTAAAGTGTCATTTTTCAACTTTTCAATACATTTCTTGATTGTTCCTAAACGATTTTACAAAACCAAATTTCAGTACGAAATGTCGATCATGTAGGTCCACTGCACCACGCGTCTGATACATTTAGGCCATATAAGGCATAATAATCATCAGTACCGGTACTTTTTGAACACCTTTTATAAGATTTACTAACTCAGAAACCTTCGCGGGCATGCGTCCAACCATTCCCCAAAGTTTCATCGCAGTCGGATGAACGGTTTAGGAAGGCATAATAATCATCCGTACCGGAACTTTTTGAACACCCTGTATAAGATTTACTAACTCAGAAACCTTCGCAGGCATGCGTCCAACCATTCCCCAAAGTTTCATCGCAATCGGATGAACGGTTTAGGAAGGCATTTGATATTACCTTAAAGGTCACGGTCAAGGTCAAATTCAATACGACCACTGGGTAGCCAAGGGAAAATCCTTAAAGTTTTGTATTAAACATTTTTCTCTAAAATGTTTTCCCGTTGAGATAATCGGCCGTACCGGGACTTTTTGAACACCCTGTATAAGATTTACTAACTCAGAAACCATCGCGGGCATGCGTCCAACCATTTCCCAAAATTTCATCACAATCGGATGAACGGTTTAGGAAGGCATAAGAGACATACAGACACAAACAGACAGACAGACAGACAAACATTCATTTTTATATATATAGAAGACTAGCAGCCCGTCCCGGCTTCGCACGGGTAGATTGTGGATTGATTTTGTCCGGCCACCATTGTTAAATACATTTTTAATACAAAACTTTTAGTATTTTTCCCGGGCTACGCAATGGTCATATTGGATTTGACCTTGACCATGACCTTCAAGGTTATATCAAGGTCAAATTAATTTTTTTTCACGTTCAAATGTGTCCTTGACCATTTTTTCATGTTACCTTTATTGTTAGCGGAGGTCAAATTTAGGTCAGTATAGTTCGACTTTTTGAACACCCTGTATAAGATTTACTAACTCAGAAACCTTCGCGGATATGCGTCCAACTGTTCCCCAAATTTTCATCGCAATCAGATGAACGGTTTAGGAAGACATAATAATTATCCGTACTGGTACTTTTTGAACACCCTGTATAAGATTTACTAACTCAGAAACCTTCGCGGGCATGCGTCCAACCATTCCCCAACTTTTCATCGCAATCGGATGAACGGTTTAGGAAGGCATAATAATCATCAGTACCGGTACTTTTTGAACACCCTGTATAAGATTTACTGACTCAGAAACCTTCGCGGGCATGCGTCCAACCATTCCCCAACGTTTCATCGCAATCGGATGAACGGTTTAGGAAGGCATTTGATATTACCTTAAAGGTCACGGTCAAGGTCAAATTCAATACGACCACTGGGTAGCCAAGGGAAAATCCTTAAAGTTTTGTATTAAACATTTTTCTCTAAAATGTTTTCCCGTTGAGATAATCGGCCGTACCGGGACTTTTTGAACACCCTGTATAAGATTTACTAACTCAGAAACCATCGCGGGCATGCGTCCAACCATTTCCCAAAATTTCATCACAATCGGATGAACGGTTTAGGAAGGCATAAGAGACATACAGACACAAACAGACAGACAGACAGACAAACATTCATTTTTATATATATAGAAGACTAGCAGCCCGTCCCGGCTTCGCACGGGTAGATTGTGGATTGATTTTGTCCGGCCACCATTGTTAAATACATTTTTAATACAAAACTTTTAGTATTTTTCCCGGGCTACGCAATGGTCATATTGGATTTGACCTTGACCATGACCTTCAAGGTTATATCAAGGTCAAATTAATTTTTTTTCACGTTCAAATGTGTCCTTGACCATTTTTTCATGTTACCTTTATTGTTAGCGGAGGTCAAATTTAGGTCAGTATAGTTCGACTTTTTGAACACCCTGTATAAGATTTACTAACTCAGAAACCTTCGCGGATATGCGTCCAACTGTTCCCCAAATTTTCATCGCAATCAGATGAACGGTTTAGGAAGACATAATAATTATCCGTACTGGTACTTTTTGAACACCCTGTATAAGATTTACTAACTCAGAAACCTTCGCGGGCATGCGTCCAACCATTCCCCAACTTTTCATCGCAATCGGATGAACGGTTTAGGAAGGCATAATAATCATCAGTACCGGTACTTTTTGAACACCCTGTATAAGATTTACTGACTCAGAAACCTTCGCGGGCATGCGTCCAACCATTCCCCAACGTTTCATCGCAATCGGATGAACGGTTTAGGAAGGCATTTGATATTACCTTAAAGGTCACGGTCAAGGTCAAATCCAATACGACCACTGGGTAGCCAAGGGAAAATCCTTAAAGTTTTGTATTAAACATTTTTCTCTAAAATTTTTTCCCGTTGAGATAATCCAGCTTGCGCGAATAGTATGCGCAGTAGCGCCACACACACACTGACGCAGTCACATCTACATGGCTTACGTCTGACGCTCAATTTCCCAGGAAGGTCCTACCGCAGAGCCATAGCATAGATGTTTACACATCAATAATAAAGTAGTTACTACATTACTGTAATCCAATTCCATTGCATCCCTTATTTTTCTGCCACGACTTTGATAGTTGTTAGTGAATAAACATCAAATTTATTGGCTGATCCATCCACTATCAACAATCAAAGTCGTGGGAGAAAAATAAGGGATACAATGGAATATTGGATTACAATAATGGAGTAACTACTTTATTATTATTTTTTCTTTATTTATATATTTCCTCTTTTGTACTATACTATCACACACAAGTTCCAATTTATATATCGACCTGTCAAACGTGAAGTGTACATATACCTCACTTTTATTTCATCTCTTCTTCGCCTCTGGTATAATCAGTTACACCCCACAAAGCACGTTTTTGCAAGTAACTTTTCTGTAACATTCCTGCGATATTTTGATTCGTGAATACTACCGTATATGTTAGAAATATATATTTCTCGATAAATTCGCGAATGTTGCAAAATATCATAGAAACATTTCGGAATCATTACATCGAAAGATCTTCTCGATAAGGTACAGCTCAATGAGATTGTACTTGTCAGGGCTGAATTATATGGGGTTTTTATAATTATTTTAGGAAGTCTCAGAAGAATACAGGTGCAGCATAATATAGATCTGTGTTAGAAAGAATAAGGAATAACCTTCGACGAGCATTCGGGCTGTGGCAACAGAGGTTAGAATCAGCAAGACCATGGCAGGGAGGATATTGAAAGATGAACGCACGTCCATGCACTCGAAGCAGCAGATCTAACTTGCGGAATGAACCAATTCAGCTGGTTCTTGGAAGAACAAGTGGACGATCCCTCTTTCGAAAGAAACCCCGTCGGGTTCGCACATGATTTGGAGTCCTTCTGGGTGGAATTGAATAGCAGCACGTTTATTTCTGTAACAAATTATAAATAACAAAATTATATCCAGCATTTCACTATTTAAAATATAGCACGAAGGAGGAAATATATCAATAGAGAAAAAATAATGTTAAAGTAATTACTTGATTATTGTGATCCAATTCAATTGCATCTTCTATTCTTCTGCCACGGCTTTAATGGAGAATAAACATCAAATTTATTTGTTAATCCATCGATTCGCCCCATGCTCGCATGACGCTGGAAACAAAAAATAGAATTACCAAAAAGATATTTCTCCTTCCATCGAAAGTGAGCTGTCAAATGGCAATTAAACTTATCTGATAGCAATGCTTCTGAGATACTGCCGTCTCCTTTCCTGCTCTTCATGCACAGGCAACCAGAGAAATATAGCACTGTATCCGTTCACTATCTCGATATTCGAAAAAAATACAAACGATTATTAAACTATACGGAGCGTCTATCACATTCACCACTATTGAGATTCATAACTCCGATTACACTGAATTTTTACTTTTTATTAACAGGCGCGTCCGAGGATCGAAATAAACGCGAGGGAAATAGTTTCGCGAATGGAAATATTTTATTAGCTTTGAAAACCGTAACCAAACATTCAAGGAATATATTCTCTCACACACTCTCACATACATTTGATGGCGTATGCGTGTACCCGCATCTGTGTAGACATTTCCGATCATGGCCGACTATCGCCGAAGATAGGCGGAATTAGAGTGACATTTTGACATATATATGTCGCCCGAGAAATCGGATTCTCGACTTTTAGGCGCAAGGGGTGTGGCTTCACGTTGCTAAGGAAGAATCTCTGTTAATATGTAACTTATAACATTTATTCTGGTCTCTATCAATAGAGAATAGTCGATTTATATGGCGTAACTAAGCATAGTTTCGGTTATAACCATATATTTATTGAAAAAATTCGATGTAAAAATTGAGGGGTGAAGGGGGCAGACATTTTTCCTGTAAAGATACACTGGTGCCCGCGGCGACAACGCTATCGGCGTCGTTCTGACGAACTAGTTTACTGAACATGCCGCGAGAAACTGCCGTGTCTCTTGATTATGGAGAATACAACTTTTGAATGGCTTTTTCTCAGAAATGGTGAATCTTAGGGAAAAAAGTGTAAGGACAATTTTTGTAGAGAATTGCATGATCTACAATTTTTGTCTGAACCATTTTTATCATAAAACTAACCGTTTCGCTAATGAATCCAAGAAACTCATTTTTGCGAACTTTGACCTTGCATACAATTTTTTGCACAGACGGGATCGATGAGGACTTTTCACAATTTTATTATAATGGTATCCCTAACGTTCATGTAAATTTTCAGCTTCTTGGGAATTTATGCAAGGGTGAATGTCTATTTTGACCGGACTAAATACATGACAGTTAGGTACTTTCGACTATTTGTAACGAAGCGCAATTCTCATGCGGAAGTTCCTCCTCTAAGCCCCGGTTTTACAGGATTCTTTCGGGTGGGGAATCCTGTACAAATACGAGTATTTCGGTATTCGTTCGTGTGAATTGATTTGTTCGTTTCTGAGAAAATCTTAGATTTCCATACTATTATTAAATTTTAGATTTTCATACTATTATTAAATTTCAGATTTTCATACTATTATTGCATTTTAGACTTCCATACTATTAAATTGACGTTAATAATGCCCTCATGAGGTTGCTTTCGACTGATTGCCTGGCCAAGGCTAGATATGGTACGTTTCCTATGTTGGTTACACTAAATGTCTATCTATGATGGGGTCTCTGTGTGGAATCGAAATACGATTCCTTCAGGATGCGTAACCGAAAAAGTGAGGAGTCACCTTTCTTTCTATTTCGCGGGAAGTATCGCATCCGATACTTCTCGGATGCTACAACTTCTTTAAGTGGTCTGTGATTCGATACTCAGATTCCGTCTATGAGCTTGCGCTCTTTTACGGATTGGAACGTTTGCCGGAAGGGCTTGGTTACATTTCGGGATTCTAAATCATTCTTATAACTTTCCTGTCTATGATACTCGCATAGCTCCGATACTATGGGGGGCGAGCGAAGCCCTTATTCCTATAGGTGCGAGCGAGTGATACCCATCGACTTTTTCCGAGTAAAACGCTTGCGACTCGTCTAGCCTCAGCGAGTTAAACCAGCGGTGAGTATTCCAGTTGCGAGCTAGATGACGAGTGTCCAAGCTCCCCTGTCTTCATTGTTTTATATCTACTCCGCGGCGTCGTCGATTGCAGCGGATAGGGTCGGGGTGGCATGGAGAGGGAATCTCGCCCTTCAGGCGGGAGCGACTATTGTTCTGGCCGAATCTGATTGTATTTTTATGTTTAACCGTCTTTTGCCCCATTCGCTTATTCTTATACTGATTGTTTACACATTCCTCACGGCAATTTCTTCGTTAAATTTAATCTGCCTATGTGGATTCACAGCGTCTGTCTGTGAACCTCACATATTCACACTGAGAGAATAGTTTATTAAAATTGGTTTATAAGCCTTTACTTATTACGAAATAATAAATATTTCGTTACCGTAAGAAAGTCGTTTACTAAATATTTCACTCCATGTTTTATTAAAATGTATTTAATAAGAAGAAATAAACATTTAGTTATCACAAATAAACTTGTATTACTCGGTATTCAAATTTATATTACGTATGAACAGCACAATATTTATTACCGTTTAATGAATCCGTTTTGTAAATTTGAAATTTCATTCCGGCAGTGATTTCGACGTTGACTTAATAGTATGCTAACCTCGAAAAAGTGGTCCTTCTGGGTTATCTCCGTTAAATATTTCGAATGCAACCCATAGAGAACCACTTTAAAAATTGGTCACATTCCCGATGTTGCGCCCTAGCGTTACGGGAACGTTCCCTAATGAAAGGACAAAACAATGCGAATCCGTACTTCTTTAACCTATCAGTTTTTCTCAGATTGACGATATCACTTCGGAGCTTATCTCTCCGTAACCGAAAACGCTAGGGCAACAAGAATTTATGTGGCTTCATAATATGTGTAACTCTCGTTGCCCTAGCATTTTCAGTTATGGAGTGATAAGTTTTGAAGTGATATCGTACGATTCCTCTAAAACATATCAAGTAAATCAAGAGATTCGCACGCCCAGAACTAAGAGAAAAAACAAGCACGAAGATACCAAGACACTTTTACTCCTCCAACAGTTTATACCTCTTCAAGAAGTCTCGATATTTTCGGAGCGAGGGCCTTTAGATATATAGAAATGCATTCATCGACATTATCTCGGGACCAAGATTCTAATAAGCCTATGTTCGTGTAATTCGGTAAACTCTACCCAGATATATTTATTCGTGAAATGTCGGTTTTGAAATAATAGGTTTGTTCCAGCAGGAGTCAGAGACTGTCAGCGGACGTCAGGCGCATGCGCATTAAGATTCTCGCGTTCCAACAAGAAGTACGTGACAGTCACTGATTCCAAATCCGCTGTTCCAGCAGGAGTCAGACGAGTTTGCTGACAGTCAGAAAAGTTTGCGGATTGTCAGGAAACTTTCAGTCCGACGCATGCGTACTAGCTGCTCGTATGAATGAGGGCGGGTTTTACAAACACAGTATAAACGCGGTATAGCGCTATACTGAGAATAACCAGCACGCAAGCGTTTTACAAGTATGGTATAAGGCTGGAGAAATAGATTAATTCAAAATAACTGTCCTAATTTGTTGTAGGATATTGTGTACACCCTGGTCGAAGTAAAACTGCCCCCCCCCCCCCCTCTATTAATTTGTTAATTGTTATTTGTACTGTTGAAAAACCGAATCCATTATTTCTGCTATAGATGTTGATGCTAATGTTAGAAATTTGAATGAGTAATTAATATGTAGAGTACCTATAATAGAAACATTTTGCAAAAGTAACCAGAAGAAGAATCCGTGGCCCCGGGTGTACACCCGGGTTCACGGAATCTGAACATAATGACTTTTGAAAATGTAATTTTAAAACGTAACAGCCAATTAGCAATTAAATGTCAAACTTTTATTAGCTAATGCGGCTTTTGCCCTGGCTAATGAAAGCATGATAATTAATTATTCATTGGTTAGTATATTGGAATATGACATTTTGAAAAGTCACTATGTTCAAAATCCGTGAACCCGGGTGTACATGGCAAGCCAGGTATCAGATCTACACGGTTATCTATGGAATCCGTTATTTCTCCCCTTTACAATACATATTCCATGTATAACGGAATTTATTAAGCTGGCCACTGCGGGGATGGCTTACTCCGATCCGTCCGGCAATTAGCGTTCTGTGAAGGACGTGAGATTGTAAGTATAGTCTGTTAAGTAAGAGCGTGTGCGGCGTTATTCATGAAGACATTATTAAACAATGTTTCTTTCGACATATACATACGTTTGATATGGTCGAAGGCAATGCACAATTTGGTTAATAATGAGTTCAATTACCACCATCGATTATTGCTTGGCATCTCCGAGGCATACTATCCATCAAATTTTCAGCGTATTTATGGGGAAGTGCCTTCCAAATGTGTCGAATTTCTCGGGATAGCTGCTTCACAGTGAAGACACGTTTTCGTCCAAGCTTCTGCTTGTTTATGAAAACGTGTTCACTGTGAAGTAGCATTCTGAGAAATTCGACGCGTTTGGAAGGCACTTCCCCGCGAATACGTCGAAAAATGGGTGGATACTATGCCTCGGGGATGCCAAGTGATTGTCGATGGTGGTGATTGGACTCATTATTAACATAATTGCGCATTGCCTTGGAACATGTCAAACGTATGTACGTGGAAAAAAACATTGTTGAATAATTTCTTTATGAATAATGCCATACACACGCTCTTACTTAACTGACTGTACGTTTGCAACCCTTGTTCGCCAAACCGTATTACCTTTCTATTGTTTGTACCTGAGTTTTCATCCATATTTTTGTTACACTACTCTAGTAGTGTATAAAACAAAATAACAATAACCTTAGTCGAAAATTAAAAAGGTTAGATTTGCTCTCTTCTAAAATTAATTACTGTCGTCACCACTAGAGTACAGTGCGTTCGGTGTTCCAACAGAAATCCCTGACTAGTCAAAGTCCGCACATGCGCACTACGTACAAATCACCAACTGTCAGGGATTAGTCACGGATTCTCTGCTGGAACAAACCTAATAATTTTCGTCTTGGTCGTCATCGTCATAGGGACTAGGGACGTCTCCCATCTCTCTCCTACTTATCTACCGCGTTTTCCCTTTCCGTCTTTCCTTCTATACATGTTGCTGTCTTTCTCTTGGAATCCCGCCTCGCTCGTACTCTACTCAAAGGGGCAGTACTTCGCACGATTTCTCCGCTAGAGATGCTCTGGGGCATCAGCTGTGAGCGGTTTCACAGTCCAGCAGCCGAACAGCCGTTATTTGGACATCTGTAGTTAGATTTCTACTGTGTAAATTTTATTATGTACATTACTATTTCTAACCTACCTAACCTATTCCTGTACAGTTATATAAATTGAATCGGTGAGTCCAAGAACAGTACAAGTCCAAAAAGATAGTTTTGAGAAAACATGAAAAAACATAATAACTTCACAATGAGTGGAGTTACGGTGTTGGCCATCATATAAAAGTTGTGATAGTTTTTTAGGTAAATGATAATTGAAAATAAAAAATCCGAAAAAATCACTCCCCTCCAAGCTATAGAAGAAAAAAATGTATGGACTTGTACTGTTCTTGGACTCAGTCCTTTTTTCTGCTTTTTTTAATTTTTATGTATGATAAGCTCTTGAAAACTGTAATGGAGGATGCTAAGCGTGTGAAAAATATTTTATTAAGTAAATTTAACAAAAATTTTAATTACAGAAACATTATATTGTCAACTTAGTTATCAGAGAGGATCTTCATCTGCGTAACTTTGCTGCCAGAAAGTTATATGATAGTAAAACTAGTGTTTCATCGTTAATATATACTTCATGACTTTTAATATCAATGATCTTCTTATGACTGATAGGAACCGGTTCTTGATATGCACATTCTTTTGGCAAAGCAGGACTTGGTTTGTTTTGTTTGAGGAGCTTAAAGGTATAAGAAACAAAACCATCTATATATTCATAGGTTATAACATATCCTGGTGATGAACTATCATAAACGAACTACCTATACTTTGAAATAGTAAATTTTTGCGTACTATCAGGTTTGGAGACCATAGAAGATATCACCAGGTTTGGGGGCTGTAGAAGTAGTTTTTTTTTCGTAACTAGAAGGCCACCATATTTTGAAATCAAGGATATCTTTATAGGTAATTTCTTTAAAGATAAACGGGCTATTATTCCTGCACGATACCATCATTTCCTGATATTCCTCTGGTATGTAGACTCGGACGCTTCTTCTAATGAGTGACAGTATATGTCCTGGACTTGTAATGTTTTTCATCTCAACGCCGTACGTAGGCAGTGCTTAGGACGGGGTTACCCTTGAATGTTGGAATGTCTTTAACCACAATATATAGAGCTTCGAATTTTTAACATTTTGGCTATCTTAAGTCAAAATGCCATTTTTTGGACTTGTACTGTTCTTGGACTCACCGATTTTATTTTATTCCATATACTTCAGTTTTATACAGTTTATTTATATAAGAATGAATGAAAGAAATGCTGATGTGTTGCTTCACTATTTATGCTTTCGATGATTTCTTTTGAGTCTTATACCAAGTAGTAATTCACCCTAGTAGTAGTATGTGGTTATAAGAATGAGTTTTTATTCTACACTAGCATATGTGACCCTCGCTCAGCTCGGGGAAGCTAGTGGGTTCCCACAAATATAAATTAAAGGGATAAATTGTCATCTCCAAAAATCATAAAGCTGAACTAATTGCAGGTCATCATACTCTCAATACAACCGCGCTTACGTCTGTGAAAGAAAACTCCCTTCTTTATTATATTGCATTTCCACTTTATTTCAAACTTAATTGAGGTATTCCATTATGATACTTATTTATAAACCACATTTGTCATCTTATTATTTGGTGAATATATACAGTCAGAGAAAAAAAGTGAGTAGGTACACACCCCAGAAATCAAAAGAAAAATTTATTTAATAAAAACTACATAACGAGGAAGAGTTTATAAACATTAAATATAAGTACATATGTTGTTACACAAAAACCTGCTAATAATCGTAACTGCATAAATGGACTATACATATCGATTTATAAATTAATATCTTATGATAGAGCTATAAAGTAGAGGCAAAAGTCAGTAGAGGAAAAAGTCTGGGCGTAGAATTAATTAGGTCTTCTGTAACAGTAGGCGAAATTGTATTCCATGCTTCAAATGTATAATCAAGAGACACGGCAGTGTCTCGCGGTATGTTCGTTCAACATCGCACACACACAGCACCTGTGTATCATCTTTACAGGAAAAATGTCTGCCCCCTTCACCCCTAAATTTTTACATCGAATTTTCTCAATAAGTATATGGTTATAACCAAAACTATGCTTAGTTACGCCATATAAATTGATTATTCTCTATTGATAGAGACCAGAATAAATTTTATAAGTTACATATTAAAAGAGATTCATCCTTAACACAACGCGAAGTCACGCCCCTCCCGGCTAAAATTCGAGAATTTTAGATTTCTCGACCGATATCTATATGTCAAAATGTTACAAAAATTCCGGCAATATTCGGCGATAGTCTGCCATGATTGGAAATGTGTATACATAATCAAAACAAAATGTAACAAATCTTGCGCGAGATCTTGTAGTTTGAACGTTCCTTTTTGTTTTTTTCTCTCAGGGTACATTTTCTTGAACATACTCAGGGTATCTGAAAATCCTGCAATTTGAGAGAAACTTTCAATCATGTCGACGCTTGCTATGTATTCGTTTGGGTCCAGGGAGTAATGATGAGAGACGGAGTCCTGTTTACTTCTCGTTTATTCTCGAGATCTTTGGTGACTTGCGATCTCTCGCGTAACCTCTCCATATATCTATATCTATATCTATATTGCCACCGCTTCGCAGCGCCGCTGCGCTCTCGCACTTGCGCGAGACTCTCTCTCTTGGTGCCCGCCGATTTTGACCCGACGCGACGTTACGAACGTACATATCAGTTCTCTCTCTCCTTATTTTAAGTTATTCGTTTCTTATCCCTATTCTTTAATGCCGGGTACAGTGTTTGATCGCGAATGTTATCTAATTATATTCAAGTCGTTCGGGTGCTTTGTGGGTTCTCTGCGATTTGCGCAAGGTCAAGGGCTCGGCGCTACTTTCCTCCGCGTTATTGTCGGCTTCCGTGTCCGCTCGGGCAGTGGAATCGGCGTTTCCAGGCGTCGGGTTCCGATCCGCGTGTGCATCGCTCCCTGTGACGTGCGTTGGCGCTCGTTCTGGTTGGTTTTGCGGGGCAGCCGTCACGCGTTCCCCGCTACTGTTTCGATGTCCCCGTGTTTCTCCCGATCTTTCCTCGTCGGGTTCGCCGAGGTCTCTTTTCGGAGTCGTGTGTGTGGTCCAATTTCGCGCAGTTGATTTAAATGTCGTTTCCATGTTCGGCCATCGTCCAACTCTACCGTATAGATCAGATTCCCTAGCCTTTGCTTTATGTAACCGTATTCCCATTTCGAGTCGCGGGTATAATTCCGTATCGCGACTCGCGCTCCGATTTTAATTTCCCTTAATTTATCGCTTGTTTTTTGTGTTTCTTCCTCCTCCTCCTTGTGACTCGGTCTCAGGAGATCGAGGCGTGTGTGCGCAGTTCCCTACCTAGTAAAAGTTTCGCGGGGCTCTGGTTCGTGCTAGTATGTGGCGTGCTTCTATAGTGTAACAAAAATTTGCACACCTCTCTCTCTACGTCCTCTCCCTCTAGAGCTCGAAGTGCCCTCTTAAGAGTCTGTACCCCCCTTTCCGCCAGCCCGTTTGTGGCCGGGTGGTACGGTGCGCTTTGCTTGTGGAAAATTCCGTTTTCCCTCAGAAATCTTTGGAATTCGTAGGACATGAATTGTCTTCCGTTATCGCTTACTAGTACCTGCGGCAGGCCGTGAGCAGCGAAAATTCTGCGGCACAGTGCAATAGTCGCCGCTGAGGAAATGCTTTTCGTTGTGAGGACCTCCGGCCACCGACTGTAAGCATCTATGAGTACAAAAAAACTTATTTTTAAACGGCCCTGCATAATCTATGTGCACTCTCTCGAAGGGTCTTGTCGCGGGTTCCCACGGGTGAATCGGTGCCTTCGGAAGATCGTTCTGAGTTTCGTGACATTTACTGCAATTTTTTGCTATTCTTTCTATCTCCGAGCTAATGTTCGGCCCCCAGCAATGGCTTCTTACTAGCGCTTTCATTTTTACGACCCCGAAGTGTACTGCGTGTAGCTCGTCGAGCACCTGTTTCCTCAGGGTGGAGGGTATGACGACGCGTTGTCCCCGGAAAAGACAATCCTATTGCAGCGAGAATTCTGCGAGTTCTACATTAAATCGGTTTTCGCGCGGCACGGTTGCCCCCGTTTTTAATCCTTTGATTATTGGTGTTAAACTGGGGTCATTTGCCGTCTCTTTCGCGAGTTCCTTCAGGGTTATGGGTAGTGTCTCGATTTGTGCAATTTCAAAGGTGTCTGGTTCGTCGTATTTTTGTATACGTGTTTCCCCCCGGTATAGGTAGTCGTGACATCGCGTCGGCGTTAGCGTGGAGTTTTGTATTCCGGTATCGTATTTTGTAATCGAAAGCCTGTAGGAAAACTGCATAATGTTGCATGCGTGCCACGGAAAATACCGGCAGTCCCGCCGTGGATGCAAAGATTTTTACCAACGGTTCGTGATCTGTGATCACCGTGAACGTGCGTCCGTAAACGTATTGATAACATTTTTTTATTCCGAAGATAATGGCGTACGCCTCTTTGTCTATTTGTGCGTATTTTTGTTGTATGACGGTTAAGGTCTGTGATGCAAACTGTATGGGTCTTTCTGTGTTGACTTCGTACGTGTGCGATAGCACCGCCCCTACTGCGTATGCGCTCGCGTCTGTGGCTAATACTAGCGGTCGTTGGGTATCGAAATGTGCCAGTGTCTTTTCGGACTGCATTTCTTCTTTTACGGTTTGAAAAGCCCGCTCGCAGTTCTGGTCCCACGCGAATTTTGTCTCGTTTTTTGAGGAGTGCATTAAGAGGGTATAAGATGTGTGACTGAGGTTTTTAAAAAAACGTCCATACTAATTTACGAACCCTACGAGAGCTCTCACCTCATTTTTGTTCTGTGGGGCCCTCGCGTTTTGGACGGTCTCGATTTTTGACCTTCCCTATTCCGCGCTTATCTATTATGTACCCGCAGTACTCTATTTTTTCCTGCATGAATTCGCATTTCTGAAGATTTACGCGGATGTTGTGGTCGGCGAGACGCGCCAGCACTGTGTCCAGTCGGCCTAGGTGCGTCACGTTATCGGATGCTGTGATTTTTATGTCGTCCAGAAAAACTGAGACCCCCGGAATTTCTACTAACAGTCTCTCTATTTCGCGCTGCCAGATGGCTGGCGCACTCGAGATCCCGTACAGTAATCGGGTACTTTGAAAAAGTCCCTTATGTGTATTCAAAGTTAAGTATTCCCTTGCGCTTGGATGTACTTCCATTTGTAGATAAGCTTGTGTTAAGGGGTAAGGCCACCATGTGCGTCAAGAAAGAAGGACGATTTTGTGCATTTTTTTTTAGGAGTAGTGTAAAAGCTATAGAATTTTCTTATAAAGTACTTTATCAAGTATCTTCAAAACTACTAAAAAATATTTTGTTTTTAATTTTTGGTTAAGAAATGGCCGTTCCAGGGTCCGGTTTCTACGATGAATTTTTTGTGGAGGTCCAAAACGGGCGAACCGGCTGTACCCACAAGCGTGAACCTAGAACAAAAATCCAAAGATTTTTCTTTAATATATATCATAAACTAATAGACCACGTAGGGGATTTTGAGAATATTGATTTTTCGAGAAATGGTGAGTATATAAAAGAAAAGTTCACGTTTTCGCATAAGAATTTCATACATAATCGTTTATAAAACAAAAAGTTTACAACTTATCGAAAAACCCCTACGTGGTCTATTAGATTATATAGGTATAAAGATACCCTCAAAATTGCAAGGCAATCGATAAAGATTTGTAGCCGCTATCGGTTCGCCCGATTTGAAATTTCGTGTTCTGAGAAAAACGCGTTTAAAGTTTTAAGTAACATTTTACGGTCGAAAATTATAGTATACCTTTAATCCGCGATGCCTGCACCGTATAGTTGGCCTTCTATGTTAATGTTGAGTTCTTCTTCTTCTTTTCTGGCTGATTTTGCGGCAATTCGAGCTGTTTTTGCAGCCTCAGTCAGCGATCGGTTCGAAAAATCGACGCGGAGTTCGTCCGCCTCAACGCAGAAATTGTAGCAATTCCTTCCAACTGTCATGTCCAACTGTCGTATAACTTGCATTATACCTCGTTTAGCTTTATAGCCACCATATTTCGATTTATCACACATTTTATTCACTAATTTCAGTAACTCGTAGTAAAAAGATAAACTGATGAAACACGAAGCAAAATCACGCACGCGGCGTCCGTCTGACAGCTAGAATGACTTTACATAAAATAAATGGCCGAATAGTACTGCTAATAACACGAGCCTCAACTCCGATAATACGTCTCAACATGCATTTAATTAACAGTTAGCCCACTAATCGGGGAGATCTCCCTATTCAATGTAGTTTGGCTCGCCCGAGCGCGGTGGAAACCGTATAGTTGGCTATGGCGCTAAGTGTTAATGCGCCGCGCGGCGTCTCTGTAAATTGACGTAAACGACCGATTCGAAATTTTTTTTGACTACGAAACCTTTTTTTTCTTATTCTTGAGGGTTTAAGGAAGGTTTTAAGCTATTAAAAAAAATCGATTTTTGAAAAGTTCCATGGTGGCCTTACCCCTTAAGTCTAATTTTGTAAAGCGGTCGCCCCCTGACATTTTGCTGAATAGTTCGTCTATTGTTGGTAATGGGTGGTCGTCCGTGATCAGCACCGAATTGAGTGTGATTTTGAAATCGCCACAAATGCGTACCCTGCCATTCGCCTTCAGCACTGGCACGATCGGGGTCGCCCAGTCCGCGTTTGTTACCTGTGTTAAAACTCCCTCTGATACCAAAATTTTTAGTTCTTGCTCCACTTTTTCCAAAATTGCAAACGGGACCTTCCTCGCTTTCGCATAGACCGGTCTAGCGCCTTCGCGGACGTGTAACTGCTTGAATTCCTGTAATTTTTCCAATGTCTGTCTGGAATATGCTCGGGTATTTCTGTAAGATTTCTTTTACCCCCGGATAGACCGATTCTATTTGTGCGCAATCTTCTAATCCTATTCCCAATTGTCTAATCCACTCTCTCCCTACCAATGGTTCACGGTTCGGTTGGACGATGTATATGTTTACGTTATTTTGTCGTTTTTTGTATTTTACTGAGACCTGTGTGAACCCCACGATGTCGATTTCGTTTTTACAGTAGGACATCAGTCGCAATGTCGTCTGTCGTATTTCCACATTTGTGAATTTTTCTTTGAATTGTTTCGCGCTCATAACGTTGACGGCCGCCCCGCTATCCACCTCAAATTTCATCGGGCTACCGTTTACCTCTAGTGTTGTAAAAAATTTTCCGCGAAACTCCTGGTGTTCGGAATCCAACGCCCAGATTTCTTCGATTTCCCCGACTTCGCATTCCTCGGTTTCGTCGATTTCCTCGACGTACTTGGCCGATGCGAGCACTTTGCTTGTCTTTCTAGCTTTGATACAGGCCTTGAGGTTGTGTCCCTTGATCTTGCAGAAATCGCAGAAGAGATCCTTTGCGTTGCAGCCGTTAGCCGTGTGCTGTGTCGAGCAACATCTAAGACATTTGAAATTATTGTTATTAATTCGATCGTTCGATTGTTTTTTGGAGGGGGAGTTTTGCCGATTCGTTGATCTGTATGTTTTTTTGTGTGTGAAAGTGTTTAGGCCGTGTACTTGTGTAGGTATAGCATCGTGTAATTGAGACCTCCATGCTTATGGCTGTTTCCACCGCTTTATCTATCGTGAGTTCTTTAAATTCTAGTAACCTACTTTGTATTTTTTCTTACCTTAACCCGAAAACAAATTGGTTTCTAAGCGCTTTTTTGAGATATTCCTCAAACTTGCAGTATATTGCCAGCTTCTGTAATGCTGTGAGGTGTTCCTGTGCAGTCTCGCCTTCCTGTTGTCGTCGCTGTAGGACTCGGAAGTTCTCTTCAATCTCCAGGGGTTCTGAATTGTAATGTGCCTCCATGGTCGTCACCAATGCTTCATACGTCTTGCTTTCCGGATCCTCCGGTGATAGTTTGTCACAGAATAGATCGTATGCTTCTGGCCCCATGTAGTGGAGTAGGTAAGCGCGTTTCTTGTCGACAGATACATGTTGAAATCGCTCTCCAGCCTCTTCACCCATCTCTCGAACCGTGCCTTCGTGTAATCGAAAGTTTCGATCGAGAACACTATTTGGGTGGTGTGTGTGTTTGTGGTCGTCATGGTTGTATAGTTTTCGAGCCCGCTGTTTTGCACGTGTCCGGCCTCCGTATTTCGAGGTTAGGTTTACTTTTTTGGTTGGGTTACCCGTCTCCTTGGTGTCTCCCGTTTCTGTTCTTCCCCTGCCTTATCCCATCCTCGTCGCCAACTGCTATGTATTCGTTTGGGTCCAGGGAGTAATGATGAGAGACGGAGTCCTGTTTACTTCTCGTTTATTTTCGAGATCTTTGGTGACTTGCGATCTCTCACGTAACCTCTCCATACATCTATATCTATATCTATATTGCCACCGCCTCGCAGCGCCGCTGCGCTCTCGCGCTTGCGCGAGACTCTCTCTCTTGGTGCCCGCCGATTTTGACCCGACGTTACGAACGTACATATCAAGGCTAATAATGAGATTCAACAAATGTGAAGAATCGAAAGGTGCGTTATGAGTGACAAGAACACAGGGTTTCAGTGAGAAACTGAGATACTCTTGGAATGCTTGCAGGGCATCTCTAGGTGGAATTGATGAAACCTGCTTACCATATAATATGAAAAAAATGTAGCTAGCACATATTACAATAGAAGCACGTAGCAGATGAGGACTCTAGGATACCGGCCGATCAATGACGTTAAGCAGTAATCAGCAGGGTCAGCATTTAGATGGGTGACCGACTTGGGGCGAAAGAACACATAGGGTTATATATTCGATTCAGAGAGTGCAATCTAATTTTTTTGAATACCAAACAATTTAATACCTCATAATAACTTTGTTTAGTAATCAGTAATAACTTCAGTTATCTAAACTTATTAAATACCGATAGCTATATTGATCCTGTACTCAGTAATAAATATTTATTTGTCCTTATACGTAATAAATATTTTATTATTGGGTATTAGATTTCCATTAGTCAGAGTAATAAAATATTCTCTCCGTGCAGTTGTTCGTTTTTGAGGCGATTCAAAGTACGTATCCTGAAATGTAAGTACGCACAGTGACAGATTTCATTGACGAAGAAATGTTGAAATTAATTCATAATACAAATTTAATCGAAGAGAAATACTACATTTTATTTCAATCCAGAAAAATTATGTATTTTGATATCGTGAACGCGTATAGAAAGAATAATTAGGATTATTATTAGTAATTTAAGGACACACATCGAGAGAAATGAATATAATCATAGCAGTTATTTTAGCGAAAATAATGTTCGCTAAACATCGCTTAAGATCTGAATATCTTCCTTAAATTTGTGTAAATATGTTAAAATATTTCTTACAACATTTGAAGGGTGTTATAGGCCAAAATTACTGAATACAAGATTTTTGGTACAAGACCATTTCCTTCAGAGTTATCAAGGTCATCGATGTTCTTTTAAAACGGACGAATTGGCTGAGTATTCGAATTATTCAAGTTTGGGTTAATGAGAATTTATAATAAATTTTGTAATCGATCTTTCTTCTCGCTTACTAAGGAAAAAATTGATTTAGAGGAGACTTACCACATATGTTCAACTTAACACTTTTCCATTTTTGGAATGTACTATGCCAGGATTTGTCCAAATTGTTCATATGACATATGCACATTAGATATTTTCCCATCTATAAGAAAAATTACGTAGTCTTATAAGAATGCATTTATACCATGAAATCTATTTTTTCTCACCACTTTGCAATCGGTACGATTTTTGCAACCGGTTTCCAAAGTTGCATTTAAAATTAGTAAGTAGCTATAAAAGAAAGGGTACATTTATTTTATAATCATACAAAACAATTAGAACAAATGCAAGAAATATCTTCTTGTTGAAAACTACCACCTTCAGAATTAATAAAGATAACTGTTGAAAAAAACACATAAGGTTCTCATAAATTGGAAAAATATCGTATAGAATCTCATATATCCTCATAAATTCTCATACGTATATTGTATATGAGAATCTATGAGGTTCTATGTGGTATTTCTCCACTTTATGAGAATGGTAGGTATGAGAATTAATTTCAAAAGTGAAGTATGTTTCTTTATATCTCGAACAAAATGACTTAAAAAAATTTAATGTCACTGTTTCGGAAACGCCTTGAAGCTAGCGGTAGAAATATAAAATAAAAATAGAAAGTTTCTATATTAACAAATCAAAGTAACCTTGAAACTTACACACGAGGTTAAACGGATATTTGCCATTCAATAAAATTTTTGAAATCTTACAACTTTTTTTTATTCCAAATATCTTTTTCGAAAATTCGTTATTCTTGAAGTATTTAATTGTATCCGAACGTTTACGGAACCATGTATAGTATACCTACTACAAGGGTAAGATATGGTAACTTTGAGAAATAGAGCGAAAATAATGGTTGGAGGATGAAGAAAGGCAGTGTAGGTATTGCATGGAAGATTTGTATATACTTTGAAATACTTGATTGATGGAATTATGTGCGAAAGTGAATAGCTATGGATATGAATCAAAGAAAAGGTTAAGAAGTATAAGATATAGGTAAGGAAATGAAAAGATATGATTAAGAAAGGTAGAACTTAAAAAATAAACAATAAATATATGAAAGGCGATAAACAAAGCAGGTTAGAGGTATAGTAGCTGTAATTGGAGGATGAGTGAAGGAAAGATGTTGGTTTTGATAGTGAAAATTTTGGTATGTAAATGAAATCGATTTTATGACTGCGAGGCTAAAATTAATAAATTTACTATTACTGAATACTATTATATTTTAACGATTTACCATAAAGCTTTAAATGAAAATATTTATTTCACGTTAGAAAATTGGAAATTTACCACATGAAATAAATATTTACTAAAATTCTGTACCACCAAATATACGTGATAATTAGTTATGATATCTCTCGGCCAATTTTCCTTCATCTATTGTACATTTCATGCATTCAAAATGTATACCTCGCATCAGAATCGTACAGAGGTCGCTACTTTATGTTATCGGTCAAAAGTGCCGCCCTGCGAAAAAGCCATGTCTCCAGATCGAGATACAGAAAAGAGGGAAGCCATGCGTAACAAGAGAATTGTTGCAGGAAGATCGAGATAAAGGACGCAGGCGCCGCCGTTTGTGCCGCGCATTTTTTGTCGACAGAAGAGGAAGAAAAACTACTTAGGAAGAGAGATTAGTGGGGGGGGGGGGGGGGGGGGATTGGGCGAGAAGTCATGTTCTTTGAAACACTCGTAAAACTCTTAGCGAGCAAGAGATTCGTGTATAAGGTTACGGGCAAATCTAAATGATGTATGATTTTTGTCAAAACAATAAAACACTTATATTTTAGAAGAAGTGAAATATCTTCAGTACTTACCTATATTTGAAATTAATTTTCATAAATATTTGGATATAATAAACCCAAACGTTAAGTGTCGAGGAACCATTTCTATTCGACTTTATTAATTTCCATCACATGTTACATTATTCTTAAACGAGGAAAATATGTCAGTGAAATTTTAACATTTTTGTCTGTTTCACTGTGTCTCATATAGTTTTCGAGATATTTACATAAATCCATTATTTAAACAATTTATGAACTTCCATTATTCGGTAATACCATCGGGGCTGAAATTTTGAATCCCTGAAACACCTATATTTCTTCCGTTTCGTTGTATCCACTGTTTCCGAGATATTTGCAAAAGTTAATTGCCTAAATAAGTTAAACAAATAATCGGCTCGCTGTGTATGGTAATAGCATGACAACTGAAAACTCGACCCCCTGTAGGAAATCCTGAAATTGTCTCTGTTTAGCCGTATCTTCTGTTTTCGAGATATTTGCATAAATTTGTTGTTTAAATAATAATTTATCAAGTCGTGCTATCCAATAACATACAGAGTGTTCACGCCCAGACTCCAAGAGTATGTGGAGCCTATTAGAAACTCAGTTAGCCTTCCTTGTTATCACTGCGGCCATCTATTAATTAAAGACCAAATTGCACTATTGGTTCGCATATGCGACAAACTCAAAAAAGGTTCTACTCACTCTCGGAGCCTGGGCGTGAACAACCTATATACAGGGTGTTACTTAATGATAGGCCGTAATTGCAAGGGCACATTACTGAATCAATTTCCAGTAGAAAAGTTCATATTAACATGTATCCTAAAATGTACACTTTTTTTGTCAATATTATTCGTGAGACTATCCCCCGGGACGCCACTGGAACTCATAATTATCTTCTAGTTAGTGCTAACTTAGCGTCTTAGTACAATAAACAACAGTGCCAAATGTCAACAAAATCGGCACAAGGATCTTTGAGATATTATTAAAAAACCGATTTTTTTAAAAACTGACGTCCTATATCTTGAAAACCAGACATTTTAGGACACATGTTAATATGAACTTTTCTACTGGAAGTTGATTCAGTAATGTGCCCTTGCAATTACGGCCTATCATTAAGTAACACCCTGTATATTATCGCAATAAAAAAAATTAATTTTCGTTCCAGTACCTGAGACAATGGAGAGACCCGTCGTGTAGTAGCGTCAATTGACGGAATGGACAGATTTTTTCCAGAATTGAGTTTCCTTTCATGTGATGAAGACGATTAGGATGTTTATTAAAAGTTAATAACAACGATTTTTGCAGAGTTATATCTCTCGAACCTTTCGTAGATTTGATTCTGTATAAGCTCGACTGAAAGCGCCGACTCTAGATTATGTATGATACTAATTTCGTAATTCGAAACGTCTTATTGCTAGTTATTGAGATTTAAAGACCTCATTACAGGTATCCACTATAAGTGGAGTATTATATGGCCTTTCTCTGTGAGCCTCGCAATGTGCACAACTTTTTTAGTCTATGGCGCGAGCTTCTATCAAGGCTCTCGATATTTGTTCATCAGTATATTTTTTACAAAAATTGTTGCGATAATTGAATGTTTGGGTTTGAAAATATATGATTTTTAAAGCTTATGTGCTGAGAATTGTATCAACGCAGTGCGCCATTGAAGAAACATATATTTTTCTTAAGAATATGATATAAGAGCGGACATATTTTTAAATCAATTCAAAATAGAGGATATCAAGAGTTAATTGTAAATGAAATGAGATATTTTTATACATTTTAACCCTGGAACTGCAAAGTTGGGTCATAGATGCCCAGCGCGCCACTTGCTGCGCCCGCATGCGCAACAGAGATTTATTTTTAACGCCGATCTATGCAAATTCAGTATACGGCTAGACGAGGTAGAGTGCGTGTCGGTGGCCGGATATTATCAAAAACGAGGTTCGTGTAAGCAAGTGATTGTGTCTAAAGAGCCCTTTACACGCTTGCCAAGCCTCGGCAAGCATCCACAAGCACAAGCGTGTCAACAGGGGCGTTTGGCTTGGCTTGGCTTGGCTTGTGACTGATCCGACCGAGTGTCGGTTTTTAAACACAGATCAAAGGGCGCTTGCGAGAAGACTTCCAAATGCGCTTGGGGCTTGTGGGCGCTTGCCGAGGCTTGGCAAGCATGTAAATGACTTCCAAGTGCGAGCCTAGCACTTGTAGTCATTTGGGGCTTGTGGACGCTTGCCGAGACTTGGCAAGCGTGTAAAGCCGGCATAAGGCTACGTCAAACCCGAGTGTGAGGCTTGTGGTATTTCTTTATCTTTATTTGTGGATCTTTTTTTTAGTATAATGGCTTCATCCAGCCACGAAAATAAACGTCCATTATCAGATAGAGAGGCAGAGGTAGAAGCAGAAAATATATGGGAAAATGACTGAAAGCGACAGCGGCGAGGAAATTTTTGGTGAGGAATCCGACGACGACTTTATTATCGAAGAACAACTGTCAGGGAATGAAGACAAATAAAGCGCAGATGAAGAAGATGTACCAAGGAACCAACTTTTAAGAAACATTTCTAGTTTATTAGGCAAAAACGAACATAGGTGGACTACGCAAGAACCAGCTAGACAAGGCCATACAAGGCAAGAAAATATCGTGTTACATTTACCGGAACCCAAAGATGAAGCAAAAACAGTACAACCCCCCAACAAAATTTAGGACTTGCTGATTAATGAACAAATTTTTTATATAATTATTCGTTATACAAACGAAGAAATAATTCAAAAATGTACGGAGATTTTGACACAGAGTTATACAAAACAAACTAATGAAATAGAAATTAAGGCATTTATTAGTTTATTATATATTTCCGGAGCTTTACGTTTATTTAACGCTAATTTAGATGGACTTTGGTCTGTGAAATACGGAAACGGAATATTTCGCGCAACTATGAGCCAACAAAGATTCCAGTTTTTGGCTTTATGTTTAATATTCAATAGTAAACTGGATATAGAGCTATTAAGAAGTCTTTGGACAAAGCACCTATTCGTGAATTATGGGATATTCTTGTGAACAACTGTAAAAAATATTATACTCCTTTCGAAAACTGTACTATTGACGAACAGCTTGCAGGATATCGAGGACATTGTCCTTTTCCTAACTGAGAGAGAGAGAAGCCTAATTTTATTTATACCTATAACGAGAAAAGATATATACCGATATATTTGACCAATTTTGCCATTCGTACACGACTTCACGAAAAACAAGAAGATGGCCCCTGCGAATATCTTTCAATATCCTTGACGCCAGTGGAATAAATGCACAATGGTATTATTTTCCCTCAAAAATCCACAGTGGAAGGAAAACAAGAATGCCTAATAATAATAATTGAAATTATTCAACTTCAAAAAAACAAGCATCCAGTATTTGAATGGAATATATCATAATGGAATCAAATTCATGTAATCTTGTACAGATTTCACGTGTACAGCTTTAGGTTAGCGTTATTATTTCAAAAAAGAATTTATCATTCTAATTAGTTCAAATTTACCAAAACTGGTTGCGTTATGAGTAATATCCCAGTCACTCTGTTTCCCTTTTGTGATCCAGGAGGAGTATCTTTACTCAATAAAAAATCAAACTTTTACAGAAACCGTTATCCAACTAAAGGCATAATCTCTCTCCTTCATGTTTACTCTGTTGAGATCTGTTCGATGTTATAAGGAATATTGAAATGACGATAACAAGTTCGTTTCAGTGTTGTATATAAAAAAACAAAACCTGTGGCCACCACACGCGGAAGAAGTGAAACTTCGATACCAGTTTCCCTGAATTTGATTCCGATGGTATTAGTTTCAATTGGCTCTACGAAGAAGCATTGTAAAAGACTTGTATAGAGCCAATTGAAACTAATACCATCGGAATCAAATTCAGAGAAACTGGTATCGAAGTTTCACTTCTTCTGCGAGTGGCAGCCACATGTTTTGTTTTTTTATCAGATACATCACTATTTAATTGTGTTAATTTAAATCTCTCTCTCCATTCTCGACTTCGTTCTGTACCAGTTTTAGCTATTGCCTTCGTCATCGCTTTCGTCATCGCTTTCGTCATCGCTTTCGTTATCGTTTTCTTTACACGTTGCCTGTCACGAAACTCTTTTGCCCGTTGTTTTCCTGTTTTTGCCATAATAATTTTATTACACACATGCACACATACACACACACACACAAAATAATGCACAGTAATGCACGGTGATTGCTCGAGAAAGGTCGCGACGCCGATCGCAGACTACACGAGCTCCGTATGGCCGGCCACTCGACGCGGTAAAACCGGAAAACTAAAAATGCGATAAACGAAATACAAACAACTCACAACTAACTGCACCCTCTAGTCTGGCTTCTCATCAAGAGACACGGTAGTGTCTCGCGGCATGTTCGGTCATCGCAGCATCGCAGCACCCGTGTATCTTTACAGGAGAGATGTCTGCCCTCTTCATCCCTCAATTTTTACATCGAATTTTCTCAATAAATATATGGTTATAACCAAAACTATGCTTAGTTACGCCATATAAATTGATTATTCTCTATTGATTGACAGAGACCAGAATACATTTTATAAGTACATATTAACAGAGATTCATCCTTAACAACGCGAAGCCTCGCCCCACCCGACTAAAACTCGAGGATTTTATTTGCTTGACCGATAGCTATATGTCAAAATGTCACAAAATTTCCGGCAATCTTCGGCGACAGTCGGCTATGATCGGAAATGTGTATACATAGATCAAACACACACACGCGCCATTGAATGTGTGAGATATATTCCGGCTTTCATCGTCGACTGTTGCGATGATCGGAAATGCGTACACAAATGCGATCGCACGCATACACCATCAAATGTATGTGAGGGAATATATATGTATGACTTCAAATGCCTGTATCTCCTTTCCTAATTACTTTAAAAATATTTTTTCTTTTTCCTTGAATTCAGAAAATTATAGCGAGCATTTCCATTACTGCAATTATTTCCATGCAATAACACATATTATGGTTTCATGCCGATTATATATGTTCAATTGCTCGTTTCATATGGTGACAGTAAATGTATCAAGCTGTCAAAATAGCTTAAAAAAAGAAGGAAATGACATGACTATATTAGCGACTATCGGATTATTTATACCTTACCGACTGCCGAAGTTAAATTTCAAGATATCGGCCATAGGTATGACTTTGATCGGTTTGCCCGCGGACATACGGAGTTATTTATGGAAATCCTTTCACGAACGAATTGATCTGGGGAATTAAGTATTACTGCAGAAGGAGTAGGTTAGAAGATTTTCATGAAGACTCACAATTTTCTGACATGTCATCTCGTACAGGTGCAACCGAAGAGGATCTAGCTCGTGTCCTGTCCGTAAAAAGATGACTCGATGGACATCGGAGAATGTCAGGCTTGTCACCGAGCGCCTATTACCCACGGTACATTAATTGCAATACGCGTTTCTCGTTTCATTCAACTATTCCAGCGTTAAATAACTTTTACTTCTTTCAAGGTAATAACCCTTTATGAACTGTTCGTGGTAGGAGGCAGCGATCGATAATAGAGACTCGTCGTAGACAAGTTCGTCTATTAAAACTAAAAGGCAATTCAGTGTGCCGAACTACTACTGCGATAATGTGCCCGAGCTTGCGGTCTATTCTGCAATTAACGTTAACATAATCGTGATTATGCTCGGGTGATGAGTGTTCCAAAAGAGGTAAGTTGATACTAAACATCGGATGCTGTAAGCTGACTTGCTAGTATATGCTTTACAACTGGAACATCATCGCAGGAATAATTTGTCTACGATTAGTCACAATCATTAATCATTGCCCCCTACGATCAACAATTCGTGCAAGGTAAATACTTTGAAAGAAGTAAAAGTTACTTAAAGCAGGAATAGTTGAAACGAAAAGCGCATATTGCAATGAAAGTACTATGGGTGAAAGGCGCTCGGTGACAAGCCTGACATTCTCCGATGTCCATCGAGTCATCTTTTTACAGACAGGACACGAGCTAGATCCTCTTCGGTTGCACCTGTACGAGATGACATGTCAGAAAATCGTGATTCTTCATGAAAATCTTCTAACCTACTCGTTCTGCAGTAATACTTAATAATAAAGAGCTATTCTCCTACAGGTACATATTCTCCTGATGAATAAATTCCAAAAAGTAGTGAAATCCCCCCACAAAAACAGATTCTCTGTAAAAAAAGGCGGTATGTTCATTCAGTGCCAACAAAAATTGATACGTAAAATACTCCCCAAAAAAGATTTGAAATCAATTAAGATCGCCATGTTCAAGATTTATATATAAAAAGTAAAAGGCATCATTTGAAAGGAAAATTATTGTAAATCAAGTTACTACAAAATTCGACTAAAAAATGTATTAAAAAATTTTAATAAAAAAGAACGCCGCGTTTTTTCCTTCAAAATAAAAAATTAAGACAGAATTATACTCGATATTTATGCACTTATGTGATTTTAAATAAATTCATACACTTATATGATACCACCAGTACATAGCGGACAAAATATGAACACTCTTAAACGCGGCAAGTTCTTTATTATTATATTAAAAATTTTGTATACATTTTTTTAGTCGAATTTTGTAGTAACTTGATTTACAATAATTTTCCTTTCAAATGATGCCTTTTACTTTTTATATATAGATCTTGAACATGGCGATCTTAATTAATTTCAAATCTTTTTTGGAGAGTATTTTGCGTATCAATTTTTGTTGGCACTGAATGAACATGCCGCCTTTTTTACAGATATCATCTTACGGATACGCCAAAGAAAGGATCCTAAACGCTAGATTTATGGTGAGCCCGAACAGTCCTCTTAGTGGCGCACAGAGGGGTATTTTGCCTATCTAGCCGGACAAAATCCCATTTCTCAAAACTATTACAGACAGAATATTAAGCTACGTGCTATGAGCCAAGTAGTTGGTAAACAAAGTGTAACCTTTCCCATCGCCCTCTGTTGCGTTCTTTTCATGCAGAGCCAGTCGAAAGTAAGTCGTTCAAATAGGAAGAGGATACGGATTATCTTAATTCAGATAAGAACACATACTTTTGTCATAAGTTTATTTTAATTTCTGGTTGTTTATTGAAAAAAATAGCAGTTTGAATCGTGAAGTATTGTTGAACGATTTTTACTAATGTTTATGTATAAATAGGACTATTAGTTATGCTTCCGGGTGCTTCCGAGTTGATTTGTTTATTTTACCATACATAATAGATCAATTTTAAGAAAGTGTTTTAAAAATCAGGTGCTACTTTTTGCTATTTTTCAGTATACCGACATTTTAATGGCGATAGTACTAAATGTCGGTTTTATCGATAGAATGCAATATTGATGTCCTTAATCGCCTATTTCTATCCTCTGATCCACTGATGTCGTGTCTCAAGCTAAAACCAAAGAAAAAGTCACAGCCTTTCTTAAAAGAGACAATAGAAATGCTGTTACAGCCCGCCGATCCTTATTCTGAAGGTTGGAACTCCGAAGCATCGGAAGACGACGAAGCGGAGGACTCGCCTGAGTAATCTTGGCACTCGTCATCATCTGATTAATACAGGATATAAAAACAGATCATATGTGTAAAATTATTATTGTACTTTCTGTAATAAATGTTACTATTTTCTGTACAAAAATTAAAAATAAACATTTTTTATGTTATGAACTGACTCAAACAACTAATTTAGATACACAAACCAACAGAAACCCTAGTACACAAAAAAAAATATAATTTTGTCCGGCTAAGAAGGCAAAATACCCCTCTGTGTGGCGGTGCGACACTGCGTCGTCTCATAATATACCTAAACAATAGCTTTCATCGCCCCAAGAAACCCTCTCGAGCAACACAAATCAGACCCCCTCTGCACAGTCTCTAAACAGCGATTGATCTTTGCTTCATTTATTCTTCAGTTTCAAGTTAATAACTACTAGACCATTTGCACGCGCAAGCGCGCGCCTAAAACGTATTTCATAACGACATTTACATTTACTTCAACACTAATTTTATCAAATTGAATTTCCCCGCTTTAACTATCGAATACTATATCGATATCGATTATCAACCAACCAATGGTGGTAGGTGACCACGACTTTCGATTATCGATATCGATTGTCAACCAACCAATGGGGATAGGTGACCACGACTTTCGATTATATCGCGTTGGATTTTATTAGACAGGATAACAGGTGCGATGAAGAGTAGATCTCCTCGGGGTCATAAATCTGGAAGACACTACTGCGTGACACGACTAGTGACCGAAAACGTGGAGAGGTGGATTTAAACCCTATCGGTTAGTTGAAATGATTTAACACTGCACTCACAATATTTCCAGATAGAAAAGTGCCACAGGATTAGTGCAGTGCCGCCAATATACCGCCAAAGTTGATGCAGACCTTGTCGAAGCACGTCGTGTCGGTAGAACCTGATATTTCTACCGTGGCATTGTACCGCAATTCTGGAAGAACTTTTCTATCTGGGTTCTGGGATTATATCGGATTCAAAGAGATGCAGTAATTCCGTGATGTAGCCGTGGTTTACAATTAGATACACTGCGAGGTTGTTTTAAGGGAAATATGAGGAACTGCGAACGCATTCGCAACCTACATTCACCAAGACATACCGCCCGCCTCGCCGTTACCGATGTACAGATTAGATCTAGATTAACGCGGCCCATACACTGTCAAACAAATTTGCGCAACGCAGCATTGCGCAAATTTGTTTGATAATGTATGGCGGTGTTTGATGCGTTGCGCAAATGTTTGACCGACTTCAAACATGTTTGACAGTGTATGGGCCCCTTAACGGGAACGTTTGCGCAACGCGTTGTGTTTTGTATGGGCGCATTAACTAAAGTTTGAGTAAAATTTAACCAAGTGTATGGATGATGCAGCTGTGCAACGCAGCGTTGCACAAATTTGTTTGACAGTGTATGGATGATGCAGTTGTGCAACGCAGCGTTGCACAAAGCTGCATTGCGCAAATTTGTTTGACAGTGTATGGGCCCCTTTACTTAGGTTGCGATAATAGTGATCGGTAAGAAATGACGTAGAAGTCCCCTTTGCGACGGGGAATACATATTTTGCGAGGCTGGCTCGCGAGGCCGCCGCGCAAGGCAGCCTCAAGACATTTTTGCCTCGGAATATGTAGACAAACGAACGGCGGCAGCGTCACAAGGCAAGGCGATCCAACGCGAGGCATGCCTCGCGCGGCTGCCTCGCGATCCAGCCTCGCAAAGTCGAAACATGGCTTTAGTTAACGCTCGGTCGTGAGCGGTGGAATGGGGAAGGGTGGAGAACGGTGGGATGGGGCAGAGTCGAGAGCGGTGTAATGGGGCAGGGTCGAGGTCGCTGTATGAGTGAGGCACGTACGGTAGCGCTGGAGTGTGTGGGTTTCGTTACGGTTTTTCGTTGCATCGAGTGCGCTTTTAGTACCCTCAGCAAAGAAGTTTCACTTCAAAATACATTTTACATTTCCGCTTGTTAATTTATAAACACGCGAAATAACGTTCACTTTAAATCCTAATACTTTGCACACAATTTCATTTTGTAAAGAAAATTGTCAAATTGTTTCATAAAAATAAAAGTAAATTCGCGCATGTGGGCTGCAACAGTGGCATAACTCAAAATTGGAATTTTCCCAAGAGACGACTTTAAAAGTCAATAATAATTAGCAATGGTCAACGCTCGTGTAATATAATAATTTAACTTTTAAAGTCGTCTCTTGGGAAAATTCCAATTTTGAGTCAAGCCACTGTTGCAGCCCATAAGCGAATGATCTGTACGAGATTGGAAAAATGACATGAATTTTTAATCATTTGGAATTTCTGCTTAAGGCGATGTAGTAGCCTTCTTAAAATATGACATGAGATAATTGTTTCCCAAAATACGGACAACAAGCAAAATATTTGTAAGTTTGTTTCGCAGCAGATCGCCTACTTTGTCACGTGATCGAAAACGCTTCGTAAGCGGTTAGATGGCTGGGTGACGTCACGAATCGTCCGCGGCAGCCGTAGTGTCTATTGCGTAGATTTGATTCTTGCGTATGTCGGTCGCAAGTGTTTAGTGTATATTTTACTTACAAACTCATTAGATACTGCTACTCGTATAAGGCAAAAATGGTGGAACCTGATTTTGTTCAGGGGCAGTCCGATAATTTGCCAAAAATTAACTCTTTTATACAATAATAATGTCTTCGAGACCGTTTTTTTTGCGATACTATCGGTCATATTAAGGGGGTATTACTGTCTAGACGCTTGTTTTTAATGTAATTTTTAGGAATTAATTTTGCGAAAACTATCAAACCTACAGAGTGCCGGGGTTTTTGACGCGTAATAAGACATGTTTCAACTAACAATACAAATTTTAATAAAACATTTTATTGGAATCTGTACAAGTTATGCGCTGTTATGCAAATCGTGGCGTGAGACGCTCGTCCAATCGGGCGACCATATTGTGGCGGTCCTAATCGTCTGAGAGAGAAGAACAAATTTTTTTTTAATCTATATGAATGTAGTTATCGTCTGAACTAGAACTAAGTAGGTACGAAATTTTTTATCGCAATCGCAGCTGTTTGAAGATTAAAGTTTAATTTTCCCGAAAAATTGTCAACTAAAACATAAGAGCAGGGCTAAAATATTCAAGCTATCGGGATTATTCTAGTTCAGACCATAGGTGAAGGTTCCCTCGAAATGTGTGCAAAACTAGAAGTCAATCGGTCCAATAGTTTTTAAGAAAAACGTGCGCCCGACTTGAAAAATGTCGTTTCGAGAAAAACGCGTTTAAAGTTGATGACTACCTGCTACGCCCCAACGCACCGCAGCCTTTAAGCCTCTGTAACTATAGGAGTTCTACGAATTTCAAATTAGTATTTTTGAGACACATTCTCAAACTCCCAAATTATAAGAAAATGCAAGAAAAAAAAATCGAATTTTTGAAGCGTCTAGACAGTAATACCCCCTTAAAGTAGGTACATCGCACAAATTCCACAGTTCGCAATTGACCAAACTCTGGGAAAATCTGAACGAAGAATGCGCACAACGCTAACTGCAAGCGGTAAACTTGCAGCCAGCCGGCGACTAGCGGACGATTCGTAACGTCACAGCTGTTATCTACATCCACCGCGCCGTTTCTTGTGGGCGGAGCTAAGTCGATATTTCAAAAACGATTTTTGAGCTTATTTTACGCTTAGTTTCATTTTTTCAAACACCACCTTATTTCTAATGTCAAAAAATACCATCACAAAATTCATGTAATTTCCTCATTATAGAAATATGTAAGTCGGTTTTCTTAAATTTTTCTTTTTTCAAAGTTCTCGCATGTTTTTTGGCAACGTTATACACTTTAGGTACCCACTACATTAAATTCATAATTGTTTTGGAAGGAATTCTTTTCCATAGCAGTAACTTTTTGCTATAAATTCGATGCTACTGACCGTTACCTAATAGTAATTATTATTGACAGTCAGTAGTGACACTATCGAACACCATTGAAAGTTTATTCGTACTCAGTAAAGTAAAGCTCTATTGAGTGGTCATTGTTACTCAATAGCAAAATTATTGGGTGTCATTAACACTTAATGGGATTTTTCGACCCGAGTTCAATTAACAAAAATTTGGAAAGATTTTAATGTTATGCTCACTTATCACATGCTTACCATTCCGACGGAAAATATACCCCGTATGTACTGAAATATGTACAAACCTACGCTTAGAACTCTTTGAAGTCTTATAAAATTTGATTCAAAATATCTAAAAACTATATTCAAAAATTAGTATAATTTTCAGACATGACATGTGTCATTGACACCATGAAGTAACATCGATGTATATACGTGTACATGTATAAAGAGTTGGGAGGAGAGGGGAAGGACGATGCGAGATATACTACAGCTCTCATTTTTAATCAAACCATTTTCTCCGTCCTGAAAAGCGTCTTCCTGTAAGGTTGTTTAGTAGACCGTACACAACCCTTTACGACGTACTCTGAATCGTCGTCGCCGCCACCGTTGCTGCCTCCACTGCCGCCTCTCTTCTCTCCTCTTCGAAAGTTTTGGCTCAGATCCTAGAATGGAGGCGAGTTTTACCCATCCCGAGGCCAGACGAGAAAGAGAGAATCGCAGTCTCTCTTGTATTTCGTAACGCGGCCTCAGGTGTCTCGCCGTTTTCTGGGATCGTTACAGAGCCATACGTGCAAAAGACTCGGAAATGTCGGAAAATTTCCTGAATGCCTTGCTAGATAGAAGTCGCCTTTCGAATTGACCTTCGACTTAATGCTATAGGATAATTATATATCGAGTAATACAGCGAAATGGATCGAATCGCGAAGCACAAAACATCTCAACAGTGTTTCTGTAGAATATTTCAAGCATTTCATTTCAGATATTCTAATAACATTCTAAAAATATTTCAAATAAACTATTTCAAATGAGAGGTTCAAAGATATTTCAATCAAAATGTTATATTTGAAATATTCTGATAATTGTCTGGAGACGTTTGAATTGAAATATTTCAGAATATCTCAAGTAAGATATTCTATAGAAATATTTCGTTTGAAATATCACACTTCAAAAGTTTTCACAATATTTTGAAATTGTCTCAATAGAAATATTTCAGAACGACTCAAAAAATAACCCTTAATTTGGCAAATGTTAATAAAACATTTTTTAGTAGGATAATTATGTTTTTTTTATCAATTGGGGCTTACTAAACACATTTATGATAAAAAATTAAAATTTAAACCGATAGGAATAAATTTATTATTTTTATATATAGGAATAAAATTAGTTGCAAGAAAATCATTTGACAATATATTGTATATTATTGGATAGATTGCTTAGTTTGAAGTAAAACTACAAAGTTCATGAATCAATTATTTCATTCACGTGTTAAATACCCAAAACTTACCTATGGCATGCACCACCAAAACTTACCTGTGGCGTGCACCACCCGCTGCAATTGGCGTCCATGTTTGTTCACTGACGTGTACCGTATGTATCATCCCAAATTAAACAAGCTTAGATACCGACATTGCCGAAACTTTACCGACGGTCAAGAATTTTATAGTTAGAGTTGGCTTGAGAAGAGTGCGCTGTGTGTGCTACGTGAGACACTGAACTGTAGAGTTCAGTGGCGTAAGAGCGAAAAATGTCAAACGTCTGATTTCCCGATAGCAGTCAATTCGGGAAATCGAAGCGCCTAACCTCGAAATCGTGAATTTGTGAAGAATGGTGGGTAATTTGTAGAAGTGATAAAAAATAATAATTCGGGTTTCTTAAAGATTTCGAGGTTAGATGCTACGATCTCCCGAATTGACAGCTTTTTGACATGTTCGCCATGAACTATCCGTCTGGCATTTCAGAGAGGGGCTTCAAATTAAATAATCTGTTTATGTAAAAAAAGGCAGACATTACAGTATGACTTCAAAAAACAATTTTTTTATTACAAGCTGAGGCGTCTGGCGAGCTGTTAAATATAATAAAAAGATCCCCCAATACTTCAGTGACCTTCAATGAGACGCACCTGTTTCATAGTTTACAATACATAATGTAACTCCCCTTTGGGGCTATTGTTATGAAGAAAGAAATTATTAGAACAACGTTCGCGCGTTGCTGGTATTGCTACCGTTTAAGTAACCCTTCGTGGCGATGACTTCCTTCTCCGTCTCTTCGTCGATTTTCTGTCGTTTCTTCTTGTTTCACCACACTCTCGCGACTGTAGCTGCGACTGCGACTCGAATCTTTTTACGAGGACAAGACACGAGCTAGATCCATAAAAAGATGACTCGGTGGACATCGGACGATATCAGGCTTGTCACCGAGCGCCTGTCACCTACGGTACATTCACTGTAATAAGCGCTTCCCGTTTCAACTATTTCAGCATTAAATGACTTCTACTTCTTTCGAGCTACATACCTTCTAGGAATTAATCAGCTCCGTAGTAATATCTTGCCGATCGCGGTACGCCGCCGCTCCCGTGGACTGATTGCCGCTCCGATTTCCCGATAGCTGTCAATTCGGGAGATCGTAGCGTCTAACCTCGAAATCTTTTAATCTTTAATCTTTTACAAGTGATAAGAAATAATCATTCGACTTTCGTTTCGACGAAATTCCCCAAGTGTTTAAAAACCGGTATCCGATTTGCCAACAACTTTTGCTTCGCCTTCAACTGATATTAAGTGTTACTGCACAACGAGTAGGTTAGGAGATTTTCATCAAATCTTTGACACACAGTCCGGTTTTTAACCTCTTAGGGAATTTCATTGAAGAAACCCGAATTATTATTTTTTATGACTTCTACAAATTACCCACCATTCTTCTCAAATTCACGATTTCGAGGTTAGGCGCTTTGATCTCCCGAATTGGCTGCTATCAGGAAATCAGACGCTTGATACTTTCCTCTTTTACGCCACTGAACTCTACAGTTCAGTGCCTCACGCAGCACAGACAGCGCACTCTTCTCAAGCCAACTCTAACTATAAAATTCTTGACCGTCGGTAAAGTTTCGGCAATGTCGGTCTAATCTTGTTTAATTTGGGATGATACATACGGTAGTTACCGTGGTTAACACTAAATGGAGCAACGAGCTATTTATGGGTATATCTATTAAGCTATTTATTGTAAGTATCCTAGACTAGAAAATGTATGAGGTTAAGGATTTTTAGTATGTTTTGAGTTAAGAAGAAATAATGTATCTTATAAGAAACAATGTATCTTATAAGATACTCTGCCAAATTAAGGGTTAAACATTATGTAGATATTTAACTCGAAATATATTATGTTTGAAATATTCTAGTAATATTCTGCTAGAAATATAGAACTATTTTGAAATGTCTCTCATAAAATAGTTTAAGAATATGCAACGAAATTTATTTCTGTTAATATATACTAGTTTTACGCTTGTAAATAATGGACTTGCGGGTTTAATCGTTTTCTTTATAGGAACCCCCCCCCCCCCCTTTCAAAACATCGACGATGTATGATAGCACGAATTAATAAAATAGCTCCCTTTCCAAAGTAATCATGTAACAACTTACGAATCACCAAAGATGATGAAAAAATTATGATAAAATTAATGAAATCATTACCGCCAAATTAATGAAAGCAAGTGTGTTGTCAAGGTATGTTGCGTTAGTGAGAAAAATAGTACATAATTCCATACAATGGTTAATTGAGGATATATTCTCAGTTTCAGTGGAACTTCTCTCTTGGTTTTTTTTTCCCTCTATATTATTTTTAGTCTCTGTAGTAAAGTTTACCATTGTATGGAATTATGTACTATTTCTCTCATTAACGCAACATACCTTGACAACACACTTACTTTCATTAATTTGGCGGTAATGATTTCATTAATTTTATCATAATTTTATCATTATCTTTGGTGATTCGTAAGTTGTTACATGATTACTTTGGAAAGGGAGCTATTTTATTAATTCGTGCTATCATACATCGTCGATGTTTTGAAGGGGGGGGGGGGGATTTCATTTCTTTTTTCGTTAATTTTCTTTCGTGCTCTTTTGTCAGATAAATATGAAACATTTTTTTAAATGATAGAATGTGGTCAGTTATTATTATTGCCGAGTTCGATTGTGTATTGAACTGAAGCGTGATATGAAGCTTATTGATATTATACATTTACTGTATGGTTTGTTATCTACTTGCATAAGTGGATAGAAAAAAAATACGCAACTGTACGCATCTGAAGCTCAAGACCGACTGCTTTTCCAGCGAAATTCCGTACACCGTGAGACAAAGGTTCGACGAGGGACCGACATATGTACCTCGGGGTACGGAACGCTGCGATAAAGCTGCCAATCATAAGGGCCTTTGCACACGACGTTTTTTAAACTAGCTGACGATGCGCCTTTTTGATGAGCGCGTTCGCTGCGCGTCATCAGCGCGTATTAGCAGATTGTATTAGCAAGGATCGTGTGTAAAAGTCACAACTTGCCGACTGCCTTGCGTTTGCTGAGCGTCCTAATCGCGTATAACACGCGTCGTCAGCTAGTTTAAAAAACGTCGTGTGCAAAGGCCCTTAGTTGTGACGTAGGCAGGGTTCTCAGGTAAGGAGACCCCTGGGGCCCCTTTCTCTTACTCACTCGCAAGAGAAACGTATACGTTTCTTATAGCGAGTAGACCAATCATGACCCCCACCACAACGGAATACTTGATCCTGATTGGTCTATTGGCTAAGATGCGTATACGCAACTTTGCGAGTGAGTTAGAGAAAGGGGCCCCTGATCGCTTTATCGCGTAGTTTCCGACAAGGCGGAGAAAAGAGCGGCGTAGCGCGTCACTACACATTCATTGTTGTCAGCCGACGTATCGTGTGTTAACAGTTTGAAAACAATTGAACATCGAATTTCGCAACTAGAACGCACTCAATGATAAACGGAAAATCGGTAAAAATGTTTTCAGCCTAGATGACTGATTTAAAAATTATGAATGATAAATAAAATCACCAACATGTAATGATTTTATAATTAATGTTTCGATAATATTTACATTTTCCCCAGAACAATTCGTTCGTGAAAGAAGTCATAAAAATCGTAAATAAACAAACTATGCAGTTTTTTCACCGTTTCAGTAATTTTAACGAATCGGTGGAAACCGGATATTATGTTCATAACATAGCATTCGATTTGCACCGATTTATTAAAATTATCGAAACAGTGAATAAACTGCACAGTGTTTACGGGCTGTAAGCCAACTCTAACTATCGACTCGATCTCTGCCGGTATAAATGAAAAATTTATTCTGGTCTTTATCAATCTATCATTAGAGAATAATCTTATATGGTGTAACTAAGCATAATTTTGGTTATAACCATACATATATTTATTGAGAAAATTCGATGTAAAAATTGAGGGGTGGAGAAGGCAGACATAAAGATACACGGGTTCTCGCTGCTCACTTTACGCCGAGATGAACGAACATACCTACTACACGCTTACTGTATTGGTGTACGAAGCAGTACGGAGCGTTCTTGTACGGACGCCGCGTTCCAGTGTGCGAGCCTTCGTACACACGTACATGATGTCCCGACCCGAGCAGAACCGCACAGTTACAGGGACCTTGAAATTTACCGTCGGCTGGGCTTTGTACAAATACCGACTGGTCACGAGTCGTCGCCACAAAGGGAAGAGTACGTGAGTACCGTATGTCCCACTCTGTACGGGCCAGTTTGAAGTTACCTTCGGGGAGGCTTGGTCGGTACTTGAGTCATTTAATACCGGTAGAAGTCGAGTCGGTAGTTAGAGTTGGTGTCAATTCGGGTGATCGAAGCGTCTAACTTTGAAATTATGAATTTGTGAATAATGGAAATTACTCATCATTATTCACAAATTCATAATTTCGAGATTAGACGCTTCGATCTCCCGAATTGACACCAACTCTAACTACCGACTCGACTTCTACCGGTATTAAATGTTTCGATTACCGACCAAGCGTCCCCGAAGGTAACTTCAAACTGGCCCGTACAGAGTGGGACATACGGTATGAAGGCCGGACGGTGGTGACGCCAGCAGGCTAGTGGCAAAAGCACGAAACCACGAAATCTCGTATGGATGGATTGACTATTGAACGCAAAGGCGTTCCAATTCCTGAGATACTCTCGGTCGGAGGGTTCGGTTGGACGGTCGGACGGTTTTATTAATTCGATAATCTCGACCGAGATTATTGATCTACCTACATGTCGTTACATAAAACATTACGGAAATGGTATGTCTCGTAGCTTCAAGGTTTTTATAATTTAAACTATAATGTTTGCAGAATATCTTATATGTAACATCTATAGAACAACTCATATGTAATGTTTCCAGAACATCTTGTGTGTAATATCTCCAGAACACACACACACACACACACACATCTCACAGACACAGACACAGACAAACGGACACGGGATTCGGATTCAGCGACCTCAAAAATATATAGGGATAATAATTTGAATCGATTTGACTATTTTTCCAGGATTTGACCTTGAAATGACCTTGAACGTGACGTGATGGAGACAAACGGACACCGGATTCGGATTCAGCGACCCCAAAAACATAAAGATATACTGGTCTGGTCAGAGGAAGCATTTTTTCGATTTTTTTTTGTGGAGCTGTGTAATAGTGTAGAATCTATCAATTATTACTTATTTTTTTAACATAATAAACTGTGAAAAAAAGAAAACGCCTTTTTCACAAATTTGGTAATGATTATTATCAAAAAAAGAAAAAACAAATAGCGGAAAGAATGACGAAGTCGTCAGAGTCGACAGGACAATAATAAGTTCTATAATAAACTTTCAATTATTTCTGCTCATACATTTATTCATAACTATATTTTCTGTATTGTTTTATTTTAGAATATGGATACATGAGATATCAGGTACCGTAAAACCGGGCAACTTCGGCACTTCGGGTAACTTCGACATCGGCGCGGCACTTCCACATATTATATTCTCTGTGGTCAGCAAAAGTGAATTTAAGAGGCCGACACACCCCGTCTGGAAATGCAAAGCTATATTTTCAACATGGTGCATAAGAACCTTTTGTATTTTCGCCACCACACTTAAAAAACATAAATCTAGGGTCCTATAGAAAAAAAAAGAAAATAAATTTCTGATTCTGCCGATGGATTACAACAAAGAAATTTATTTTTTTTTCTATAGGGCCCTAGATTTGTGTTTTTTAAGTGTGGTGGCGAAACTACAAAAGGTTCTTATGCACCATGTTGGAAATATTACTTTACAGCCGCGACAATTTTTGGGCATTTTTGTCGCGGCTGTAAAGTAATATTTCCAACACATGGTGCATAAGAACCTTTCGTATTTTCGCCACCACACTTAAAAAACATAAATCTAGGGCCCTATAGAAAAAAAATTAATTTCTTTGTTGTAATCAATCGGCAAAATTAGAAATTTATTATTTTCTTTTTTTTTCTATAGGGCCCTAGATTTATGTTTTTTAAGTGTGGTGGCGAAAATACAATAGGTTCTTATGCACCATGTTGAAAATATAGCTTTGCATTTCCAGACGGGATGTGTCGGCCTCTTAAAAAAGGTTGATATTTGTTTACACTTGTTGCTGAAGGGTTTATTGTTGCAGAAATGCCGAAAAAAGTGCGATAAGTGGTGGGCGGACGTAGCTATCGGCGATACAACCCTCAAGCTATTGAAAATGCATTGACAGATGTTGTGAAGGGCATGACGGTGGCACCGGCGAGCAGAAAATATGGTGTACCGCGGATAACTCTTTTAGATACATTCCATGGATGGCACATGCACTCAGTGGGCTACCCAACAGCTTTAAAACCTCATGAGGAGCAACTGATTGTCGATACAACAAGTGAATTAGTGAAATGGTCGTATCCACTGACTAAGCTGGATATTCGCCTAATAATCAAGGGCTACCTTGATAAACAGGGCTATATTAACCCGGTTTTTCCCAATGACATGCCCGGTAAGGACTTTATGGTGCATTTTATGGCCAGACATAACCTCACACAATGGTTAGCTGCTACCATCAGTCGTGCAAGAGCGTCTTTGTCTATATATGAGGGATTCCACATCAACTTTAAATGCCGCCGACCTTTGAGTCACAGATTTTGTTATAATTTTTTTTGTGTAGTACTTATCATTTATAATAAATTCTCAAATTTCTTTTTAATCCAACATTGCGTTCTCGTCCTATCATTTATTGAAATTTCCCATATTTTCTAATCTTGTGAAATTTATTCCAAATTCTCTCCTACTAAATGAACTCTAAGAAAAATATTCCTTATACAAAAGATGCTCTTTGTAACCTGAACTTAGTAGAAAAAAAATTAATATAATTTCTAAACAAGCGAATACTATGAAAAAAAATAGTTTATTTTACAAATATTTAATTATCTGAAATACGCCATTTTTGTTTTTAACGAAATTTTTACCATGAATTCCCTGGTGTATGAGGAAAATATTAAGCCCAAAACGAAGTTGGGATGAGCATTGGTTCATTTTATATTAACACATTGACTGTCCCATGAGTCACATATGATTGATACAGAAACGTCGCTATACGTCCATGGGACATTTATGTGATTCATTTGCCATTGCCGTATGCATGGTGATTTCATTTTTGGACGTCGTGGGATGGAAAAAATTCCTTATGGGGACAGTTAACGTGTTAAACAATTACTGAGTATCAGAAAAAGGAATTCTTTTAAAAATAAAGTGTCAGCATCTTATGTCATGATTTCTTTATTTAATTATTTTATAGACCGTATAATCGTTAGAAAACGAATATTTTTTCGTAATTACAGAGTGATTAGCAGTGGGGATAATACAATGTATTTGAAGTGTATGAGGGACAGCTTTCGCACACAAGAATCGTTTAGTTAAAAGTTCTTTGCATGGAAATACTTTGAGGATTCACAGTACTTTACAGTGATATTCGGCATATTTCCTGCTGAATTAGCGAAATTATACAAATCAAGGGCACTCAAAAATTTGTTCTTCAGTCGAACGCTGTAGACTAGCTCTTGCTGCCAAGCGCTTAACTGTTCCGCCAATTCTATCACGTGGTCCCTTGCCATGAGCTGTCGCAAAAAAATGCCACTCACAATCAGCAGGAACAGTAAAGTCTATACATTTTATGGTAATAAATATTTACAAAATTCTTAAAATTTTTGAATTGTTGTGGTGCTCCATCAGAAAAATAACTAATTTTGGATGGGTATGGTATGAATGATTTTATGTGATCAACGACGCATTCAGTAAACGTTTCTGTATGAATCATGTGACTCATGGGACAGTCAATGTGTTAATATAGAATGAACCAATGCTCATCCCAACTTCGTTTCGGGCTTAATATTTTCCTCATACACCAAGGAATTCATGATAAAAATTTCGTTAAAAACAAAAATGGCGTATTTCAGATAATTAAATATTTGTAAAATAAACTTTTTTTTCTTCATAGTATTCGCTTGTTTAGAAATGATATCAATTTTTTTCTACTAAGTTCAGGTTATAAAGAGCATTTTTTGTATAAGGAATTTTTTTCTTTGAGTTCATTTAGTAGGAAAAAATTGGGAATAAGTTTCACAAGATTAGAAAATATGGGAAAGGGCCTAGCGGAATAAGCATGTGAAATCTGCCCCCACGTGTATCAGCACCAAATTTATATGATCAATAGGCATCTATGAGAAACTAAATCTCCTAAATTTTTAGATCCCTAATCGCTATAAGGGGGAGTTATGAGGGGGGGAAGTAAAATCGAAAAACAGCTTTTTCTCCGGAACGGCTCGACCGATTTTCATGAAAAAATGTATGTTACTCTTCCTGAAGAGTCAATTCCAAAAAAAAAATATCTTGAATTTTTTTTTGAAAATTCGCCCGAAAAAAAATGTATGAAGTTTTTAAACAATTTTTTTTATGTTATAATTAATCGGAACCACTTCAATTCTTTTCTTATTTTTTTCTTTGTAATGTCATTAATAACATATAATTTTTCCAATTTCATCGGAAGTGTACCCCACTGAAAAATATTAACAAATGTATACGGCTCATCACCTACCTTCTATATATGTATATACTGGGTATCCGTAAAGTATGGAAACGGTTGAATATCTCGAAAAGTACGCTTCAAAATGGGAAACGAAAAAATACGTATCCGATATTTTTTTAGAAACTATCAAACGATACCAAGATTGATCCCACACCCCAACCCCTGTGGGTGGGGCAGGGGGAAGCTTCAAAATCTTAAATAGGAACCCCCACTTTTGATTGCATATTCGCATTCTACATTAAAAACTACATAACTTTTATTTTAAACATTTTTTTCGATTCGTGGCAGATGGCGCTATAATCGACGAAATTCAATTTTTTCGGTTTTTGCAATTGAGAGTCGATTTATTCGATTCTGCAATACAATTGCGATAGAAATTTACATTTTTTATTCTCATACTTGATATTTTTGTTAAAAATTTAATTTAGTTTTGCAAATTTGAAGTGCAGATGCGTTCTGTACCTGGAATTCCCCCGGCGGACGGTATATTCCGGGAATCGTAGCTATTCTTTCACTAGTAGTCCGTTTTAATGATATCCGTTAACCTGAGTACACATAAACAGGTACCGCTAATTGCCGGGCCTTCCGGACCCTCGAACCTCGATGTATTCCGAAAGGGATTATCCTTGAGTAATTAGCTTATTTCCTCTAACGGAACTTAGTGCGTCACGGGGATTTCCAGGTACAGAACGCATCTGCACTTCAAATTTGCAAAACTAAATTAAATTTTTAACAAAAATATCAAGTATGGGAATAAAAAATGTAAATTTCTATCGCAATTGTATTGCAGAATCGAATAAATCGACTCTCAATTGCAAAAACCGAAAAAATTGAATTTCGTCGATTATAGCGCCATCTGCCACGAATCGAAAAAAATGTTTCAAATAAAAGTTATGTAGTTTTTAATGTAGAATGCGAATATGCAATCAAAAGTGGGGATTCCTATTTAAGATTTTGAAGCTTCCCCCTGCCCCACCCACAGGGGTTGGGGTGTGGGATCAATCTTGGTATCATTTAATAGTTTTAAAAAAAATATCGGATACGTATTTTTTCGTTTCCCGTTCTGAAGCGTATTTTTCGAGATATTCAACCGTTTCCATACTTTACGGACACCCTGTATATACATATATAGAAGGTAGGTGATGAGCCGTGTACATTTGTTAATATTTTTCAGTGGGGTATACTTCCGATGAAATTGGAAAAATTATATGTTATTAAGGACATTCCAAAGAAAAAAATAAGAAAAGAATTGGAGTGGTTTCGATTAATTATAACATAAAAAAATTGTTTAAAAACTTCATAAATTCTTTTTCGGGCGAATTTTCAAAAAAAAAATTCAAGATATTTTTTGTTGGAATTGACTCTTCAGGAAGAGTAACATATTTTTTTCATGAAAATCGGTCGAGCCGTTCCGGAGAAAAAGCTGTTTTTCGATTTTACTTCCCCCCCCCCGCCCTTCATAACTCCCCCCTATAGCGATTAGGGGTCTAAAAATTTAGGAGATTTAGTTTCTCATAGATGCCTATCGATCATATAAATTTGGTGCTGATACACGTGGGGGCAGATTTCACATGCTTATTCCGCTAGGCCCTTTCAATAAATGATAGGACGAGAACGCAATGTTGGATTAAAAAGAAATTGGAGAATTTATTATAAATGGTAAAGTACTACATAAAAAAAATTACAACAAAATCTGTGAGTCAAAGGTCGGCGACATTTAAAGTTGACGTTGAATCCCCCATATATATATATATTTTTTTTGGTGGGGAGAAAAATGTTCCATAGACTTGTATTTACAATATTAGGTTTCGAAGTTGCCTTAATACATGATCTACTTCGATTTATTATATAAATTAGGGATATGTCGAAGTTGGGCACAACTGCGGGCAACTTCGACACCAAATAAATCGCCCCCCAACTCGCAAACGGTTCAACATTTTCAAATAAAATCCATTGTACGTGATGCAGAATTTCCACATTGCACACGTCCGATACTCACTTGTTTGTAAAAAAAATATAGAAAGGCGCAAATCTCAAAAAACCTTCAAAAAGTGTCGAAGTTGTCCGCTTTTATGGTATACCATATGTCCTACGGTAAACCGAGCATTGGCACGCTAGACTTTTCTCCTGACTTTGACATCGGTGGTGCTAGTTTAAATTGGGCGTACGAGATGGCGGTATGAAAGGCTCCGTTTTCTGTTTGTTAAGAGCTTTCAGTGAGACCGATCAAAGTCTTCGGCCTAACCATGAAAGAATACCGGCTCTTCACTAATAGTGTAATTTGGGATTATAACCAAGTGTCGATTCTTTATTCAATGACGAGCGCGACGTCAGGGTTACGTCGATGATTTTTTATTTCATTAGGATTTGTTTACGATTAAATATTCGCTCGTTAATGTACATGTTTAATGAAGCTCGTCACCCTTCATCGTATGCTATCCGGAATCCTAACACCCCAGTTTAAGAGAAATGATCCAATCTAGGCGAATCGTATGGGCGCCAAACGCTAATGCGTCCCGGGAAGAAGGAAAAACGAAAGACAGCTAACAAAGCATACAACGGTTTGAACGACTAGCGTCAGCCTCGAAGGTCAACTAGGGTAGAGGGACAGGGTACTAGCAAAATAAAATCTAGGTAGGTTCGTTCAACAAACAAAGCTCAACAATTTATTGCCAAAAAATGATATCACTCTCCTCGAGAGAAAACAATTCGATAACGCGATTTTACACTGAAAAGGAAATCCTCCCACTCACAATAAAAAAAACTAAAATCATGCACGGTAAAAGACCATGTGCAAAATAATAGGTAGCGGCGATGCTCAACGACGGCTTCCTCAGGGTGCACAGCGGGATGGATTGCTGAAAAAGTGAAACAAATTCTAATTTCTATCATTTTGTATATTTCTAGGGCGGCTGAACACGAATCTGATATCAAAATTACAAAATTCAAAATGGCGGACTTAATATGAACAGTTAGCCACCTACCCTATTCTTTGACATCATACTGCTCTTGAACAGACTTCTCGATATGTCAAATCCGATTATTCTACATTTGGATGTACAATGTCGTTTCCGATCTAAAACCTGAATTTCTTTTCATAAAGAAATATTAGATTTCTTAAATCTTCTAAGAAACGAAGTAGAACCGGTCTTCGACGATGAAGCAAACGACGAATCAGATGAGGATTTATAGATTTCGATAGTCTCTTCGCAGAATCTGACTTACAAGGGAAGTTAGGGAACCCGAAAATTCAGAAAATTCCGCCATTCCGTGTGTAAGTAGAGTAGTTCAAGCGTAATACAAAAATACATTTCATTGGTGTGGTATTACGGTTTTAAGTGGTGAAATCATCCCTTGAAGAAAATGCAGATTTTTCTTCTTCACGGAATAACTCCCGAACGGTGAAAGATAAGGGAAAAAAGTTGAAATAAAAGTTATGGTTTTTCTCGATATATTAAACTGTTGCAAACAAATTCTGGAAAATTTTTTTTTTAATTTACCCCCACCACCGACCTATAAAAATGAGTTTTTGGATTTCTTAAGTTTATGTAAAAATACCTCTTAATATCCTCTTTTTACACATCCCTAGTTTATTATGTATCCTTTTTTTTTAATTTAGAAAACCTCGAACTTTAAGGCCGTTTTGACGTAAACAGTGAAACGGTCTTATGAAACGATATCTACATTTGTATTTACATACATTTCATACAGTTTTTAATTATTTCAGCAAAACGCGTACTTACAATTACATGAAAAATGAAACTTATTGAAATGAATCAATAACATGTATTTTTCAAACAACACAAATAAGATATCGTATGAACCTCAATGCTAACGTTTTGAATGACGCAGGATCTATGTCGACATTGAAGCTAATAACGTTTTGCATAATGGGAATGTGTTTGACTCGTGACTATTATCACTGCATGCTGGTGAGATATCCCTTCATCATTCGTTAAAAATCTTATGTAAGTACGTTTTATATGATTATTATATTTATACTATACATACATATTTGTGACTGGAAGATGTAGCTTATCCGCAGTGATATTAATCAAATTATGACATACATATAAATAAAAACGAATTCATTCATTCATTCATTCAATGAATCCTGATAAACAAAATATTTGTATCTATTGTACATATTTTATTAATGAATTATACATTAAAACAGTTGTAATGGTAGAAAACGGCAAATACACTAAAATATTACGGATTATAATTTGTACAGTAGTGATATTGTTCATAGAAATGTTCAAAACAGAAATACTCGGCACACCATGCACAGCGTATGAAAGCAACTTCTCCACAAATACTACATCTAGGTATATGCTTTACACTCCTAAAGTAACAAAAATCTACAGAATTTTAAAATTCACCGGGATGCGTTTCTAGATATCCGCTTTTGAACCAAGCATATCGGAAAAGATTTTTAAATCTAGGCGACGAAAGCTGGTTGTGTGTTAATGATTGCAATTTAATTATTTCATTGCGCGAGTGCAAACTAATACCTTTCTTTTGAAGAAGTACATTATCAGAAAATTTTCGAACGAAATTCTTTCAAATCCGGAATCCAAATACATCTAAAGGTTGAATAACGCTAGTCGTTTTTTTCGGAATCATTGAAAACTGTACTTCTTTGTCTTGTGAGATCAACGTCTCTAGCTGACTCGAACAATGTCCCGTCCATGAGTTGAGTACTTAGTAGCATGCTTTTATGGCCAGTATTCGGTAAATACACCTGGATAAACCAAGTTTTAAAATGTTCAGACGTAAGTTTACCTGATTTTAAAGCTTGAATGTAAATGTTAGCTGGACGAAATAGAGATTCTTTCACCCTTGGGCCAAATGTTCCTGTAGACTCCTTCAAAACTATGTATAGTGGTGAAATAAGACGTCCACTTGCCGAAATGATAGGTATTATAGTATAGCTGTGTGTCGTAGATGATACTGATTGGACCGTTGCTTCTACCGTTTTTACTCCTAATTTTGCCAATGCTCGCCCTAAATGTACTTCGAGGTTGAAGCCACTCTCGTCTGCGTTATATATTTCTTCAAATAAAATAGTTGGTATATTTAATTTTACGTTTGATACATACGTCTTTGCAATATTTTGTAGGTTGTTAATATCTTGGAACGTAGATTGCGTCCTGAATGTTGTTATTTTACGAGATACGATTCTGTGTGTGCACTCTTTTAAATTTCCAAATCCACCATTTACTTGCCTTGAATTCGGAAATGTTCCACCAAGTCCTTCGCCCTCAAAGCCCATAATCTGAAATCCATATCGTGAATAATAATAGATCTTCGGTCACAAGCTTCTCCAAATCTTTGCAGTACGTATTCCGTAATAAATGCAATTTTATCTGCATTCGTTCCAACTTTTTGTACACTTTCTTCCCATCTATATAGCTGTGGCAAAGATTTAACTTTGCGAAATTTTGTCTGCACACTAGTGAGTAGTCGTTGGGCTTTTTTCCGCTTTTCCAAAATTCAACAGCTTTTCTCTTATAACTTAAGTCGACTTTTCCACCTTCGTCATCAACAATGCATTCTGCAGGTTCAAAATTATCTTCCTCTTCTTCTGAAACTGTACGGTACTCTACAACCTGTGCTCCATGGGGTTCAGATGGATTAGCAAAATCCAATACGTAATCGTATTCAATTAATGGTACGAGATCTACGTTTCTAAAAGTGTTTATAATGTCACGAATTTTATTATGAACTTCAATTTCATCTGATGTTTATTACATTTGAAACGTTAATCGGCGTCATTTTATAATGAAAAGCCTTTGGAGCAATGACTAATAACTGTTTTTAATAGAATGGTAACTAATTGCAGTCGTAAATGTAACTGGAAATAAGTTACATCTTTCAGCCATATTTATATTATACTAATAAAAAAACATGTTTATATAAGATTTTTTACGAACGGAAGAGGGATATCTTATCAATATGTAATGATAATAGTCACGAGCCAAACATGTTTGCAATACGCAAACCGGGATGTTTGCTAAAACGTTATCGGCGTCAATGTCGACATAGATCCTGCGTCATTCAACGTTATCATTGGGGTTCATACGATATCTTATTTGTGTTGTTTGAAAAATACATGTTATTGATTCATTTCAATAAGTTTCATTTTTCATGTAATTGTAAGTACGTGTTTTGCTAAAATAATTAAAAACTGTATGAAATGTATGTAAATAAAAATATAGATATCGTTTCATAAGACCGTTTCACTTTTTACGTCAAAACGGCCTTAAAGTTCGAGGTTTTCTAAATTTAAAAAAAAGGATACATAATAAACTAGGGATATGTAAAAAGAGGATATTGAGAGGTATTTTTACATAAACTTAAGAAATCCAAAAACTCATTTTTGGTGGGGGTCTTAACAAAAAAATTTTTTTCCAGAATTTTTTTGCAACAGTTTTATAGATCGAGAAAAACCATAAAACTTTCATTTTAACTTTTTTCCCTTATCTTTCACCGTTCGGGAGTTATTCCACCACTTAAAACCGTAATACCGCACTAATGAAATGTATTTTTGTATTACGCACGCTTGAACTACTCTACTTGCACACGGAAAATGGCGGAATTTTCTGAACTTTCTGGTTCCCTAACTTCCCTTGTTAGGCCCACTTGTTCAATATAAGTTCAAGGCTGGTTCAGCTTGAGCCGCCGTTCTTGGTATATTATGTGTGACACGAAATATACCAAGAACGGCGGTTCAAGCTGAACAGCCTTGAACTTACATTGAACAACTGGGCCTTAACCGACTAAGATGTTATAAATGTATTTACTTAACAACAAATATAATGAAACCAAAAAAAATTTATATTTGAAAGAAATAAACTATTAAAAACTAAAAAATATAAAAATTATAAATTGGAGTTATTGCCCGCCACGTCCAAGTTCGTGACTTCAGGTTCGGCAAAGAGCGGTCACCATAGACATACCGATAATTTCATAAGAGAGGGAAGGGGAAGGAGATTGTTAAGTTTAATACAACGTCTTTCCTTTTCTTTGCTCATATTTTGAGTTTTTGTCCTGATTCGGTCAAGCTGAACTATAAATATATTAAAGTACAGTAGAGAGAACTAACTATACTTATCTGTATTACGGGGATTAAATACGTAGGGAACAGTGGGGAGGTTTGAAGCATGGGGAGTTGCGAAGTACGGCCATAGATGTCCCTTAGTAGGTAGTGGTTTTGATAGCTCTTACCTACTGTCAACATTTTTTCACCTAACATCTCAGTTTTGTTCTAACACTCGTCCCGATAGCACACTTTTTTCGTATCCCTCAAGACAGTATGTGCAACATTTTGTTTGAAAAGTTTTTTGAGCATTCGTGTTTGTGACATTTTGATAAAATTTTCAAGCGAATCGAAAATGTGAGTACACACAAAATAATCAGCAATGATTAGGCTTTCGACGTTCAAAAGGATTTATGCAAAAACATTTGATGTGTTACTGACGCGGTGGCAATTTTAAAATAGTAGCGAATGGGGAGAAATGAAGCACACATCAAGTGGGAAGATGTGAAGCACGACAAAATATGACAGGTGTCAATCTGAAATCGTATTTTACATGCGTATTGCGCATTATTTGTAAAAAATTCGAATGTTTAGTGCAATTCCAAGGATTTTTTTCTATGAATCTATCGATGCCAAGCACATTTGGCGCATCCATTCGCCGTGCATTGAAAGAAGTTAGCCCCATAAAGCGTGTCACTCCGGCAAAGAAATCCAATCGAGGTTGCAAGCCAATGACAACCACCATATTGACTTCGCCAGAAAATGTGGCCAACTTGCGCCAGAAAGCTGAAGAGAAGCAAGTCAAAGAGGTCAAAAAGGATCAAAAGAAGATGGAAAAAACAGTCAAATCACCGGCAGCAAAGCGTAATCGTCGCACATTTTCAGCACCACCGCAAATGGAATCTGACTCTGAAGAAGAAGACTGTTGCACCATCTGTAAAGGTCCCATGCCGAAAAAATTGACCAAAAACAACGCAATTCATTGCAATGGATGCGACCGAGCAGTCCATTTGAAGTGTGCTCGTGTATTGGCCGACGGTTATACTTGCGTTCATTGCGAATTGGAATGATTGAGCAACTTGCCATTTTTCACATTTTTAAAATACAATTTTCACTTTTTTCCATTTTCTCAACTCTAATACATAAAAAATATAATAATTTGTCATTTTCTCCGATCCTAATAAAGAATTTTCACTAAAAAATGCAATTTTCTGCGATTTTTAGTCGTGCTTCACAACACCTTACGATTTTTGCTAACTCCAAAAACCAGTTTTTTGGTCCAACAGACAAAAATTGTCGATTATTCTTGATTTTATGCATATCCTTCAACCGGGAAGTGTATTTTAAGATGCTCTAGAGATTCGATTCGAGAAAATGTGAAAAAAATTATTTTTGTAGTAGTGTCGACCCCAAAACAAAGCGTGCTTCAAAACTCCCCACTCTCCCCTACATATACAGGGTGTTCGGAAGAAACACCGACACAGAAATAGGGGTGATAGGTTACGTCATTACAAGTATTTTGATATAAGGGACCTTACCCGCAAGCGCCCCCTTCTGGAGATATCAACTTTTCAAGTTTATAACGACCGAGGTTGATCAAAGTAGAATAATATTTTTAGAAACGTATCAAGATGGTAACGAATATTTAATTTTACGAGATACAAAAACAATGTACTACAGCAAATGCTCAAAATGACGGCCACCTATGTCCATGCAACATCGGAAACGAATATTCGCTAGAGTACGCACATCTATCCAGAATCGTTTCCGATGTTGCATGGACATGGGTGGCCGTCATTTTGAGCATTTGCTGTAGTACATTGTTTTTGTATCTCGTAAAATTAAATATTCGTTACCATCTTGATACGTTTCTAAAAATATTATTCTACTTTGATCAACCTCGGTCGTTATAAACTTGAAAAGTTGATATCTCCAGAAGGGGGCGCTTGCGGGTATAGGTCCCTTATATCAAAATACTTGTAATGACGTAACCTATCACCCCTATTTCTGTGTCGGTGTTTTTTCCGAACACCCTGTATATATACAGGGTATTCAAAAAGTCCCGGTACGGCTGATTATCTCAGCGGGAAATCATTTTAGAGAAAAATGTTTAAGACAAAACTTTTAGGATTTTTCCCTGGCTACCCAAGGGTCATATTGGGTTTGACCTTGACCATGACCTTTAAGGTCATATCAACGTCAAATTGATTTTTTAAAATGCGAACCCCTATTTTTGATACCGGAAATGAAAAGAGCGGGAAATTTCACGTTCAAATATGTCCTTGATCATTTTTTTCATGTGACCGTTATTGTCAGCGGACCACAGTGGGAAATTTCTTTGAATTAGGACAAAATTCTTAATGGCTTATTCAACTTAAATCAAATTCGGTATAGGGGGTTTTTTGGATCGCTGATACCGAATCTCAAGTCATATTTCAAAAATTCAAGATGGCGGATCCAATATGGCGGACGAGATTTTCGAAAATCGATGGATTCACGCCAAATTTGGAAAATTTTGAATTTTTGAAATCTGACTTCAGATTCGTGATCAGCGACCCAAAAAACCCACTTATACCAAATTTGGCACGAATCCGTCAATCTTCGAAAATCTTGTCTGCCATATTTGATCCGCCATCTTGAATTTTTGAAATCTGACTTCAGATTCGTGATCAGCGACAAAAAACCCCCTATACCGAATTTGGTTTAAGTTGAATAAGCCATTAAGAATTTTGTCCTCCTAATTCAAGGAAATTTCCCACTGTGCTCCGCTGACAATAAAGGTCACATGAAAAAAATGGTCAAGGATATATTTGAATGTGAAATTTTCCGCTCTCTTCATTTCCGGTATCAAAAATAGGGGTTCGCATTTAAGAAAAAATAGAGATATAAATAATAGTATATACAAATAATACGTGTGTGTACATATAATATAAAACAGTTTTTATAGAAAAATTGTTAGATGTGAAACATCGAAATTCTTCTTTGTAGAAAGTATGCGATAGGAAAGATGGACCACGCGTCCGTCGAAAGAACACGTGCGCCAGTGCGCATTTGTATTTATGACTGTGGTACTATTAAACGGTACGAGAGAGAACCGTTGTCTTATTCAAAAAGCGCATTTAGTTTACTCTCTCTTAACTCTGTCATCGGTAAGTACTGTTTAATAGTATCACAGTCATAAATACAAATGCGCACTGGCGCACGTGTTCTCTCGACGGACGCGTGGTCCATCCTACCTATCGCATACTTTCTACAAAGAAGAATTTCGATGTTTCACATCTAACAATTTTTCTATAAAAACTGTTTTATATTATATGTACACACACGTATTATTTGTATATACTATTATTTATATCTCTATTTTTGGTTTTCTTTCAATTGTATTCACTTCATTTGACAATGATCAATACTTGTTTCTATGCATGGTGGGAGAAGGAAATTCTTCGAAACCACCGAGCTGGAGCATGAAAATTGGCGCCGGGAGAGTACGCAGATTCAGCGCCGTTCGGTTGGTGCTATCCCCGAAGAAGTACACGTGCACCGCAATAGTCGAATTTATTGCGGGTCTGCTCTTTGTCCGAGGAGAGCATAAAAGGCAGAGGGTTTCTGTTGCCTCCCGCGAGGCTCCTGAAATCTGAGCACGCGCGCGGTCGAGGCCCTTCGCTTGCGACCCGGCGCCTATCACTCTCGCTAGACTGAGTTACTATCTATTTAGCCGGTCAAATAGACTGAAATTTCTCTGGCAGTAAATCTTTATCGTGTATCCACTTCAATATCTAGCTAGATTTATTTTTCTCAACCGAGATTCTAGACTAACTCTCGCTAGATTATTCTCAATGCTGTGTCCACTTGAGTAAATCTAGTTGAAAACGAAAGGACACGTTCGCCAGTGCGCATTTGTATTTATAATTGTGATACTATTAAACGGTACAAACCGTTGTGTCTAATTCAAAAAGCGCATTTAGTTTACTCTTTCTTAACTCTGCCATCAGTCGCTGCTCCGTCTCGCGATAAACGGAATTCGACACAACGGTTCGTACTGTTTAATGGTATCACAGTCATAAATACAAATGTGCACTGGCGCACGTATTCTTTCAACGGATGCGTGGTCCATCCTTCCTATCGTATACTTTCTACAAAGAAGAATTTCGATGTTTCACATCTAACAATTTTCCTATACAAACGGTATTTAAATGTTATTTTTAAACGTGCTAACCAATGATCAATCAATCCTCATGCTTTCATTAATGAGGGTAAATACTGCTTCGTACACCGATACAGTGAGCGTGTAGTAGTAAGTGGTTAAGCTAGGGCTCGGCGAACGTTGGGACGCAGTTCAGTGAGGAGACGCAGGGTGACCGTTGCCTCTATATCTATATATAGAATAGATATAGATATAGAGGCAATGTTCAACGTTCGCCTGGCCTTAGCGTATTTAGCCACTCCAGCGACGTTTCACGAGCAGCCGGTCTCACCCCCGAAGCGAGGCATAAGATGTTTCACATCAAAAATCAATTTGACGTTGATATGACCTTGAAGGTCATGGTCAAGGTCAAATCCAATATGACCATTGGGTAGCCAGGGAGAAATCCTGTTTTGTATTAAAAAGTTTTCTCTAAAATTATTTCCCGCTGCGTTAATCAGCCGTACTGGGACTTTTTGAACACCCTGTATATTATTTTAACACGTTGAATGCCACATGTCTCGCCGGCGGGCACGTATTGAATATGGTAATACTATCAAAATTAACGGCGGCAGCCAACGTGTTAAACAAATACACGACAAAAAGTTCATACTTTCTGTTCCGTCGCACCGAACGACGGAACCCCAAAATAGCCCGATCGAACATTCACGATTTACCGCTAATCCTATCTTCGAGGAAAGGGTTTGTTTCGGCAATTACGCCGATGGCAAACCACCCGAGTTCACGCTTTCCTGGAAGGTAGGTATGAAACGGTACTCGACGCGTCGTTCCCTTCGGTACACGCTTTAATGTGTACCGCATAATCTTTACAATAGGCAGCCTCGAAAGTAGGAATGTCGAATCCAGGCGATGACCGATCGGGGGGAACCTTATACCTGGCGCATTCCGATCCGACGATTAGCCAATTTAGGGTAACCGGACGCTTCCTCACGATCGAGAAAGAGCGTCCGGTATTCTTGGACATTTGGATACGTCATGCGGGTACCGTTAGCCACGGTACCCCGCTTCTTGGTTACCGAGTCTCGAAGGTTCCCAGCGTCATCGCCTGCTCCCCCGACATTCCTCCTTCGACCAATAAGGGTGCATAGCGTCAAGCGACGCTACCCCTTCCGCCTACCAAAGGACGGTTAATATAAGTCGGAATCAGCCGCCGTTGCTTCAATGTACTATCTACCGTCAATCATCAAGTCAGCAACGTGCGGAGTTCCGTGTATAACCTGTCTCGCAGTCGTTAAGACCACCAAGGTTCTTTTGGCCGAGCCAAACGGGATATCGCGGAACTATAGTGCATTCATGCAAAATCATTGAAACAGCCGATAGGTTGAAAAATACCTTCCGGTAGTTCGGTTAGTTTGTTAGCCGCGTCACTCACGTGTACCCGGGATTTACGACCCCGGGGAGATCCGTACCTAGATCGCGTGGCGACCGAACACTTTCAAAACTATATTTTATATCTTGAAGTAAATATACATGTGAAACGTATAAGAATATTTTTAATAATGTGAGATTTAGATTGATATCCCCCTGAAGTTTATCTATATAATACCATAATACTTAGAAATTTAGAAGCTTTAGGTATATATGGGGCATTATCTGTCAAGCAGCCACCTTTTTCATGAGGGTCTCAAAAAAATCTGATTTTTATTTACATAGTCATACTTGATGAAAAAACATTACCTAAATTTTTTTAGATTTTTTTCACGCGCCGTTAATGGTATACATTGGTTTGAAAAATAAATTTTAACTTTAGTTTCAAGTATACTATTAATCTCATAAACAACTTTGTATACATGAAAATTTTTGTTTTTTTCTAAATTTTTCAAAAAAAATATATAAATTTTTAATTGACATTAAAAGGCATTTTCTTACAAGAAAGTGAAAAAAGCACCAGAAAATATTTATTTCGCCAATGCGACAGTCGATTTTTCTTTACAAAATGCAGTACATTTGAAATCAATAAAAACTGTGTAGAAAAAAATTTGGCAGTGGGAGGGCCATTTCTTCATGAAGAAAAAATTTTTTTTTAAGTTTTTTCTTAAAAAAATTTTTTTTTCATCAGAAAATGTTTAAGAGAAAAAACTTAAAAAGAATTTGTTTAAAAATCAGAAAATTTTCTTTATCCTTCTATGCATAGATGCATAAAAGGATACATTGTCTGAAAAAAAAATTTTTAAGAGAAAAAACTTAAAAAGAATTTTTTTCTTCATGAAGAAATAGCCCTCCCACTACCAAATTTTTTCTGCAGTTTTTATTGATTTCAAATGTACTGAATTTTTTTAAGAAAAATAGAGACTCGCATTGGCGAAATAAATATTTTCTGGTGTTTTTTTCACTTTTTTGTAAGAAAATGCCTTTTAATGTCACTTAAAAATTGTTGTATATTTTTTTTTGAAAAATTGAGAAAAAACCATTTTCATGTATACAAAGTTGTTTATGAGATTAATAGTACACTTGAAACTTTAAAGTTAACATTTATTTTTCAAATTGATGTATACCATTAACGGCGCCTGAAAAAATCTAAAAGAATTTAGGTAATGCTTTTTCATCAAGTATGACTGTAAATAAAAATCAGATTTTTTTGAGACCCTCATGAAAAAGGTGGCTGTCTTGACAGAGAATGCCCCATATGTAGATGACTTTAAGCTAGGCATATGCAGATATTGAAAGTGACTGTCGGCCACTTTTTCAGCAATTTATCCCACTGTGGGGTGGATCTACAGATCCACTATTATCGTTACCACAAACACTAGTATCATCCTCTAGTCTATAGGATAGACTAGACTAGACTAGTCTATCCTCTTGTGTCAGACGACATTCGACGAATGAAAGTGGTGTCAAACCGGCAATGCGAAATGCGGAGTGTGCGAGAAAGGGGAGACCGCCAAGGACGCAAGGCCAACGGCTCCTTATCATTCCGTAACCCTCTTTCCACCCCTGGTCACTCCTTGCCTGCTCCGTATTAAAGCTATACCCATCCCAGTCGGCAAATATTGTGCAGTCAAGTTACGTATCGCGTTAAAAATGAATTTCTCCAGTCGATGGTGAGGTCCGAAAATAGATCAATTATATTTAATTCTGAAACGTACGAATGTTGATCGTGGTATATGTATACGTTTAGAGAGAAAAGTAGCAATATCCTGAATATAAAGATGTAATAAACTTCTGCGCTAATACAAACCTTCGAAAGGTTAAAGAATGCTAGTCATATTATATACTTCACGTATATGAATTTTTCTCAACCCAATAATCCTTACAATTTCAATTTACAAAGAAACTTAAATTAAAAACCTCAATAATAATATTCATTAAATTAAAAGAGAATAAGTTTGAAATAAAAATTGTCTGGTTTCGAGGGGAAAAGTGATCGACACTATTTACTTTTCAGTTAATATGCGTTTTAAACATTATTTCAAAATTATCTTAGTTTTTCTACAATGGAACCCTATATATTTTTTACAGAATCTTATTCTTTACAAAGAAACTTTCAAAGGTATACTTCTGGTCTAAAGCACTTTTTAAAATTCGAACTTAATTTTTTCGACGTTACTTAAGAGAAAATGAAGACATTATTACAGGGTAATCCTACAAAATAATATTTCCAGATTTTCTAGTTTTGCTATCGAAACATATACGTAGCACAATCGTACCTACGTTACTTACAACAGTCTTAATGTAATATGTATAAAGGAATGTATGTTTACTTTCGATCTGAACTCACATCTCTTAGTCCGGGGGGAACGACCTATTTTTCTTTTTTGTTATTAACCTTGGTGCAAAAAGAAGCAAATGCAAGATAACGATTTGGAGTGGTTGTTATCAGAAGTAGTTACTACTCAATGAAATAAGTTCATAATATTATCAGTCTTTATTCTGTTAAGATTTACGGGTTTTTGACGGTAGGCGGGGTTTGCGGTTTTTGATGTGAAACATCTTATGCCGCGCTTCGGGGGTGAGACCGGCTGCTCGTGAAACGTCGCTGGAGTGGCTAAATAGTCCAGTCAAATTTCCGTTTAAATCGAAAAATGAGATATAATGGCGAAAACTTGGGAAAAGTTGTGTTTTGATGTTATTAATGGAGGGAACATATTAAAAGAAGAATCCCCCTCCGGCGAAGTGTGTAAAAAATTATTTATTGTTGAAAAAATCGGTTCTTCGCTAACATTTTGAAAACTACGTGACATATTGAAAAATAGTTAAGACAAAAGTTGTAGATAATAAAATTATCTACAAAAAAGCTATTACACTTTTTGCCCTATCTTCAACGCCTAACAAGCTAGGACCTCGAGATGAGTTGAAATGTTCAAATATTCATAACAAATTCAAAAATTAAGATTTTTGCAATTTTCTTTTTTGTAACCCATTTAGAACAATCTCATCATTTTTCCTAGCGAAACCAAATTTTGATTTTCATTGTTGTTTACACATGATTGATTTTTAAAGTTTTAAATGCTTGAATTTACATAGAAATTTGCAATTAAAAAATTTTTAAATTATACCATCGTTTATTTTGGATTGTTTCTGAATAAAAAGATAAATAGCAATTCAACGTGTCTCATCTGGTTTGGAAGATATGCTAAATTGAAAAGGAAGGAGATTTATGCGATGATCACCACTGACTACACAAACTGTGCCAAACATATAGACGTTTGTGTGCGCGCGCTGCTGCAGTTGTCTGCGAGTGTTAGTGAGGCAGAGGGTTGGTCTCGGCGTTTCGGAGTAACTGTTCCGTTGCAGGGGATTCGTAGCATCGTGACCATGAATACCTCGCCAACCTAGTAGCCCAGGCAGTGTGCATTATCTCATTTCTATTAGATTTTCTTTCCAGCGCCTCCTAGGTAAACGGTTCTATTTTTGGTTGATCAACAAAATTGATTCAATTTCATGGAACAGTACTTGGAGAAACAAATTTTTTGGAAAAACGCGTCGTGCGCGCGTTCCAAGTGTCTGGAATTGGCGTACATTATATCACCAATGCTTCGATAGCGCAACGGTCAAGTTGCCGGGCTGGGAGTCTCGATGGCGTTGGTTCAAATCTTGTTGGTTTTTTTTTCTTCTTTGTTAACTCTTTTTTCATTTGATTGCAACCCATTCTTGTTATAGAAAGTGGTTTACATTATCGTATAAAATAATAGTTTCAATTTTGTTCATAGCTTTACATTCTTTTCTCCCTCATTGAGGTTAACCAATACTGCCGTGCTAAGACAGGAAGTCGTATCTACACTTTAACACATTACGATATGTTCAAATAGCCAAAAAAGCAAAAATCGATGTTTTTGCACATACGACTTCCTGTCTTAGCAGGGCAGAATATTATTTATGAGAACAGTTGGAAACATCGTTGCATTTTTTTTGCTCTTACATTTTGTTATGGGAATTTTTGGCTGCCGAAAATTTTGTTCATGATTTTGGATGATAATTGTCGAAAAAACATTTGAAACACTGAATGAAACAATGAAATTTGCTTTTCCATAACGCTTTTAAAGTGTAAATGTGCGTGTGGCAAAATCCCATTCGTCAAAATAAATGCTTATGGTGTCAAAATACGGTGTGCTTCAAATGTTTTTTCGACAACTATCACACAAAATTATGAACAAAATCTTCGGCAGCCAAAAATTCCTATGACGAAATGTAAGAGTAAAAAAACGCAACGATGTTTCCAACTGTTGTTACAAATAATATTGGTTCACCTCAATAAGGAAGAAAATAATGTAAAACTATGAAAAACATTGATACTATTATTTTATTCGGTAATGTAAACCACTTTCTATAACAAGAAGTGGTGCAATCAAATGAAAAAAAAAAGTTAATAAAGAAAAAAGAAAAAAAAACCAACGAGATTTGAACCCACGACATCGAGACTCCCAGCCCGGCAACTTGACCGTTGCGCTATCGAAGCATTGGTGATATAATGTACGCCAATTCCAGACACTCTTGGAACGCGCGCGTGACGCGATTTTCAAAAATTTGTTTCTCCAAGTACTGTTCAATGAAATTGAATCAATTTTGTTGATCAACCAAAAATAGAACCGTTTACCTAGGAGGCGCTGGAAAGAAAAGCTAATAGAAATGAGATAATGCACACTGCCTGGGCTACTAGGTTGGCGAGGTATTCATGGTCACGATGCTACGAATCCCCTGCAACGGAACTGTTACTCCGAAACGCCGAGACCAACCCACTGCCTCACTAACACTCGCAGACAACTGCAGCAGCGCGCGCACACAAACGTCTATATGTTTGGCACAGTTTGTGTAGTCAGTGGTGATCATCGCATAAATCTCCTTCCTTTTCAATTTAGCATATCTTCCAAACCAGATGAGACACGTTGAATTGCTATTTATCTTTTTATTCAGAAATAATCCAAAATAAACGATGGTATAATTTAAAAAATTTTTAATTGCAAATTTCTATGTAAATTCAAGCATTTAAAACTTTAAAAATCAATCATGTGTAAACAACAATGAAAATCAAAATTTGGTTTCGCTAGGAAAAATGATGAGATTGTTCTAAATAGGTTACAAGAAAGAAAATTGCAAAAATCTTAATTTTTGGATTTGTTATAAATATTTGAACATTTCAACTCATTTCGAGGTCCTAGCTTGTTAGGCGTTGAAGATAGGGCAAAAAGTGTAATAGCTTTTTTGTAGATAATTTTATTATCTACAACTTTTGTCTTAACTATTTTTCAATAGGTCACGTAGTTTTCAAAATATTAGCGAAGAATCGATTTTTTCAACAATGAATAATTTTTTTACACACATCGCCGGGGGGGGATTCTTCTTTTAATATGTTCCCTCCATTAGTAACATCAAAACACACCTTTTCCCAAGTTTTCGCCATTATGTCTCATTTTTCGATTTAAACGGAAATTTGACTGGACTATAAATACGCTAAGGCCAGGCGAACGTTCAACATTGCCTCTATATCTATATCTATTCTATATATAGATATAGAGGCAACGGTTACCAACTCGGGACGCATCGGCTCTCTCCGCCACGACTCGATGGTCCCCTTTCACCGAGCCCTGGCTTAACCACTTACTACTTCACGCTCAATGTATCGGTGTACGAAGCAGTATTTACCCTCATTAATGAAAGCATGAGGATTGATTGATCATTGGTTGGCACGTTTAAAAATAATATTTAAATACCGTTTGTATAGGAAAATTGTTAGATGTGAAACATCGAAATTCTTCTTTGTAGAAAGTATGCGATAGGAAGGATGGACCACGCATCCGTTGAAAGAATACGTGCGCCCCAGTGCGCGCATTTCTATTTATGACTGTGATACCATTAAACGGTACGAACCGTTGTGTCGAATTCCGTTTATCGCGAGACGGAACAGCGACTGATGGCAGAGTTAAGAGAGAGTAAACTAAATGCGCTTTTTGAATTAGACACAACGGTTTGTACCGTTTAATACTATCACAATTATAAATACAGATGCGCACTGGCGAACGTGTTCTTTCGTTTTCAGCTAGATTTACTCAAGTGGACACAGCATTGAGAACAATCTAGCGAGAGTTAGTCTAGAATCTCGGTTGAGAAAAAAAAATGATGTCGCTACAGTCAATGTTACAACTGACCTTGCGTTACAATCGATATCACTCTCCCCTACCTAGTATGTAATAATATGTTACCGATAATAACAGTGCACTATCGGTATGTAACCTCTGAACGACACCTCTCAAATAGCCCACGCCTCGGATAAATGCTCCATTTTTTAGAGTCTTCTGTATTTAGACGAGTACTATGAATCAATTATGTAGTTAATTTAATGAGCATTAAAAAGTTCTTCAAAAAGTTAAGCGGCTCAGCGTGCCAAAACATTGATGCAGCATGCCCCGAACATGAGGTAAATTGCACAAAACACGCATAGATTATTATTTTTCTTTATAACTCCATTAAATTTTTTAATATCTTCAATTTTGTTCCATAATTTTATTTCCAATACGTTAAACTATATAATATAACTCTCAAAAACTAGTTATCATTTTAAGTAAAATAGAGAAACAAAAAAGCAAGTATTCAATAGTCTTAAAAGTTCTATCAAGCCATATAATCCTAAAAATCGAGGGGGGGGGGGGGGTCGAGTTTGGTATGACTGGATAGAACTTTTAAAAATATTGAAACCGTGTTTTCTTGTTTTTCGTTTTGAAGTTTTTTTCCATTCATTTTTAGGATTTTGTATTTTTATGTTTCCCCCATCGATTGGGGCGCCATATACCCAAAGTACAAAATAAGTCAAAGAAACATATGAGGCTAAACTTATTCACCAGGAAAGGAAATTTAATCGCCATTATCTTATTATCTATGAACTTTAGGCCCACATCGATGTAAGATACTTTGTTGTAGATAAAAATACGCGTGTGTATAATAACATATAATATAAAACAATTTTTATAGAAAAATTGTTAGATGTGAAACATCGAAATTCTTCTTTGTAGAAAGTATGCGATAGGAAGGATCGACCACGCGTCCGTCGAAAGAACACGTACGCCAGTGCGCATTTGTATTTATGACTGTGATACTATTAAACGGTACGAACCGTTGTGTCTAATTCAAAAAGCGCATTTAGTTTACTCTCTCTTAACTCTACCATCGGTACTGTTTAATAGTATCACAGTCATAAATACAAATGCGCACTGGCGCACGTGTTCTTTCGACGGACGCGTGGTCGATCCTTCCTATCGCATACTTTCTACAAAGAAGAATTTCGATGTTTCACATCTAACAATTTTTCTATAAAAACTGTTTTATATTATATGTTATTATACACACGCGTATTTTTATCTACAACAAAGTATCTTACATCGATGTTTTCACACTTTACAAGAAAGGTTGAGATTATTCTCATCTATGGACCTATAAATCCAGAAAAAGTATATCCGGTCGAAATTTAAACCATACACAAGTTTGAAAATTAGTTTCAAAATGCGAACAAACAGAATATGTAGCTAACAAGAAACGAATTTAACTTACAATCAGTGTCATCACATTTTATTGAGAATCATTAAAAATTAAGTCTGAAATTCACACAAAAAGTATTAGTCTAATATTTTTACTTAAAATAAGATTCTATAAGAAATGAAATAGGCTTCTATTTTGAAAAATCAAAGTAACCTAGAAATGATCTTTAAAATGTCCACCAGATTAGAAATCTCGTAAAGTGATAATCTCTTTCCCCCATAAAACCAAACAATTAAAGGTGAAACTTTTTTTTCTAAATCGCGGTTTGCGAGATAAATATCTGTACATTTTTTAAAAGGGCATCCTGTATATGGGGCATTCCATGTCCACTTTTAGTAGTAGAAACTTTTAGGTCTCCGATTTAAGGTCGAGACATACATTACCGGGCCGTGCCAGGGTCGAACACGGCCGAAGAGGAAGAAATGGTCAGAACCCTTGCACGGCGCGTGTATCTAGGAATAACACATGTCCGTTAGTCGTTAGTTGTCTTGGAAACTGCTACGTTGCTAGGCGCTAAAACACGTAAATTACGGAAACACGAGAAGCGCGGCCGGACCGTCACCGTGAAAAAGTAAAACTAAACTAACTGGCCCGGCCCGGTGACGGTCCGTTGGCGACGCCCGGTCACGGCCCGGTAAAGTGAGAACAAAAGCATTTGATTCTATTGGACAGATCGTCCGCCGGACGACGGACGATACTCGGTCGTGCTCCGACCCTGGCACGGTCCGGTAATGTATGTCCCGACCCCTTTAGTCGTTAATTTTTTTTCAAGTATCTTTAATCAATATAAAAACTGGCCTACATTTTCAGAATGATTCCATAAGTCGTTCAGCTGTTATTAATTTTTATTTTTCATTTTTTTCCTTTCATCGCGATTTACGGTTTAAATTAACACAATATATGAAAAAAATTACCCAAATGAAAAATTTGTATTTTTTTGATTTCGAAATTTTTTTTAATTTTTTTCATGTAGCGTTTTTTCTTGAAAATGGGAATGAAAAATATTGTATCTCAAAACCGACATTTTTAATTTTCATGTTTTTTTTACACTAAATTCCTACATCTTTTATGGTAATTTTGAGAGAATTTAGAAAGTAGGGCCTCCCATAGAAATTTTGTAATGAATTTTTTAGTGATTTGAAAGAGTTAAATTTACAATTTTTTTTATTGTAAAATGTTATTTTACAATCTTAACACATTCACTGCCGCTCTAATTTAGATACATTTTGCCCCATCCCAACTTCAAGTTAATAATTCTAACAATAACAAAAAATGTATAAAAATCGTCAAAATTCCGAACCACGTGCACGTTTTCGTCAAAGTACCTTTACTCAAGTGCCAGCCTACACATACACATGTAATTGCAGTGCCGAGTTCACTAGTTGATAAAGAAGCCTGAATAGAATAGAACGCTTATAAGCGACAGCGGCACCCGCCCAACTCATCCGCTGACGTTTATAAGCGTTCTATTCCACTCAAGCTTCTAAAGAAAAATTCTGATAAATCAACTACCTAGTGAACTCGGCACTGCAATTACATGTGTATATGTAGGCTGGCACTTGAATAAAGGTACTTTGACGTAAACGTGCACGTGGTTCGGAATTTTGACGATTTTTATATATTTTTTGTTATTGTTAGAATTATTAACTTGAAGTTGGGATGGGGCAAAATGTATCTAAATTAGAGCGGCAGTGAATGTGTTAAGATTGTAAGATAAAATTTTACAGAAAAAGAATTGTAAATTTAACTCTTTCAAATCACTAAAAAATTCATTTCAAAATTTCTATGGGAGGCCCCACTTTCTAAGTACTCTCAAAATGACCGTAAAAGATGTAGAAATTTAGTGTAAAAAAATAATGAAAATTAAAAATGTCGGTTTTTAGATACATTTTTTGCTTCCATTTTCAAGAAAAAACTCCGTATGAAAAAAATAAATTTTTTTTTCGAAATCAAAAAAATACAAATTTTTCATTTGGGTCATTTTTTTCATATTGTGTTAATTTAAGCCGTAAATCGCGATGAAAGGGAAACAAATGAAAAATATAAAAATATATGGAATCGTTCTGAAAATTTAGGCCAGTTTTTATATTGATTAAAGAAACTTGAAAAAAAATCATCAACTAAATCGGAGACCCAAAAGTTTCTACTACTAAAAGTTGACATGGAATGATCCATATATGTTTCAGCATTTCTTCTGCGGCATCAAAGTTTTTTGCTAATGCCAATCCATAAAAGATTAGCATTAATATGTTGGCTTTCTCTTCGGCGCTATTTTTTCCAATATCTTTCGTATTGTTTTAAAGATTTCTTAACTTCATGTACCTACCCATTCTCTTCTGTACAATATCTTTTCTATTTTACAAGTGGATAATTATTTGTGTGATTTACACTACATATCAAAGTACGTATTTGTATTTTAAAAAATATTTTAGGTGTCCGAAGGTTTTGAGTCTTACATTTAGGGAAGTTCGAAGTCGGTAAAAGAATTTCTCCATTCTCGATTATAAATATCCTAAATAATAAATATCTGTAACTAGAACATTTTGTATTTCAGAAACTGCTATTCATACTTTACCTACTCTATAACAATCAAAACATTTAACCCGTAGTGGTCATGCTGGATCCAATGGACTCCACGCAGAAAAACAGTTGCCATTTGCGTTCTTTTTAATATATCGACTCAAGCCTTGAACTGGAATTTAGTTTCCGACTTCCTCTTTATAATCCAATAATTCTGTTCTCCTTTTTTAAATTTCTTTATATTGAAAAAAACGCGAGAAAAAAATTTGTCGAGAAATTTGACTTTTTTTCACAAAAGTATTCATCAAAATTTCAGCTTTTGAGATAGAGCAAAAAAACTTCCTCCGTTTTGCTCTCAAAATAGTAAACTTTTAAGAAAAAAACAATATTATAACGAGCTTTGAAAAAAGTATATTTATTTTACAGTTTAAAGATATCAATTTTCATGAAACTGGTGAAATCAAATATGTCGGTTTTGAACGTGTAAAATAAAGTGAAAAAACTGTTTTTATGAGAAAAAATGTATATTTTATTAATAATTGCATTAAGAAAAGTAAAATAAATTTATAGGAACTGAAAAACTACTCTTGCCCAGCGCAATCAGCGCATAAATTCATCCGATTGTTGCAAAAAAGAAAAAATTACAGTACGTGCACTAATACTTACGTTGTGAATCACACTTTAATGAAAAACAAAATTTTTTTATCTCACATTTTTTTCCGATTTTGCCACACTATAGTCACGCTGGGTCTACTGGACCCCAGAAAGAAAAATGTCCGTACAAATCGTTGTTTACAGACGCAATGACGTCACGCAGACGTTCGAAAACCCTTTACTTATTGTAGTACTTTCAAACAACCGCTGATGACGTCATAAGTTCCATTCTAAACCGGTTTTTCGAAGGTACGTAGACGCAAAGTTAGCCTGGGGTCCACTGGACCCAGTGTGAACACTACGGGTTAAGCCTTGTCTCTATAGTTCACAAAAAATTAGTTTAAGAGATGAACTCCTACTGTTGTAACCCATCTCTAAACTTCAATCTATCTTTGTAGGATATGTCAAGTGTCACAAAATTACGCATAGTCTATTACTCCGATTGCAGCATATGCCTAGGTACTTATGAAGGGTGGAGTGGCTGAGGAGGGCTGAAACAGGAGGAGCTTAATTCTGCGTACACTGACCAATGGTGTATGACTTCCTACGGTTCCCTTACATCACCCATTTCTCGGAACCTACTCGGCTGTCAATTCTTCATCAAACTAAAAATTGAGTGGCGTCACTAAGATGAGTGCCGAGAAACGGGTGAAGTAAGGGGAACTTAAGCCAAATCGATGCTATAGTCTAATCTCTACGCTCTAAAAATATACGCTCACTCGATATGCCACGCTTAATGGGCAACCGTGCCTTTTACATTTATGGGACTACTGTAGCCATTCCGCCCAATCGCGTAATAAAACCGTCAATGAGCGATGTTCTAGTAAACGAAGTCGTTACGGATTGAACAGTATGTAAATTTTAACGAAAAACCAATTCCGTTTCGCATAATCTTGCGTTGACCTGATAGACGCGATCAGCCAGCGATATCTTATAACTGGATTATCGCTAACATCGATTAACGCTTCTACCCCGATAAAGGTGACGTTCGCAGTCCAGCGACCTTCAAAAGCAAACCCAGCCCGGCGCTCTCTTCGACGTGGCGCCAGCATAAGTAGACGCGAAAGGAAAACGTTCTAATGAACCATGAGGAATGGAAGAGATCGCAGTTGGCAGGAGTGAATCCTGACGTGACGAGCCGATTGGTCTTCAACGCGCGCGCGGCAAGGCGAAAAGATGGAGGTGAACGTGGTCGGGGATAGGTGGAAATCGAGGCGATTCCGCCATTCCTCCTAGTCGGGCTAATGAACCGGGATGTCGGATCGGCGCACCGGCGCACCAGAGACAATTCAATAAACTCGACGGAGTGTGGATTTTTCTGATTAGCCGGCAAAGTTGGACGGGCGAAGCGTGACCGCGCTGCAAATCAGGCCCAGCCTTTGTCTTACTTTGAAACTTCAAACGCGTGCGCCACTCGCCGATTCCCGACTATATACCCCCTATAGCAAAATGCACTCCGACACATTAGCGTGCGAGCTCTCCGCGCATTACGATCGGTATCGAACTGGCGAAGCGAATGGACAAAACTGCGCGCGTTTCAGCGACGTCCGCAAGACGGGGTGTTTCATAGTCCGAGAGCTAGCAACGTTTTCGAGAAAGAATTTTAGATCGGCTGGTTTTTTGATATTTCCTTTTTTATTGAAGTTAAGTAGGGATGCAGTACGTCTGGCACCTGGGAGCGGTTGCGTTTACTTGTGCGCATCTCTCTTGTACAGGTAAAAAGTGGGAATTTTGAAATCATTTTAACTCTTCATTGCATACTGTTGCATATTTGCAACATATTTTTAAATTCATGTATATTCACAATAGGCGAAGTTTCTAACGGCATATGGCGAACTTCCACAACATAAAGTTACAAGATATGACAGAAAACAGAAAAAAAATATTTCAATAAATTGTCCCAATGTAAGTATCCAATATAATAAACATATAGGTGGAGCCTTATAGAGTCCAAGTTTCCTACTTGCAAAGAGTTTACCCATTTGAAATGTGACAAAAATGTGGAGTGTTTTTGTGCCTCACAAAGGACAAAAATTGTTCTAGATTATTTCATTCTTCGGTTGCCTGTAATATTGCAAATATGCAAATTAGTTTTGTTAACAGTTGCATGTTGTTGTTAATATGCAACAATGTGTTTTTTGTTTAAATGGGCGTTAACATTTAATAAACATTTTTTATAATATTTTTTTACTAATCAGAAATATAATCGAATACGAAAAATAACTTCATTTATTTAAAAAAAATCATGCAACAGAGTTAAGATAAATTTTTTTTTAAATAATTTTTTATGTCTTTTTAGCAATAGAAATGTATAGTTGCCAGACAGTTTTGTTGTTGCTAACATTGCGCTAGATCCAATTATAGTAATTAAAGAATAATAATTTTCAAACCATTTTAGTAAAGCTGAAATTTTAATATAATATATTTAGTTCTGTAATTAATGAATACACTATTAATTAGCCAGACGGAAATTCCGTTGTTTAATTAGGAACCAGACCAAATTAAGTCTCGGGGAGAATAGGCGAGTTAGAAGAGTGCGGCAGCTTATTCGTTGGTTGCGTGAGAGAGATAGCCGCGACAGAGAGCGTCATGAGAAAGATAAACAGTCAAAGCTTTTATTTTTTAAGATGGCGTCAACCACATGAGTGTTTATGTTCGGTGTATCGTGCTGTCTTGTTTTTGTTCCGTTTCACGATATCATTATCGTGTGAAGAGCACGAAGAAGCAGATTCACACAAGGATTGTATATCATATTTGCCGAATTGATTTTGACGCTGAAGTTGTACTGAGGTGCTCGGACTCTGACATTATTATTATACTTCTCGGAAATATGGACCATATCTGAATGCTTCCTTAAAACTCTGGATAAATATTGGCGTTGGAAATCACTAACGATATATCAATATCAATAAATTGTATAATATACTGGGTAGTAATTTGGGTAAATGATAAACCAGCTTTTTCCGTAAAGGCAAACTCCGGCCTTTAAAATTATTAACAGAATCGGAAGATTAGCATTTCAAAATCTTCTTGCTGATAATGATGAAATATTAGAGGGTGAATTTTCTACCTTAGAAAAATTCGTTTGTCATATGTATGGAGTCCGTAATAATAACAATGTCAACGATACAAGATTTCTCTTATTTTCTAATACTTATCATGCAAGCTTTAGACTGATCATGCAAAACTGACGACAAGACTGTGCGTGTAGACTAAGCTTTAGACGTTAACGTGGTACGCCAAAACGTACCGCACGCTGCGCCGTGCTGAAGCAGGCACTAAGGCCAAGCGAACGTTGGGACGCAGTTCAGTGCGGGGACGCAGGGTGACCGTTGCCTCTATACCTATATATAGAATAGATATAGGTATAGAGGCAACGGTCACCCTGCGTCCCCTCACTGAACTGCGTCCCAACGTTCGCTTGGCCTAACGCGAGGATGGTGCACGAACGTTGTTTCGATACGCGAAGAGTGGGGATTGAGACGAGAGCAAAGTAGGTATACGCGGACGACTCCGAGGAACTCGAAACGCTGACGTTTCGCTTACGTGCGGAAACTGGCAAACGTGGATATATTCTCGGCTGGATGGATTTATCGGGGCGAGCATCGCCCAGGGGCCCTCTCCATTGAAAGCGACGAAAATTGAATGAGCGTCCGATCTCGTCTGCCGTGTCGCGGATCAGACTGATGTGTCGGAACGTCGCGAGATGAAAGAAGACCACGGCTGAGTTGAGGCCGGGCAGCAGCGCGCGCGAGAGAGCCCCCTCGTTACGACGCCCTTCCGATCTCGAATCTCGCAATTTGCGCCAGGGCTCGATTTGCTGCAGACGCGTTATGGTTCGAGGGGAGCGCACAGCTCATGCTTAATTATTTCACCGATAGAACCACTCGCGCATGTCCCTATGAGGATATGATAAGTGATAGTTGTTATATATATATATATATATATATATATATATATATATATATATATATATATATATATATATATATATATATATATACATGTGGGGTATTCCACGACACTTCAGCCACTAAAAAAATTAATGTAGGATAGGGCGGGGATAGTTGTGCCACTTTTTTTTTGGTTGCTTATTAAAAAAATTTATTTATGCTACAAGATTAATAAGTACGTTATGTCGAAAAGATCGTTGTATATCTGGCTTTATAACTGAATAATAATTTTGAATTTATACATTCATAATTATGAAAACCTCTCTCAAACCATCATAGTCTGAGTTGCTCAACGTACCCTACTAGCGGGGTATGTTAGGCATCTCAGCGCGACAAGTTGGTCACAGAGTTAGAAATTAGCCAAAGAAGTTAAAATAAAAAAGAACCTTATTCCTTATTCATTAATTTTATTATATATCTAGTCTTTATAGAATAATTAATATAAAATCAAAAAATTCTTAAAAAAAGAACTTAAACGTGAAACACAAAACTAATATCTTTAAAACAAATTTAAAAAATCCATATTATTAATATGGCACATTTAGGAACTTTTAACTGTTAATGAAATAACTAGTCGAACAACCAATATTGTGATATTGTATGTTAATGTATCCCAACTACCCCATATACAGGGTGTCCGTAAAGTATGGAAACGGTTGAATATCTCGAAAAGTACGCTTCAGATCGGGAAACGAAAAAATACGTATCCGATATTTTTTTAAAAACTATCAAATGATACCAAGATTGATCCCACATCCCAACCCCTGTGGGTGGAGCAGGGGGAAGCTTCAAAATCTTAAATAGGAACCCTCACTTTTGATTGCATATTCGCATTATTTATATTTTTGTTAAAAATTTAATTTAGTTTTGCAAATTTGAAGTGCAGATGCGTTCTGTACCTGGAATTCCTCGTGACGCACTAAGTTCCGTTAGAGGAAATAAGCTAATTACTCAAGGATAATCCCTTTCGGAATACATCGAGGTTCGAGGGTCCGGAAAGCCCGGCAATTAACGGTACCTGTTTACGTGTACTCAGGTTAACGGATATCATTAAAAGTGACTACTAGTGAAAGAATAGCTACGATTCCCGGAATATACCGTCCGCCGGGGGAATTCCAGGTAAAGAACGTATCTGCACTTCAAATTTGCAAAACTAAATTAAATTTTTAACAAAAATATCAAGTATGAGAATAAAAAATGTAAATTTCTATCGCAATTGTATTGCAGAATCGAATAAATCGACTCTCAATTGCAAAAACCGAAAAAATTGAATTTCGCCGATTATAGCGCCATCTACCACGAATCGAAAAAATGTTTCAAATAAAAGTTATGTAGTTTTTAATGTAGAATGCGAATATGCAATCAAAAGTGGGGGTTCCTATTTAAGATTTTGAAGCTTCCCCCTGCCCCACCCACAGGGGTTGGGGTGTGGGATCAATCTTGGTACCATTTGATAGTTTTTAAAAAAATATCGGATACGTATTTTTTCGTTTCCCGTTCTAAAGCGTACTTTTCGAGATATTCAACCGTTTCCATACTTTACGGACCCCCTGTACAGTATTTTGTAAGCATACTTACATAACTTCTCTCTAAGCCTACAAAATAGAGGAACCAAGCAAACGAAAAACACTTACTTCAAGGTAGTAGTGCTTCTAATTTCACATCAGGACCAAAAAGTAAACGAAGTTTTATTTTTAACTTGACATGATTGAACTCGCAAAAGCCACCATCCGCCTGACTGTCGGAATGAAGTACAACTAAGCGTGATGGAAAGAGATGGATACGAGTATTATACAATGTCTATCTCTGTGCATGGGCGCATTCCAATATCTCTTTTAGTGATGAAGAGATGATCAACTTACCTCTTTGCCCAACCATCGCCACTTTACCCTATTATAAAACATGTCTAAAATTCAAGTTATACGAATATAACAATTTTGCCAAATTACAGACGTCATTCCATAAATGACGGATTTATCGTATCTTTATTATTTATTATTATTTTATTATTTTCTCTTATACTGAAGGTCAAGCCCTATCGGCAGTGACTGTTTGTCTTCATATTCGACAAGTAAAAAGAAAATTTTGTACAGTTATATACCTGTTGAATTCCCAGTCGTTTGAGAAATACAACGAATTTTCGATTTTCTCTTTTATAAAATCGTTGTATTTCTTAAATGACTCCATGAAGTAACTTTGCACAAAATTTTCCTTTTCCTTATAGATTATTATGAGAAAAAGGTATCATCAATAGAGTTTGGCCCTAAATTTTGAAAGTAAGAATAAAAAGATACTATTATTCCGTGACTTTTAGAAGGATTGGTCTGCAATTTGGCAGAATTGTTGTATTCAGGTATGTTGATTTTTAGACATCCATTTGTTTTGGAAAACATTCATTTGAGTGGTTCGAGTGGCATGGAATGCCCCCTATGTCATTTTTTAGTTTCAGCGAAGACTGTTTATTTTGTAATGTAGTTTTAAGCGTTATCTGGTTTAAGTTTCTTCATTTTGTAAGATGTTTGTCACGATGGAGGCGCCGGGCTGTGGTGCTCTCACATAACATCGGGTTTTTCCCCCGGAAACGGGTTGCCTACAGGACCTACTGGTCCTAGCTGCAATAAATGATTCTATTCTATTCTATTCTATGTATATTTCGAGCATACCGGAAGAATTTACATATGAAGGGTTTCTTTCAAAAACAACATTTGTCAAAAACGCCAATCCCTGTAGTATTGGTAATAATGCCTACTCTTCCGGTACCCGCGAAAAAAAAACCCTCAAAGAGAACCACAATTCTTAAAGGTTACGACATACGCAATCAAAAGAAAAAACTAAAATCGAGCTTAAATGCTAGCGCTGATCACGAAATCTCCATCTCCGCTCATGCTTGACTCTTAAACCCAACGCGTCACGAAACTTGACACTCGATACAGAGAAACTCGCCTCGATCACGCGACAGGGATGCGACACTAAAAAGAAATGCTAAAAAATGCCTTGGTCCACATGGTCACGAGCCAACATAAGAAACGCGAAAATACCTTGGTCACCGCGGAGACGAGCCGAGAAACGGCAAAGGGGGAAATGCCTTAATCACCACGGACACGAGCCGACGAAAGGAGGAATGCACGCGGTTGAGCGGCACAAAAATCGTCCCGGGACGACACTCAAATCTCGAAACTCTACGCCAAACGCGTCGATACAATAGAAGCGACACTATTAAAAAAAAAGGTGTGAGTGCCGTTGTACTCACGGAGGATGTGTAAACATCTTACAATTATCTGCGGTCCGAGTTTAATTGGGGAATATGACGTCGTAGTTCGACATAAAGAAGTTTAATTTTTTCTATAATAAAATATTTATTATTGTTATATTAGATTTATAACTTACTAGCAGCCCGTCCCGGCTTCGCACGGGTAGATTGTGGATTGATTTTGTCCGTCCACCATTGTTTAAATACATTTTTAATACAAAACTTTTAGTATTTTTCCCGGGCTACGCAATGGTCATATTGGATTTGACCTTGACCATGACCTTCAAGGTTATATCAAGGTCAAATTAATTTTTTTTTCACGTTCAAATGTGTCCTTGACCATTTTTTTCATGTTACCTTTATTGTCAGCGGAGGTCAAATTTAGGTCAAGTATAGTTCGACTTTTTGAACACCCTGTATAAGATTTACTAACTCAGAAACCTTCGCGGATATGCGTCCAACTGTTCCCCAAATTTTCATCGCAATCGGATGAACGGTTTAGGAAGGCATAATAATCATCCGTACCGGTACTTTTTGAACACCCTGTATAAGATTTACTAACTCAGAAACCTTCGCGGGCATGCGTCCAACCATTCCCCAACTTTTCATCGCAATCGGATGAACGGTTTAGGAAGGCATAATAATCATCCGTACCGGTACTTTTTGAACACCCTGTATAAGATTTACTAACTCAGAAACCTTCGCGGGCATGCGTCCAACCATTCCCCAACTTTTCATCGCAATCGGATGAACGGTTTAGGAAGGCATAATAATCATCAGTACCGGTACTTTTTGAACACCCTGTATAAGATTTACTAACTCAGAAACCTTCGCGAGCATGCGTCCAACCATCCCCAAAGTTTCATCGCAATCGGATGAACGGTTTAGGAAGGCATTTGATATTACCTTAAAGGTCACGGTCAAGGTCAAATCCAATACGACCACTGGGTAGCCAAGGGAAAATCCTTAAAGTTTTGTATTAAACATTTTTCTCTAAAATGTTTTCCCGTTGAGATAATCCAGCTTGCGCGAATAGTATGCGCAGTAGCGCCACACACACACTGACGCAGTCACATCTACATGGCTTACGTCTGACGCTCAATTTCCCAGGAAGGTCCTACCGCAGAGCCATAGCATAGATGTTTACACATCAAAAACAAAAGAAAAGAACGGAAATCTCTGGACTTAACAATGCTATTAAAGCCTACCAGTGAGAGAGTCGACAAATCTTAGGAGCGTAAAGAAAGTCAGAACAAAAACTAAACGTTCTACTTGAAAGCGGGAAGCAGAAGAAGCCAGAATAAAAATCAAACATTTTCTACTCGAAAGCGGACACCAGAAGAAGGATTTACAACAAGCGATCGCCGTTATCAAGAGCGCATCCCAACTCTTGGCAACTGACTATGGTAATTGGCTGGCGATTGGCCTTTTTGAATTTGAATCCGGGCCTTGCTGGTTTTCGGGCAATCCTGGGGCTGGACTTCTGCGGCAGGATCGTAGTGCGGCAGAGTTCGAGTGCGCTTCCTACGAGATTTCTCAAAATCCCCTCGGTGCTTTAGCAGCTACAAGAGGACCTCATCCTACTTCCTGCCAGAAAAGTTATGATAGAGACAAACATTTCGGTGGCGACTCCGACGGGGATGTTGGTCTCCCATCCATCTGGGGTTCTTATGAGTTGACGACTTCGTAGCCTCGGCTACAGCGGAAATGGTTGCTTCTGCCTATCTGCAGACTACGTCGTCGTCGATGTATTCTTATACCTACATATGATTCTCAAATAAATTTCTAGACTATTATTATAATAATTTGAAATTACACTGTTTTGATGAATTTATCTTGTAGACATTTCAAGCGCAGATAACTTTTTACGAAAAACAAAACAAATATACCCATTTTTTCATGCTGATGTACATTTTTTAAGACAATTACCAACAAACAAATTTTGTAGTACCTATTCTGATATTTCTTTTCGCTCTTGAAGTAAAAAATCATTTTTTAAAATAATTTTAAATTTACTGTTTTCAAGAATTTATCTACATATCATCGTGGCGCCTCCGAATTACGCTATGTGCATTTTTTACCAAAAATGGGGTTTTCATTGATTGTGATGAATTAATAAATTTCCCATCGACCTATGGACCTAATTTTTCAAAATTTTTATTCTTTCTATTTTAATTTTTTAGTTTAAAATAATCCGCTATGTGCAATTATCGAAAATGGCGCTTAAAAAACAGCTATGTGTAGCTATATGCTAGTTTACTAAAAGAGCACATACTATAATTCGGAGGCGCCACGACGATAGGTATACAATATGTTCAAAAGCGAAGTATACACAGAGACTCATAATTTTATGTTGATTCCCGTAGTACTTTTTCAAGATTTAAACTGCGCATGTACAATTTTTTTTGGTGTAACATGGATTCTACTGATGTCAATGTATATGTACAGTATCTAATAATACGTGTTATGTACAAAATTTATTGGTAAAAAAGTTCGCATCCACAGTTTAAATCTCGAAAAAGTACTATGAAAATCAATTTAAACCTACAGGTTTCTAAGTATATCCCAATAAACATGGTTAAGTATAATAAACGTATAAAAATGGTTGAAACGAGTGGTTTAAAAAACGTTAATAACTGGTATAGGATTAACGTATATTATTTGGGCAAATGTTCGCCCTATCAACTAATTTTTCAACGTTTAAATTATTCCATTTAAAAAACGTATACAGAAAACGGATAAAATCCGTTACGCGTAAAACAAGTAGGTATAACTTACATTTGTTTTACTTAACGTATTTTATTCGTATTCTGTATACGTTTTTAAATGGAATAATTTAAATGTTGAAAAATTAGTTGATGGGGCAGACTTTTGCCCAAAGAATATGCGTTAATCCTATATCAGTTATCAACTTTTTTTAAACCACCTGCTTCAACCATTTTTATACGTTCATTATACGTAATCATGTCTATTGGGATAGAATATGCATCAATCCTACACCGTTTATTGACTTTTTTATACCTATGGGTTAAACTACTTTTATGCATCTACCATGCATACTTATGTACATACGTATATAAAACTAATTAAAATTGTTGTTCAATATATGTTTGTTTTAATTAATGTAGTTTAGCCATATTCTATATTCATTTGTGATTAAATATTATTTATTTACGTATTAATTTAGACGTGAATAAATTAGTTGATCGAGTGGAGGGGAATAATACCTATATATTCTTTGAATAGCTGTTAGCTCCGTATCCTATTTATTCACATTTAAATTATGTACATGTAAATTAACGCTTTTCTTATATCACTTTAAGATATACAGGGTGTCCGTAAAGTATGGAAACGGTTGAATATCTCGAAAAGTACGCTTCAGAACGGGAAATGAAAAAAACGTATCTGATATTTTTTTTAAACTATCAAATGATACCAAGATTGATCCCACACCCCAACCCCTGTAGGTGGGGGAGGGGGAAGCTTCAAAATCTTAAATAGAAACCCCCACTTTTGATTACATACTCGCATTCTACATTAAAAACTACATAACTTTTATTTGAAACATTTTTTTCGATTCATGGCAGATGGCGCTATAATCGACGAAATTCAATTTTTCGGTTTTTGCAATTGAGAGTCGATTTACTCGATTCTGCAATACAATTGCGATAGAAATTTACATTTTTTATTCTCATACTTGATATTTTTGTTAAAACTTTAATTTAGTTTTGCAAATTTGAAGTGCAGATGCGTTCTGTACCTGGAATTCCCCGTGACGCACTAAGCTCCGTTAGAGGAAATAAGCTAATTTACTCAAGGATAATCCCTTTCGGAATACATCGAGGTTCGAGGGTCCGGAAGGCCCGGCAATTAGCGGTAACTGTTTACGTGTACTCAGGTTAACGGATATCATTAAAACGGACTACTAGTGAAAGAATAGCTACGATTCCCGGAATATACCGTCTGCCGGGGGAATTCCAGGTACAGAACGCATCTGCACTTCAAATTTGCAAAACTAAATTAAATTTTTAACAAAAATATCAAGTATGAGAATAAAAAATGTAAATTTCTATCGCAATTGTATTGCAGAATCGAATAAATCGACTCTCAATTGCAAAAACCGAAAAATTGAATTTCGTCGATTATAGCGCCATCTGCCACGAATCGAAAAAAATGTTTCAAATAAAAGTTATGTAGTTTTTAATGTAGAATGCGAGTATGCAATCAAAAGTGGGGGTTCCTATTTAAGATTTTGAAGCTTCCCCCTGCCCCACCCACAGGGGTTGGGGTGTGAGATCAATCTTGGTATCACTTGAGTTTTTAAAAAAATATCGGATACGTATTTTTTCGTTTCCCGTTCTGAAGCGTACTTTTCGAGATATTCAACCGTTTCCATACTTTACGGACACCCTGTATAAAGAATACTGATAAAATACGTTATCTAAAATAAGAATATCTCACACCAATTTTAAGTAGGTTTATATACGTATGAAAGTATGTTCAATGACGGACCTGATGGAATGTGTGTTAGGCCATGTTCTGTAGTACTGTTAATAATCTAGCGTGGAAAATTAGAAAGTCTTTAAAATATGTCAAGAATATATTGTTTATTTGATATTCGCGTTACAAAAGGCTCTTATTTGAGTTTATATAAAATGTTTAAAAACTTACATTGCAAAATACTTTAATGTTGAACACTTTAATTGCTTGATATGCTATCTATGTAGTCGAGAAATAGACACGCTTATCCATCTAGAAACTATCAAATCGTATTAGTTTCATCAAATTTAATAATTTCAAATATGTATTGTATACCTTAACCTCACTTTTTATTGATTCCTTGTTGTGTAGTGGATTTTACTCTATGTTTGGCGAGTTTCAGCCAGTCTTGAATGGCATTTTTTATAGTTTTATCAGATGAATTTTTCCCTTTATAATGAACTTTGTCAGCATCTGTTGAATTAAAATAATGTAAACTGAGTATTTAAAGAATTCAATATTTAAGTTAATGATATATTGTTTTCTTTCCAAATTATCAAATAATTGTTCAAGCATTGGTTTAGGGGGCCTTTCAAGTATAACGTCAACAAAATCCGGGAAAGACGCCACATTCGAGTTGGCCCCCGGCTCTCACTGCTATCCACGCCGGAAACCAAGGAAAACTAAAAAAAAAGTATGGTATTTATCTCTCCCGGAATTTGCTGACATCATACTTGAATGGCCCCTATACATAATTGAAATGATTTTACGGTCATGTGCTAACTTCAGGAAAGTGTAATAACTTTATTAGCCAACGATAAAAAGAACTTTTACGTATTGCGCGAAGTTTCAACACATAAGCTTGTGGTTCCTTTCAAGAATAATCTATACTTGTTCAGTAATATTAGTTACATATACGGAGACAGTATGAGAATGGATTACATACAGAGTGGATCACTTGATTCTGCGACATCGGAGACGTGTGAGTGTGAGTGAGAATGCCGATTAGCCTGAGCACTCACATAAGACCCTCTTTGTCGCACCTCCCGAGTCGAAGATTTTGACCTGTTCCATTCTGAATAGACCTGCTTTAAGGTCTGTTTAGACCTGGGTAGACCGGGTAGAGTCTTAAGGTACGTTTAGACCGGGATACAAAATGTTGGCAACATGTTGGCAACACGTTTATGGCTGTTGGCAACATCGCTGTTGGCAACATCAACATCGCTGTTGGCAACATCAACATTGAGTGTTGCCAACACGATGTCGCTGTTGGCAACATACTGTTGGATACATCGACTTGTATCCGGATACATGCAATCAGAACCAGTTGAGCGTTCAAACGAAACGGAGTCTTGATGTTAAAAAATGGAACCGTCTATTGCTGCTGGTGTTAGTCCTGCTTTCATCATAATAGCCTCCCAGAAGCGAAAAAGAAGGTGGAGGCAGCGACAGTTTTTACAAAACGGGACAAGCTATGGTGACAATTTAAGGGGGTATTACTGTCTAGACGCTTCAAAAATTCGATTTTTTTTTCTTGCCTTTTCTTATAATTTGGGAGTTTGAGAATGTGTCTCAAAAATACTAATTTGAAATTCGTAGAACTATAGTTACAGAGGCTTAAAGGCTGCGGTGCGTTGGGGCGCAGCAGGTAGTCATCAACTTTAAACGCGTTTTTCTCGAAACGACATTTTTCAAGTCGGGCGCACGTTTTTCTCAAAAACTATTGGACCGATTGACTTCTGGTTTTGCACACATTTCGAGGGAACCTTCACCTATGGTCTGAACTAGAATAATACCGATAGCTTGAATATTTTAGCCCTGCTCTCATGTTTTAGTTGACAATTTTTCGGGAAAATTAAACTTTAATCTTCAAACAGCTGCGATTGCGATAAAAAATTTCGTACCTACTTAGTTCTAGTTCAGACGATAACTACATTCATATAGATTAAAAAAAAAATGTGTTCTTCTCTCTCAGACGATTAGGACCGCCACAATATGGTCGCCCGATTGGACGAGCGTCTCACGCCATGATTTGCATAACAGCGCATAACTTGTACAGATTCTAATAAAATGTTTTATTAAAATTTGTATTGTTAGTTGAAACATGTCTTATTATGCGTCAAAAACTCCGGCACTCTGTAGGTTTGATAGTTTTCGCAAAATTAATTCCTAAAAATTACATTAAAAACAAGCGTCTAGACAGTAATACCCCCTTAATGGCGGAGTTACTTGTCATTAAGTGTTCCCTAATTGGCCATCAACTGCATCAGTCATGTATTGAATTCATTTCTCCCCTTTACAAAGCTGATTTAATATTCAAAGTATAGCGGTATCTATTACAACGGGTATTTTTTGTGGTAAGGGGTTCATTACGACTCGTCCGGCAATTAATCCTTCAGGTAGCCTAGATTCGCCGAAACATACCCCCGGCGAGGCGGGCGATATGGGACAGGTCAGAATGAGTCATTTTCTGCAGTGCCCGCGGTAATAGATACCGCTATATTTCGAAGCTCCTTTGACGCGGTTCAAATTTACCGACAGAAGCCTAAACGTGGCTTGATATTCGCACGTGCCACTTGGCAGCCGTATGCGCGAAATCACGCATCGGGAGAGTGCCTCTGCCGAGAGAAATAATTACGTGCCTTTCTTTTCAATCTAGAAAGAACATACACATGTAGTGAGAGAGTACTGCTTTGTAAAATGAGAAATACGATACGCCGTCCGATCTGCCATGTGAACACTGTGCGGCCCGTATAATGTGGCATTCAATGAAAAATTTATGCAAGAAATATATGTTATTTATGATCGATACTATTAAAAGGTTTTAATCGACCTTCTGAAATTCTGTCCCTCGTGCGACGGAACATTATCGTATGTAGGTAGGTAGGTAGGTAGGTATAGGTAGGTAGGTAGGTAGGTAGCTAGGTATAGGTAGGTAGGTAGGTAGATTCTAGTCCAGAGAGAGCGATGTTTCCGATGTTTCCCATTTCAAATGGGAAACTCGGATACAAGCAACAGGCAACAGCTTTCTTTGATGTCATGCCGCCCGCAGTTTACGAGTAGCAATTAAATTGTCGCTAGTCGACGGGATACTCGTGTTGCCAACATGTTGCCAACATTTTGTATCCCGGTTTGTACCTACATTCGGATAGTGGCTGTTGCCGAGTATCCGTCGGCGAGTTGCAAGTCGGCGGGATACATGTTGACAACACCGGATTATCGTGTTGCCAACACCGGATTATCGTGTTGTCAACATTTTTGTATCCCGGTGTAGACTTACCTTTAGACCTGGTTAGTACCTGCGATAGGATAATAACGGCTTTCCCAGGTCTACTGTGAAAAGTCCGTGTTAGATCTGTTTGCATCTGATATTCACCGTAACTAGGCTATGGAAGGACAAGCAAGGTTTACTTTCTACATTTCACGAAGACCTGGTTCATTCCTTTTAGACCTGCAAACGTTCATTCTTAGCAGGGCTTACCAGGTCAAAATCTTCGACTCGGGCTCCAACTAGACAAGTTCAGAAAGGACAGAGAATATGTGCGACAGAGAATCTTATGTGAATACCCCGGTGTTCTCACTCGCACTCATACGTCTCCTATCTCGCAGAATCAAGTGATTTACCCTGTAGGAGACGTGTGAGTGCGAGCGAGAACTTCGATTAACCCTGCTGAATCCATCTTGAACTGGAAGAATAGAGAATTACGTACAACAGAGGCTCTTACGCGTTCACGTAGTGCTCTCGCTCGTACTCACACATTTCCTGTGTAATCTATACTCATACTGTCTCCGTATATTTTTTCCGCGTTATAAAAAGCGATTACATACCAAATAATACCTCTCGCAAATTCGTTTTCTTATTGGGAGGTTCTCTCAGATTCGGACGAAACTAAAGCAAAGTTTGAGAATTTTTTGTGGAATAATGAAAAGGCATACGAACTTCCGGTTTTGATGGTTTTATTTTTTCATTATTCTAAAATGCTCGGAAATTTGTATTACGAGGACATTCAATATGGCGGCTCCAAAATGGCTGCTCTCGTATGCCTCTGCACGCGAGACATCGTCCGGAAACTTCAGGTCTGCAGCCTCTTGTAGTGAACTGAAATCAGTCTTAACTTAGTCATCAAAATTTATGAAATTCTCTATGGCTTATACCTAATTAGAATGAATGTGGACAAAAAATTAACCAAATTATGGACATTTAAAAAAAAGTAAAATTTTCTCACCCTTTTTTTTTACGTGGACCTCGCTTAAAAATGATGAATCAACAATTTTTCATGCTCATCCTAGGTATAAGTCATACAAAAAAGTATATCCTTTTGGGCAGACTTTGAATGAAGTGAATCGGGTCAATAGATCAAGTTATGATAAAAAGGTAATTCAATATGGCGGCGCCATTTTGGAGCCGCCACATTGAATTTTTTCGTAATAAAAATTTCCGAGCATTTTAGAATAATGAACAAATAAAACCATCAAAACCGGAAGTTCGTATGCCTTTTCATTATCCCACAAAAAAATTCTTAAACTTAAACCTCACTTAAACGGCGTCTTTCCATTGAGTCTAGCCCAGTTGAATTGTTGTGCAAGTGAATTACTAAATAATTCACGCAACATCACACTGATACATTGGCGCTCATTCATTGACGGAGGTACTCCTCCGATAGATGTAAGTTTATTCTTCTGAAATGCAGAATTAAGTAGAAATACAACCGAGCCTATAATGTAACACGTAATGTAACAGATTCGCAAGATTTGGATGGAGTCTCGAGCACCGAACGAATTTGTTGAGCCATGCTCGCGAGCGGCTCGCTTCGATCCATCGAGAGTCGGTTTTTGGAACGAACACAAAGGGATTCTCAGTCGCAGATAGGACGTCGTTCGGTGCATTCGGTTAGTTTGTGCGCGTCTGTGCGAATGCTCGCGGCTTGCTCGTTTCACGTCACAACTGACGAGCGTTATGCCGGGTTTATACGCTTGGCACTTGCCACAAACTCCAAGCCTTCACAAACGCACAAACGTGTAAACGCTTCGCAAGCGCTTGCCGCAAACTTCCTTTGATTTGTGCCAAAAACCGACACTCGGGCGGATCGGCCACAAGTGCTAGCAAGCCTACACAAGCAAAGCCAAACGCCCTATTTACACGGTTGAATTTGTGATGACTTGTCGAGGTTTGGCAAGCGTGTAAACCCGGCATTACATTACGTGTTACGTTACAGGCTCAGCTCGGATAGTGTATACGCGGCTGTAGGTATGCATGGTGTCCCAGAAGTCGCGCACAAACTATTAAGGGTAAATATGAAAACATAACTCTGAATCGAAAAGTCATGTGCATAGCATGACGCCGGTCCCCGAATAACCGTTTTGAAGTTTTTAATACGATTCCATTATTCTTTCTTCTCTCGAAGACAATAGGTGCAACTTAGACCCATAGTGTCAGCGAGGCAAATGATCGTTGAAGAATACAGAATGTGTTAAACAAAATTAGAAAAAGAATAACATTGGAAAACAAAATTAGAAAAATAAAGGTAAGGTGAAAAAAACAGAATAAAATGTAATCATGCAGTCAAGAAGGTGACGAGAAGTTTTGCGTCTGTTTATTATATTGATGATTATACGCAAAACTTCTCGTCACCTTCTTGACTGCATGATTACATTTTATTCTGTTTTTTTTCACCTTACCTTAATTTTTCTAATTTTATTTTCCAATGTTATTTTTTTTCTAATTTTGTTTTTCAATATTAGTACTTCGTGGATTTACGCATGAAGTTTCACTTCTGTTACGTGTACCCTGTACACGTTTTTTTTTTGAGGTTACCAACGAAGTTTTATATTTGTTGTGTGTACTCTTTACAATGTCATTTCATACGGTAATCCTCCAGTATCAATTACTGACATCTTATGTAGTTTTTGATGCACAAACACCTCGCGGTAGTTGATGAACCATTGTGTCCACAGATACTGGTACGTTAATGACCTATCCGTAAATTCCATATTGACCATGTTACATGTCTCACTCGACGAATCTGCATAAAGGGGATTCGTGGAAATATAAGTCGCTCTGATACCAAATCTAGTGGAGGTAAATGGTCGGGTATCGGTGGATATTTGAAACCGTTGTAAGTGGCCATTGCAGGGATATAGGCCAGTCATATCGTACATAAAAAAGAGCCTAATCTTGCAATAATTAGGGTAAACCTAATTTCTTTTATGTTGTTAGGATCCACCTGGGTAGTATAAATGCAGATTTGCAACCCTGAACAAGTTGTACCACCTGAGATATAGCCAAAAAACCGCGATATTTTTGGACTTTTTTCAATTCCTTGCCAAAAAGAAACTAAAGGGAACTTCTGGCGAAAAAAATCACTCTTACCTTTTCTAAAGTAGATAAAATTTGCTACAATTTAAGCTCTAGCGGAGCTCGGTAGCTGTCGTAGTTGATCAGATACTGCTTTGTAAGGATGACAATTTTTTTCTAAAACGGGCAAACTTTAGCTTACGCTCTACTTTCGAGTGAAATATTTTCAAAAATACTAATCCTACATAAAAACTTTGAAGAATAAAATTTTAGAAAATATAATTACCTTCCATTTAAAAATGGCCAAAAACCAAAAAAGTCACAGTGAGATATCGATAGAGGCCTAAGGAGCGAGGAGAGCGGGGTCGGGTAGGAAGGAAATAATTATTACATTGGACAACAGTGATTTTGTTACTCTAACCAGACCAGGTGATTCTTATAGATTTATGTACGCTAAAAACGAATCTGACTCTCAAATTTGCGACGTTGGTCAGGATTTCGAGATACTTGAGGTTAAATATACGAAAACGGACGATTTTGGCCATATTCACGGGTCTATTACAATGAAACAAAAAAATTTTCTTAATTGCACTTACTGCATTTGAAAGTGTCGTTTTTAAACTTTTCAATACATTATTTCATTGTTTCTAAACGATTTTACAAAACCAAATTTCACTACGACAAGTCGATCATGTAGGTCCACCGCACCACGCGTCTGATATATTTAGGCCATATTCACTGCTCTATTAAAATGAAACTAAAAAATTTGTCTTAATTGCACTCACAGCATTTGAAAGTGTCATTTTTCAATTTTTCAATACATTTCTTGATTGTTCCTAAACGATTTTACAAAACCAAATTTCAGTACGAAATGTCGATCATGTAGGTCCACCGCACCACGCGTCTGATACATTTAGGCCATATTCACGGCTCTACTACAATGAAACTAAAAAATGTTTCTTAATTGCACTTAGAGCATTTGAAAGTCTCGTTTCTTAATTTTCCAGTCCATTACTTGATGGTTTCTAAACGATTGTATAAAGTTCAGTACAAGTCGATCGTGTAGGTTCACCGCGCTACACGCCTAAATGAATCTGAACAATAGACTTGTCGTACTGAAATTTGGCTTTATAAAATCGTTTAGGAACAATCAAGTAATGTATTGAAAAGTTTAAAAATTACACTTTCAAATGCTGTAAGTGCAATTAAGGAAAATTTTTTAGTTTATTGTAATAGAGCCGTGAATATGGCCTAAATATATCAGACGCGTGGTGCGGTGGACCTACATGATCGACTTGTCGTAGTGAAATTTGGCTTTGTAAAATCATTTAGGAACAATCAAGTAATATATTGAAAAGCTCAAAAACGACACTTTCAAATGCTGTAAGTAAGTGCAATGAAGAAACATTTTTTATTTTCATTGTAATAAACCCGTAAATATGGTCAAAATCGCCCGTTTTCGTATATTTAACCTCAACTATCTCGAAATCCTGACCAATGTCGCAAATTTGAAAGTCAGATTCGTTTTTAATCACATAAATCTATAAGAATCACCTGGTCTGGTTCGAGTAACAAAATCACTGTTGTGTGTGTCCAATGAAATAATTATTTCCCTCCTACCTGATCCCGCTCTCCTCGCCCCTTAGGCTTCTATCGATATCTCACTGTGACTTTTTTGGTTTTCGGCCATTTTTAAATGGAAGGTAATTAAATTTTCTAAAATTTTATTTCTCGAAGTTTTTATGTAGGATTAGTACTTTTGAAAATATTTCACTCGAAAGTAGAGCGTAAGCTAAAGTTTGCCCGTTTTAGAAAGAAATTGTCATTTTTGCAAAGCTATATCTCATCAACTACAAGAGCTACCGAACTCGGCTAGAGCTAAAATTGTAGCAAATTTTATCTACTTTAGAAAAGGTAAGAATCATTTTTTTCGCCAGAAGTTCCCTTTAGTGTCTTTTTGGCAAGGCAAAAATATCGCGGTTTTTTGGCTATATCTCAGGTAGCACAACTTTTTCAGGGTTGCAAATCTGGATTTATACTACTCAGGTGGATCCTAACAACATATAAAAAAATTAGGTTTACCCTAATTATTGCAAGGTTGGATGTACGATATGACTGGACTAATAGTATTCTTTTTGAGTGCTGGACGACAGGTGTAGCAGATTTGAATGATTTTCCCATCAATCCGAGGGAGAATTATATTCAAAATATCCTCTTGTTCACGAACGGAAATTTTTAAAGCGTCTTGAAACCATAACCTATCACAAATAGAGCACGTATGACCAAAAGAATTATTTATAAACTTTTTATTGAATTCCCTATGAGCGATTTTATTTCGGTTATAATCACTATATGGCAAGTCCTGACATAAATTATGTTCGCGTGGTCCTGGTTCATTGCGTCGTAAATTGGATGGTCCTGGCTCGTCGCGGATATCATTGTCAACAAAAGCGGGTTGAACCGAAGATGAATTGCTAGGAGCTAAAATGTAATTTTCATTTTGCACATTATGATTTTCAGGTTCACTGGTTAATAACTGATCGTCGGAAATTTGATTCACTGTGTTTCTCAGTTGTTTTCGTAACCTACTCTCCCTCGTGCGTTGGGCCCCAGACTTTTTCACTTTTTTTACACTACTGTCATCCTTTTTACGTTGTCTCTCACAATATTCCTTACATTTCTGCGCATTTGATTTCGCCATTATAAATTAATTCAATTAAATGTCACTCAAAAATAGCACAAAACAAAACAAATGAATATCACTTACAGCACGCACACGAATGAAGACGCCATACTGGTCCCCAGTCAGCTGCATACGCAAGCCCCAAATTTATTCGGGGGGGGGGGGGGGGGGGGGCAGTGAGGTCATCTAACTTACTAGGTTAACGCCCGCCGGTAATGGTAACCGCGATGTTACCGGTCCTACATTCCTCCCTTCCCTCCCCCGATAGCCAAGTTTCGTCACTACGAGCGCACTGTGCCGTGACGCGGTGGATTTAGGAAACATCACAGTGACCTTATCGTGCGTGCCCCCGCGGACGTCACAGTGGCGATACAGAGTGGCAACGGCGAGTGAGGTTACTGTGACTGCACAGCGATCGTCACTACAACAGCACTGTGCAATCACCCGGTGCGCTTTCAAAATAAAATTGTCGGTATGTAGATTTTGCAAAAAGGGAACGCACACAGTGACTTTACCCGTCTAGAGGTGTCGCTTTTTTTTCATGCCCCAGCGGGATTTGAACCTGCGATCTTTGGGATATCCTATGCCAGATGCCTCGAGACCGGGAAACGTTTTCTCATTCTACCAATTGCGCCACCGACTCTTCGAGAGATGTTGGTCGACTCCAGTCATATATAGAAACCGGACATGACAGTGACTGCTCTCGAAGGTTCTCGTTAAATTTTTTAAAATAATTTGATATTTTCTTTTTCAAAACAGTAGCGATTATGATAATTATTCATTCACTATTTATAGTAGAATATTCGTCAAGAATCATGTTAAAGTTAACCCATTAGCGCCCAGCGTCTTATTTATAGGACGGCCATTTGGAATTTTTTTCTCATAACCTCCGAGTAACAAATCATGCAATTTTCGTAAAGAAAATCCACCAAAAATAAATTTGGGCGTTAACACTCGGATGCACGACGGTGTTCTGTCAGTCCATGCAAAAGCGTGGATTGCGTGGACTGACAGACCACCGTCGTGCATCCGAGTGTTAATGGGTTAAGTTCATGGTGGAATTTTTGTATTATTAGGTGTTGGAATTAATTTGTAGCGTCGATCTCTTAACAATAAATGGCACGCAGGTAGTACACTATTTCGTTGTTACCGACAGTAATGTAATCGTAAACATCACAATGAATTGTAAGAATTCTTTATACATAAGTGTTTGACATGAGTCTTGATGGACTAATGCCTCTAAATCATGATCTTCAAATTTATTCGGCTCCTTGTCATCCAAGTCGAAATCACCAGCTTTAAAGTAGTATGGTCACTCTACAAAGTGATCTTTGAGTGTCCGTAAAAAAAGTCATTAAAAAACTATGATGATATAATTGAAAATTCTTTTTGTGAATTATAAAATTTATGACCATAAGAATTAGTCGATTATTTTGATTATTTTTCACTTATTAGTCAAATAATGTGCCTCCTTTGACTAGCGTCTTTTTATGTGTGGCAACGCATAATATCAATGGGCTCGTGGTCCAGTAGAGAAAACCACGGCACATTCAAACGTTTGAGTGTATCGTGGGGAAAACGAGATCTGAATTGCACGCTTGAACCCACTCCACTGACACGACGTTGCCGCATCTACTCGACGCGCTATTTCCGAACACCGAGAAGCAGAAATTAGTTATAACTAAAGTATCAAACGGTCAATAATTTTCATCAATGGGTGTAAATTTTTGTTTTTTTCCCCCGTTTTTTGGTATATTTTTTATATTTTAATCTTGGATTTTACATACAAACCCCAAGAGAGAGAAACGTGTCTTGCCCATAAGACTCTGGGTTATTTTCTACTCGGTAATTAATTTTTATCAGACATACTAAACGGTCAATCTACCCCAAATTACACCAGGAGGTTTCTATTGATATTATCTTGCATACATAATTATTTCATATTTAAATCTTGGAAATCGATTCGTGACCATACTACTTTAAAACGTGCAAACCACTTCCGACGCGTTTGCTCGCAGCTAGAGCATGTACACTTCCACTAAATACAATGAGCTTCAGCTGCACTTTTGTTCGTATTAAAATAATGAAGCAAAACTCCCGCAAGAACACTTTATTCGGCACCAATTTTGATGTATTCAATAAATTATAAAATGTTGTTATTTATGATTTGAAAAAAGGTTATGTATCAACCAAGTTGGGAGTTGACTTATCACCAGTAGGAAAACGTCTTAAAAGTTTGGGTATGATAATATTTTTTCATTAAAAAAACGCTACGAATTAATTTCAACACCTAATATAATTTTTAATTTTTATTGAACAATTTGGATTTTTTAAAAGATTAAGTCACAGTGGCGTCACAGTAACGTCACCCAGTGACAATCATTCCGTGGCATCCCAGTAACGTACCTATGAGTAACGTCACTCAGTGACAATCACGCAGTGGCGGCACAGTGAAGCTCCCGTGCCAACACGACGTGCTGCCACCGCATGACGTTTGGGTGAAAGTCACGCTTGGCTATCGGGGTCTCCAAACGCTCGACCCATGAGGCACAGTGATGACTCATGGTGTCGGATTTTTGTCACATGCCTGACTCCGGAAAAACCGATTCACGCCCAAGGCGCCTATAGAAGTTTCACTTCAAAAAGAAATAAGTCTGTATATATAACGGGATAGAGAACATAATGTTCCTATTGGACATAAAGACTTTATTTTTTTGTAATGCATTCTGTGTTTCCAACATCTGCCTCGCAGGCACTATGGGTCTAAGTTGTACCTATTATGTGTTAGAGAGGGAAGAAGAATGGAATCGAAAGCTGGTACGCTCGTCCCATTTATTTAAAATTATCACTTATTATGTTTAATATCGGGAATTAAATTCTTTTCCTGACATTTGAGCTAAGTCCATTTATTTTTCGCATCACGGAGAAAGTCGTAGCATCGGGGTGCGTACCCTGCGCTTGCCTGTGCCAGAAATAGCAGTTTATTGCGGCCAGGTAGTGAACGGTCGCTACAAACGACGAGTATTTCTAACTTCCTTGCTACGCGTTCATATTAATTAACAACTTCAAAACGGTGGAAAAAATGCCAGATGGCTTCTGAATTCAGAATGTTATTTTCTATTTATCCTTAAGCGTTTGTGCACGACTTCTGGAACACCCTGTATAGCAATTTTATGTTTATGATAATTTTACCAGAAATACCCACGAATTCAGTTACTGTTAAGTCTTAACGAGCAGTGAAGAAATAGAAATCTGAAATAATTCAAAGATATAAGGTAAATGTACCAGTGATAGATAGATTTATTTATTTTCAGCCAGCTGGCTTTGAAAATGACTTGGTTTTACATTTCTAATTTCACTCACTCCTCCTCTGTCTCATGCATTTGTGTGCATTTTCTCTTTCTCCTTCTCTTTCTTCCTCAGGTCTATCATTCTCAGCCATCCTACCTTCTTGCTTGACGCCCCCTCACCTAAGATCTCCTCTTTCTTTAACTCCGTTTTCTCCAGAGTCTCACATTCATCCATATAATGCTCCAATGAGCCGGCCGCTTTCTCACACAACAAACAGAGTCTGTCCCTGTCCTCCCTCCAGTACCTATTCCCTTCCTCCAAATTTCCGCACCTAACTTTTGCAATTAATTTCTGGCTCCCTCTCTCTCCTTTATACATAAGGTACTGCGGCAACCCACTCATTGCTAGGCCCTTGTACCTATCGTTATATTTAGCTCTCTGTATTTTATTATACTGCACTTGCAATTGCACATCGATATCCGCGTTCTTTAAAACCTCATTCGCGTCTCTTCTACCTCTTCTCAATTTGTCGAATCCTTCCTGGCTGAAACCGCATCTTTTCATATAATTCTCTCTGCATATCACACTCCTTGTTCTCTCCCTTCTCGACCCCTTCTCCTTTATACATTCTTTGACTAGCGTTCTTCCTTCCGCCCCCTCTGCCGCAGTTTCAAAGTTCACCGCTCTCAATCCAAGTCTAATCCTAAGTGAGGTAAACAAAATCAATTCGATGTGTCCTAAAAGAAAGCGCGTAACTTGGCGTAAAATCTTTAAAATACCCGTAACTCAAAATCATTCAAATAATCGATGTATCTTAACATTGCAGTTTGAAAAGACGTAATTCATGATATTTTAAGTGAACTCATTAGTCTTTCGTCGCCTTGAGCTATGACTTTTTTTCAATTAACATCATGAGTTATACCTTTTCAAACAGCAGCGATGGGATATTTTGATTCTTTTAGTGATTTTGAGTTACGTTTCTTTTATCCGTTACACCGAGTTACGTACTTTCTTTTAGGATACGTCGAATTATTGAAGAAAAAAATCAGTAAGTGAACTCGTGGTGTGCACTCGCCTTCCGCGATTAATAAACTGGTTAAAATAATACAGGAAGACACCCCGATGAAGCTCGGACTATGAACATTTTAAGCACACGATAAGAATACGATTGAATCCGCACAGCTAGCAAAAGAGAGTGGATGGTAAAAAATATTCGAGTTCTCCTGAATTAAAATAGATGCACTATTATGAATATTCTTCCGCACACGTGGCATATACAGTATGTCCCGTGGATATAACGCAAGAGTATTTGAATTTCCCCCACATTTGACTTTCGTAGTGCTTGGAACAGTGCTGTAGTTAGAGTTGGCTTTAGAAGAGTGCGTTGCGTTCTTACGAGCCGTGTGTCCGAAACCTGTACGATTATTTCTCATCACTTCTACACATTATTTACCATTATTTACAAATTCAGTTAATTTCGAGGTTAGACGCTTCGATCTCCCGAATTGACAGTTTCCGGGAAATCAGACGTTTTACACTTTTCGCTCTCGAAACACGGCTCGTAAGAACGCAGCGCACTCTTCTGAAGCCAACTCTAACTACAGCACCATTCCAAGCACTACCAAAGTCAAATATCAGGGAAATTCAAATACTTGCGTTTTATCCACGGGACATACTGTATATCGATTACACGTGGATCACCTTTTACGGAACTATTAATCCGGCTACATTATTCATATTTACCGTATTTGGTAATGACCGAGACTTTCATTTAAGGCCGTATGTATGTTTCGAAATTACTGTATTCTAGGATTTTTATTTATATGAATTGGGCAAGGATACACTATTTCGTTTGCCAGCAGTTAATTTAGAATATTCCATGAAATGGAATTCCGTCACGCGAGACAAATCGCGAAAAACGTATATTTTATGCACAGTTATTACACATCACAGTTATCACAATTGTTTACAGCTAAGCATTACGAAAACAGCAAAGGACTTACCGCTTTTTGCTATCTCCCGTCTCCCTCAAATCAAGTTTTGACACTCTCTCTCGGAACACTGCAAGCACGTGGTTGTCGTACGACTTACGGTCGGCAGTTCCGGCCATTTATAATATATGACAGTGGTTACTTATGCGTCCAGTAGGGGGCAGTAAGCATATGGCCAATGAGCTCCGTCGTAAGGTAGAATACGTATAGGGTGTTACGTACGTTCGTACGTATGCCGCAAACCGATTAATTTAAGGCTTTCAGGCTTTCGCGGCTGTTATCGCTATATAGAGTTATGAGTATTCTACGTATTCTACGTACGAGAGTATTTTACGTATCAATTTTTGTTGGCACTGAATGAACATGCCGCCTTTTTGTACAGAGAATCTGTTTTTGTGGGGAGATTTCACTACTTTTTTTGGAATTTATTCATCAGGAGAATATGTACATGCAGGAGAATAGCTTTTTATTATAAAGTATTACTGCAGAACGAGTAGATTAGAAGATTTTCATGAAGACTCACGATTTTTTGATATGTCATCTCATACAGGTGCAACCGAAGAGGATCTAGCTCGTATCCTGTCCGTCAAAAGATGACTTGATGGACATCGGAGAATGTCAGGCTTGTCACCGAGCGCCTATTACCCACGGTACATTAATTGCAATACGCGCTTCTCGTTTCAACTATTCCAGCGTTTAATAAGTTTTACTTCTTTTAAGCTAATAACCTTTTATGTGTGTGAACTGTTCGTGGTAGGAGGCAACGATCGATAATAGCAACTCATCGTAGACAAGTTCGTCTATTAAAACTAAAAGTAACTACTACTGCGATAATGTGTTCGAGCTCACGGTCTATTCTGCGATTAACGTTAACGTAATCGTGATTATGCTCGGGTGATGGGTGTTCCAAAAGAGGTAAAGTTGATACTAAACATCGGATGCTGTAATCTGACTTACTAGTGTATGCTTTGCAACTGGAACATCATCACAGGAATAATTTGTCTACGATTAGTCACAATCATTGATCGCTGCCCCCTACGATGAACAATTCGTACAAGAGGTAAATACGTTGATGAAAGAAGTGAAAGTTATTTAAAGTAGGAATAGTTGAAACGAAAAGCGCATATTGCAATTAATGTACCATGGGTAATAGGCGCTCGGTGACAAGTCTGACATTCTCCGATGTGCATCGAGTCATCTTTTTACGGAGAGGACAGGAGCTAGGTCCTCTTCGGTTACACCTGTACGAGATGACATGTCAGAAAATCGTGAGTCTTCATAAAAATCTTCTAACCTACTCGTTCTGCAGTAATACTTAATATCACTGGAAGTTGAAGCAACAGTTATTGGCAAAAATCGGACACCGGTTTTTAAACACTTGGGGAATCTCATCGAAGAAAACCGAATGATTATTTCTTATCACTTGTGCACATTAGTAATCATTATTAACAAATTAACGATTTCGAGGTTAGATGCTTCGATCTCCCGAATTGACAGCTACCGGAAGATCAGACGTTTGACACTTTTCGCTCGGCTCGTAAGACCGCAGCGCACTCTCCCGAAGCCAACTCTTAAGGGGGTATTACTGTCTAGACGCTTCAAAAATTCGATTTTTTTCTTGCATTTTCTTATAATTTGGGGTTTTGAGAATGTGTCTCAAAAATACTAATTTGAAATTCGTAGAACTCCCATAGTTACAGAGGCTTAAAGGCTGCGGTGCGTTGGGGAGCGGCAGGTAGTCATCAACTTTAAACGCGTTTTTCTCGAAACAACATTTTTCAAGTCGGGCGCACGTTTTTCTCAAAAACTATTTGACCGATTTACTTCTGGTTTTGCATACATTTCGAGGGAACCTTCACCTATAGTCTGAACTAGAATAATACCGATAGCTTGAATATTTTAGCCCTGCTCTCATGTTTTAGTTGACAATTTTTCGGGAAAATTAAACTTTAATCTTCAAGCAGCTGCGATTGCGATAAAAAATGTCGTACCTACTTAGTTCTAGTTCAGACGATAACTAGATTCATATAGATTAAAAAAAATTTGTTCTTCTGTCTCAGACGACTAGGACCGCCACAATATGGTCGCCCGATTGGACGAGCGTCTCACACCACGATCTGCATAACAGCGCATAACTTGTATAGATTCCAATAAAATGTTTTAAAAAAATTT